>OY757017.1:9269135-9869135 GCA_963580285.1 Lucinisca nassula | reverse complement strand
TACCATTATGTCTGCCTATGACATTTATTTATATCAGCATGTAATTGGCGCCCGCTGCCTGATGGTAGAGAGGGCTCATCACGTAAACATGTCTGTGAAAAAAACATCCCCTATACCCTACTTTACATAGGTTAAAGGCCCCCGCCCATAGGGGCTTGAAGAAATATATGGGCTGCATGATGCTTCCACGCAGAGCTGAATCCGGCCCGCACACTAGTACTGGTAAACCGCTTAGAGGATCAACCGTCGTACGAGGCAGACCGTCCATGCTAATAAACCCTATTGGTTTCATTGGGCGACAGGGCTTGAGATGTCATTTCATCTCAATGTCGGGTAAAAGTCCCACAGCATTGGGAGCGGCTCCAAAATGACCTTGACAGTGTTGACGGGGACGTTAAACCTCAAAATCAAACAAACAAAAACCATCGGGCTTGAAGAAATAAATGCGCCGCATGATGCTTCCACGCAGATCTGAATCCGACCACACACGAGTACTGGTAAATTGCTTAGAGCACCAAGAAAACTTTTGACCTCCTTGAACCCCACTTTTATACAGTAAAACTGGGGTTTACAGGGGTAAACCTTATTTTTCTTATTTCTGTTCTAAAATATAGATTGTGGGTACTCGTTAGAACCGCCTCGATGAGGCGGTTCTAGCGAGTGCTACAATCTATATTTTGAGCAGAAATAAGAAAAATATCATAATTTTTTATCTTAAAATTTTCCTTTTTTTGGTGGTAAAGTTTACAATGTAATTGTATAGGTGTGTCTTGGTAATGGGATCTAAATCTGCCCAGGCAAAGCGGTGTGAGTTGGACCGTCCATGCTTATAAACCCTATTGGTTTCATTGGGCGACAGGGCTTGAAATGTCATTTCATCTCAATGTCGGGTAAAAGTCCCACAAAATTGGAAGCAACGTCTGGAAGCAAAATGACCTGTATAGTGTTGACGGGGACGTTAAACATCAAATCAAACAAACAAATACTTTGAAAAAACGGATCGACAGGGGTATACATTATTTTTCTTATTTCTGCTCAAAGACTTTGTGCAATGAACAATCTGGTAAATGCCACTTTTTGGGTCGATTAACTTGGGTCGATTGTTTAACAGTCGACATGAAGTTACTATCTACAGAAGCTTTCCGCCTTAATGTCTGGTAAAAGTCCCACAAAATTGGAAGCAATGTCGCCAAAATGACCAAGATGTAAATAGTGTTGACGGGGTCGTTAAACCTCAATTCAAACAATGGTAAGAATTCTCTAATGTCTTAGGAGCGTGTCCAAATTTACCAAGTAAAACTTTTCTTGTTCGACTCGTTGGAAACTCACTGTAAATTATATAGAGGATCTTACATGGGTGTTCCTGTATTATTGAATTTATTAAATGAGTTGAGGAAAAGGAATAAAATGCGAGGCTCTGCCGAACAGTTTATCCCTTTTTCTCAACGAGTTTAATAAATTAAATAATACATGAGCACGAATGTAAGATTCCATTTATCATATGACATTTAAATATGTTCTATAAAAGGATTATCCTTTGGAAGCAAGGAATACACCACAGAAGTGAAAAATATGGAGTGTACATGTTTTCTGGACCAGACTAGCTAGTTTCGGCCAATTAGGCCTCATCAGTGACCCTCAGATATTTTCAAAATTCCACAATGGAATCAATGATCCCAAAGGACAAGAAAATATAATCTACACTATGATGTAGGGCAGGGAGACGTTTTACCGCCGCCACACATTCCCACACACCAGCTGTAGTGAAGTTAAATATGTTCTATAAAAGGGTTATCCTTTGGAAGCAAGGAATACACCACAGAAGTGAAAAATATGGAGTGTACATGTTTTCTGGGCCAGACTAGCTAGTTTCGGCCAATTAGGCCTCATCAGTGACCCTCAGATATTTTCAAAATTCCACAATGGATAAAACCCAATTTATCCACGATAATTTTACAAAAATAAAGTTCTCCCCCATTAGTAAACACGACTTCATTAAGGACGTCGTACATGTAACGTTACGGGGCGTATCAATTTGTTGCATGATGTTATTGGAAATTCACTGTACACTATATAGAGGATCTTACATGGTTCTTCATGTATGATTGAATTTATTAAATGAGTTGAGGAAAAGGGATAACATGCGATTCTTTGCCGAGCATTTTATCCCTTTTCCTCAACGAGTTTAAGAAATTAAATAATACATGAGCACAAATGTAAGATTCCATTTATCATATGACATTTAAAACGCAATCTATCCACGATTGTTAAGGACGTCTTACATGTAACGTTACGGGGCCTATCTAACTTATTTGCATATTTAATCCACTAGTGGATTATCAAATTTGTTGCATGACGTTATAACATTCTCAGACGTGACGTCATATGAGCCCCGCCAAGCGAATTTGTGTCTTCGAGCATTCCGTCATGACAAATTTTAACTGCGCATGCCCAGCCATTCAGAGGGGCCAGGGATATGGCCTTCTGTCTGAAGGTTCCTCTTGATTCACTGCTTGTATGAGCGAGCAGCGAAGGTTCTGGCGAGACTGCGCGGATGCGCAGGCTCGCCTGAACCTTCGCTGCTCGCATAGGCGATAAGTACGAAAATCGCTTGACGAGGCCCATATGATAAAGATGCTATATAACGGTTCTGATGAGTATGAACAATCTGATTTTTTTCTTCTGTACTTACAGGTCTGATCATCTCAAGAGCCACATGAAAACTCACGACAATGTCAGTCCGTCATTAATGGCCGCACCTCCTATTACTTCCCAAAAGACCGAACTGCCGGAGAAACCCAAGTGTTCCAAATGTAACACTGTGTTCGAGACTGACAACCATTCGGATCATGTCTGTTCGGCCATTCTGGAAGGAATGAAAACGATTGCATGTCCCTTTTGTGCAGCTATATGCGTGGGTCAGACAGCACTTTCTCTTCACATAGAGCATGCGCACTCGGGAGAGTCATCAAAACAGAGAAAATGCCCCATTTGTGAGAAAGGTTTTGCAACTCTTGAAGATCTGGTGGCACATATCAAAGTACACGATATTGGAATCCATGACCATGAAGTAAGGGCCTCCAAAGATATAGCGACAGAGTTTTCTGCGAGCGTTCTAGCCCCTGTCAGAGCTAAAGCTCCGTGTACAAAAGATTTTCTGGTTTGTCCCTATTGTCTCAGGGAGGACTTTGAGACCCTTGAAAGTCTGGAGGTGCATATGCAAGGTGTTCATTCTGTGAAACCAACAGAGGTATACACATGTAACTATTGTAATGCCCCCTACAAAAACCTGTACAGCTTGCACGAGCATATGCGGGCAGTCCACCAGAACCAGCCTAGCATGGGTATCAAGTACCCCTGCAGTCGATGTGGAAAGGAGTACCCAAGTATAGAAGCTCTACAAGACCACAAGAAGAGAATGCATCATGCAAAATTGAAAAATCTTGACGTTGTTTACTGTACACAATGCATGATGACGTTTGGAAGTACACAGTCTCTTAGGGAACATATGAAGTCAGTCCACAGGCAATCACCATTGAAAGCCAAAGAGGAGCAAAAGCCAACTTTGAAGACCCCAAAGATCACCACCAGTGAAAAAGACGGATTACAAGCTGACATGCACACTATCATAAATGTCCCCGAGCCTTCCCATTTGCTGAGACATCTGAAAACACCACCTTCAAATATTCTGAATTCTCCGTCAACTGTGAAGGCGCCACTGTCACCAGCTGGCAAATTGTCGCCAGGCACATCCTATTACAGACCACCACTTAGCACGCCCCCAGGTACAGCTGACCGCAGCACAACCAAATTCACATGTGACCAATGTAATGCCACATTCTTTGATATGAGTACCTACCAGACACATATGAAGTTTCACATTGATGTGGCCCTTGGCCAGTACGCATGTAAGAAATGTAATAAGCTGTTCATAACGGAAGAAGAATTAGAGTGCCATCTGTCGTCGCACTTCTTGTCAGTAATGACAGAATACGGGTGTACTAGCTGCTCCAAGACTTTTGGTAAGCCGGATGAGCTACAGAAACATCTGATGGACATCCACGCACATCACCTCTATAGATGCTCACTGTGCAAGGAGATCTTTGACTCTAAAGTCAACATACAGGTATGGTAAATTTTCTAACAGAAACGTGTATTGTTTTGCGTCCTGGGCCTATTTGTTTACAACATCATTAGCTTAACAAGCTCGTTAATGGCCAAAGTGTTAACTGTTTTAGCAAAAACAATATTCAGTACGATGTTATTTCTGTTGAATATTTCAGCAAAAATATAGGTGTACGGTAGAACTTCGATGGCTCGAACACCGATGGCTCGTTTAACATGGCTGAGTCGAACCCGTTCTTGAGCCCCTAGGGAAAGCCTCTACATAAAAAATAGTGGGGATAATTTAAGAGATTTTCGATTTTTATATTACAAATGTTTGCTGTGTGTTTTCATTAGAATCGCCTGTTTGGCATTCAGTTTATGAATTTGTAGCAATAAATTACATCAAGTAATTTGATTGGTTGATAGACAGAAATGGGTGGGGCTTAAATGAATATTCAGCAAGATAAGGGTTAAAACTTCCACAAGCTGAAACCAAAAAGGACTGCATCTTTCCCACAAAATGGCCACTCTGCTTAAACTGACGCGAGCATTATCATTTTTATCAAATTACGTCGTTGATATTTTGTCGCGTAATCTCATTTCGTATTTTCTGATGTAGCATGTGGAATATCGCGTGCCATTGGGTGCATCCATACAATATATAACTGAAATGATATAATGTTTTTATTTTGTATGTGCTTCATTTTAATACCGCACAAAGGAAAAAAACACATCATTTTGTTTTCTATTTTCAGGTTCACTTTGCTATAAAACATAGTAATGAGTGCAAGTTGTACAAGTGCATCCAGTGTGACACCGTATTTAGGTCAGAGGTGGAATGGCAGGTCCACGTGAGAATCGCCCATTTACATATGGCCAAACCCTACAGGTGTGATGTTTAGTTTTTTAGAAATTTTTTAAATTCTTCAACCTGTTAGTCTGCTTGTGGCAAGGTTCGACTGGAAACTTATTTAAGCATCATTCTGCTCAACAAATATATATATCAATTTCCAGTGTAACCACGAAGCATTCAGCATTAAAAATGTTTTTTTCAACGTTTATCTAATGTTAAGTTCGTACCGCTGGGAAAGCTAGGTTCAGTTTAAAAAAATATGTCCTCTGCCACAAGCGCATATTGAACGAAAAATATAGGTTTTTGAAATATAGACTTTCCAGTTAAAACACTTAATTCTAAATGAGCGATATTTCGATGATTGTATTTTATGAGATGGTGTTTTCATCTTATTTCCTGCATATCGGACAAGTTTATTAAAAACTTGCGATATTAACATCAGATCAGATGTGTTAGTTTTTATATAGAGGATCTTGCATGAGTGCTCATGTATTATTGAATTTGTTAAACGAGTTGACGAAAAGGGATAAAATGCGAGGCTTCTGCGAGCTTTTTATCCCTGTTCCTCAACGAGTTTAATAAATTCAATAATACATGAACACGAATGCAATATTCTATTCTATTTTTCATATGACATTAAAAGGCATTTTATGCACGATTTTTCAACAAATATGTCAATATTCCGCCATCAGTAAACGCGACGTCCTTAAGGACGTCGTACTTGTAACGTTTTGGGACGTATCTAACTAATGTGCATGTTTAATCACTAGTGGATTATCGAATATAATACATGGCGTAATACATTCTTAGACTCGACGTCACATGATAAAGTTTCATCATATATTGGCTTCGCCAAATTCAATCACTTCTGGTGATGCGTAAGAGACCCTTCACGAGGGTTACGTAAAAGCGATGAGTTCAGTTTTACTGACATTAGCAAAATAGAATTGAAGGCAATGATCAGAAATCGATACAATTAACCAACAGCTCCCGTCGGAGACACCAACGGGAAAGAAACATAATCATGAAATAACTAGACCCTTATGGAAACATCAATAGCTGAACACCAGAAGGAAAGTTACTTTCCCACAAAATGACCTATTGGCTATCCAAAACAAAAATATATAACGATACACACACTCAAAGACAAACCATAACAAATATAAACCACAGCAAGGCGGTGTTTCTTTTGTGGTTATTAATATTGTCATTCTTAGTACTGGTTATAGATGTTTTTATCTTGTATAGCCGTTTGGCCATTTTTTGAAAGAACCTGTCCATTACGAAACACGCCTATATCATTTTGTTCCCCTTGAACCCCATTTTTTATATAGTAAAACTGGGGTTTACAGGGGTATACCTTATTTTTCTTATTTCTGCTCTAAAATATAGATTATTGGTACTCGTTTGAACCGCCTCAATGAGGCGGTTCTAACGAGTACCCACAATCTATATTTGGAGCAGAAATAAGAAAAATACCTTATTTTTCTTATTTCTGCTCTAAAATATAGATTATGGGTACTCGTTTGAACCGCCTCATTGAGGCGGTTCTAACGAGTACCCACAATCTATATTGTGAGCAGAAATAAGAAAAATATCACAAATTTTCATCTGCAAATTTCGTTTTTTTTTCGGCGTTTAAGTTGACAATGTATTTGTATAAACGTGTTTTCGTAATATTTTGGCTTTTTTTTTCGTGTAAAATTTTAATTACTTTTCCGTTGCTTTATGGGTGTGCTTCTTCCCCTTTGATGTCTTGGATGCAAGATCTAAGGTATCGATTTCTGATCACTGCCTTTACATCAGTTTTTTTATTTTGCAGATGTCTGTTTTGCAAGGACAGTTTCACAACCGAGATGGACTTACAGTGTCATCTAGCAACTCACAACAAACCTTTCAAATGCTCTATGTGTGACGATTCGTTTCTGGTAGAGTTTCTCCTGGATAAACACTTACAGAATGTACATTCCTCTGTTGCGACTAATGGTGCACCGAGTACCGCCTCCCCAAGCAGCGCCGCAAGTAGCTTGGACAACAACACACCTGGTTAGTAAAATGTTTATATTAAGATCACGTTTGTAAATGTTCATAAGTGGTCGTATTTTTGGGATGGTGCTAATAACGGATATAAAAAAACTCCGAAAAGTGTAATTTGGGACTGGCAGTTGGGTTTTTCACTAGCCAAGTGGTCTTATTATCCGGTTGTTATAGTTGCGGAATTTCATAGCACTTTGTAAGAAACATTGACACAGTAGGCTTAAAATTCATTCATAACGGGTGCAAATTTCAGCGTATTGTGAACAAGTACACGCAATGTATTCATGATAAAGGTAAACTACATTGGATTATGCGCCGTAGTGTCAGCGTACATTTTCTTTAATAATAAATCTTCAAAGTATGACATAATAATCATAAACTGAAACTGACTGTATTTATTTGTGCATCACAATTATGTTTAACCCTTGTCCTGGTGAGCCCGGATATGCCTTACCTTTCAAACAATGTAGATCCAGAATAGATGGCTTCTGAAGACGCCATCTGATCAGGATCTACATTGTTTGTCATTCAGATTGTAAATTTGTTGCAATAATTTGCATCAAGTAATCAGATTGGTGGATAATCAGTAGTGGGTGTGGCATATTTGAATAGCAGGACAAGGGTTAAAGACTATAAACATAAATGCAACTAGTTTATTACTAAAAAGATTCATACTTTATGCCTGAAAGCTTCGAGAGATGACAGGTTGTAAATGGATTGATCAAAATCAAATGAGCCATCTTATCTGTATCTACAATTTTGGCATAGGTATCTATGTGTTCTGTAGGTCTAAAAGAGTAATTTCATTACAATGAATTTGGTAAAACTAAACTCTCCTATTTGCATAACGAATGTTCCAAGATTTAAATCTTGATCACATTTGGAAATTTGTTTGAGATAGGGGTAGGTCGAGCCGCTGAGGGTTAAACACAGCTCCAGATCTAATTCAGTGATTATGTCCATGTAATCTTTATTTCAATGCTGACTGCCAGTCTAGCGTCATGCAGTCTGAATATTGTTTGCATCTTTGGAGACCCAATGTCGTCACGTCGAGTACAACGCGTGGACATCTAAATATGAACCTTTAACTGACCATTCCAAGACGGTTCTTCTGTTGTGCTTTATTATTGTTATAGGTCGTCTATGCATGTATGTATTGCTTATATCTTTTTAATTTGGTTAACCGTCTGGCCATTTTGTAGGAAAGTAATTTTCTGTTTGGCTTTCCGCTTGTGGTGTTTTACGTATTTATGGTGAAGTTGTTCGATGTTGGCGTTTTTATCTATTTGATGTCTTTTTTGGGATGTGTTAGGTAATTGTATGATTTCTTGTCAATGCCTTCACTTCTTTTTAGTTATAATGGTTGTCCTCTTGTAACTATTTACAGGGTATGAGGTTGGGTCGATGCGAATGTACTATCTAGCTTTCAGTGCAAGGGCGTTCTCCAGCTTTGGCTTAAATTATTTGTCTAAATAGCGATGGAAGTAAGGGCGAGGATTGTGGGCACGTAAAATCGATTTAAGCCCCCCAGTGGAAATCTTTCCACTGACCGTTCCAAGGCGGTTCTTCTGTGGCGATTTATTTATGTTGTTGTTTGTTACTTACTGTGTGTATCACTTATGTCTTTTTATTTTGGATGGCCATATGGCCATTTTGTGGGAAAGTAACTGTCCTTATGGCCTTCCTTTGTTTAGGTTTCCACTATGGTCTGGTCGCTTAATGTTTGTGTTTCTTTCCCTTTGGTGTCTTTGATGGGTGGAGTAAGTTAATTGTATCGATTCCTGATCTTTGTTTTACTTCTACTTTAAATTGGGCTAGGATATGTTTTTGCAGCAGGTGGGGAGGGGGCTGTTGTTTAGTGTGTTTTCTCCACTCTATCCTTTCTTTCCCTTTTCTCGTGCCCCAACTCCTAGGAGACGGTTTGAGATGGACGGTTGCTTGAGGAATCACCGGCTGTTGTCAGTTACTGACGGGGTAGATCTCATTAAGTACTGGTAAACTGCTTAAATGATCTAAATGATCTATAGAAAGTCAAGCCGTCGGAAGCTAAGATTACAACACAGGAGTGTACAATGTTTTCTCGGCCAGACTAACACTTTCTGGCCAACTAGGCATCATCTAAGCCTGTCTAGGAATCGTGGTGGCATTAGTTTCTTTAAAGTGAGTTTTTTTTTACGCGTCCACATATTTCGAGACGTTGCTTCTATTTTTGTGGGAGTTTTACCCGACATTGAGATGAAATGACATCTTAAGCGCTGCAGCCCAAACAATCAAAATGTTGGGGGCGGGTAAATTTACAGAAAAACAGGAAGGCCTGAAATGGTCCAACTCGCACCACTCTGTCTGGGCAGGCTCAGTCCTTCTAAGCGGGTAACCAGTTCGCATGTGCGGTCGATTTCAGCTCTGCATGGAAGCATCAAGCAACATATTTTTCTTCTAGTCCCGATGGGCGGTGTCCGAACAGTGATGGTAACTGACCATGGTAACTGACAGGTCCGATATGACCTTAATTGTTGACTTTCCCGGTTAACACCCACACCACTGACGGGCAGTAATGTTTGATTGGGGCTGTTCCTGGATACTTAATTTAGTTTTTTTTTAAACTGTCTTCCAGAGGATTCAAGTTAAGATTTCGTTACAGGGATAAAAATAAAGAGTGAACATAGTCCAGAGACGGTCAAACCTGCTTTTACACTTGATGGATCGACAGTCTTCGCAGACATGCTTGTAAATGAGGGATCCTTGTATGCTGGTATATCAAGTAGTTCCGACGGCTCATTGGTGTGGCGATCTCCTGACGATTTGTACAGGTGCAATATATGTGACATGAAATTCAGCAAACTTTCCGGATTACAGGTACATGTACAACAATTATATTAGTATTGTCAAGCATATCACGCTAAGAAGGACATTTTATTACCGTCAACAACCTGCTATTATCTTTTTTCCGACCAAATCTCTCGTCCTTTGTATTTGTATGGTTGTAACTATTACACTGAAAACATACTATCGTTCATTTTGCGATTTATTTATATTTTTTTTTTTTTTTGGTTTTACGGTCCTTTCAAGATTATTTCACTCATATCGAGCCGATCGTTAATCAGAGGTGGGCGAAAACCGGAATACCCGGAGAAAAACCACTTGACCTTCCGTTGCGATTTTTACCCATGCATACAAAATTAATGATATTAATGAAAATGTTTACACCTTGCACATGTCCTGTCATTGTTTACAAAAGCGACAACTTTGCCAAAAGGATATTACATGATGTTCATGTATTATTGGATTTATTAAGATTTAAGGGATAGGGGAACGAAGCTTTGTTCGCGGGGTCAGTGCCATATGACCAAGATGGCCGCCATTCCCATATATGGTAAAAATCATCTTCTTTAATTTTGATCGATAACTAGTACCGCCACACTATTTCAGTCTGTTATTTTTCAGAATCACAAAATCCAAGACCATGGGGTGAAGCTGAGCACTATTTTATCGCAGTACAGCCCACAAATGCCTACACAAACTTTGTCGCCAGAAAACAAAAAAGACGTGGGAAATTCTGAATTCTTGAAACATGCTTTGGACCAGGATTTAATAAACCCGATTCCTTCTACTACAGCATTGACAGAAGCTTTAAAATCGACCATGCTGCTTCCAGTTCAAGTACCAGACGCAAAGTCGACTTTTTCTGAGAAACTGTCTACCGCGTTTAGTGAACGAGAAAACTTGGCTTGCACATTCTGCAGTCAGACTTTCAAATGTAGAGCTGACCTGGAGAAACACAGTAAGATTCATCTTAACACAGGATCGCAGAAATGTAACATTTGTGACGAGACGTTTGCCAGTACAGGGATTCTTGCAGAACACAAACTCACACATTGTAAAATACAGCAAGGAAACGTATGTGTAATCTGTAAAATTGGTCTAAAAAGTGAGGATCATTTTTATCTTCATTCTCAAGAGCATGGTTTTCAAGGAGCGGTCATGCAATGCATTGTTTGCCGTCAAACTCTAGCTTCACTTATTGAGCTTCAGATGCATGGGAGACATCATTTTCAGAACAAGTCGACGTTTCATACCTGCTGTGTGTGCTTAAAAAGTTTTGACTCCAATGAGAATTTAGTATCGAAACTTAATAGCACGGGAAGAACGTACTATGTTTGTAAGCCGTGCTATCACGGGGAAATGTCAGACTATACATGTACGCAGTGTAATAGTTCTTTTTCGTCTGCTTCGCAGCTGGAAAGTCACATGCGCACACACCGTCGGACCTACCAGTGTATAAAGTGTCAAGAATCCTTCAACAGCGAACAGGAGATTCAAATTCATGTGACCACGCATATGATGACAGAGGGGAACGTCCATGAATGTCATCTTTGTTTTACTGTTCTAGACTCGCCTGCGCGTCTTCAGTGTCATTTGATTGAACACACGTACAGAGGCACAGATTACATGTGTAGTGTCTGTGGAAAGATCCTCGAAAACGCAACAGAAATCCAACTTCATGCTCTAGAGCACGGAATCTCTGCCCGTCGATATGGTTGCAACCAATGTAGTCAGAAATTTTTCTTCAGTGCCGAGCTGGAAAACCACATGTTTACTCATCGGTATACCTTTTCCGACCAATCAAAAACTAAACCACCAACGAGCCAATCGGCTATAGGGAAAGTTTTAACCAGTAAATCGGCTTCTACAGGTACCTCAAAAACTACAATCCAACCGTCAGCCATTCCTTCTTCTTCAGCTGCTGAGGATCTTAAGTGCTCCGAATGTGATAAAACTTTTAACAATATCATAAATCTCACTAATCACTATAAACAACACGAAAAACGAGTGAAGCGGATACAGTGTTCTCACTGTGCAGATACATTTTTGTCAGTATCAGAACTGCAGACGCATTTCTTTACGAACCACACAAATACTGATCTGGACACAGCAAAGTCACTTTACATGTGTCCGTCTTGCCAAGAAGTGTTTACAGAAGAAACTGCGCTACAAGAACACAGACAGACACACAAGGATGGTAAAACATGCATTTTTACTTTTGTACTCTGACTATTGCACCAGCTTTACACGCGTTGTTCTAAACGCATGAATCGTTGAAAATATCACGAAAACGTTAGGCAGCTCACACTTTTCCCCTGTATTTACAAACGCATTTATTTATACTCGGGGGATTACTAAAACAAACATATTTGAGTTAAGCCAGTCATGAGTTGGCACGTCTTATCAAAGCAGGCGAGCTGTCAGACCATTTGTTAGTCTTCTCTCTTGGCGCCATAAAAACAGATGCCCACAGAACGTTTAATTATGCTATAAAACTGCAGCATCTGTCATATGCATAACTATATAGAATATCAAATAACAATATGTAAAAATCACATATATAAATTCGTAGCATTTCTATGAAACTGAGAGATTTTACCTCCAATTTTTCAAAGGAAAATAAAAGTTGCTTCTGTTGACTTTATATTCTTTCAAACATATAGAAATAGATGCCCAGGAAACGCCAAACCATTACGAAAACACGCCTATACAAATACATTGCCAATTTTTTGGCTAAAAATTAGAAATTTTAAGATGAAAAACTGTGATATTTTTCTTATTTCTGCTTAAAACATAGATTGCGGGGACTCGATAGAACCACCTCGATGAGGCGGTTCTATCGAGTTCCCACAATCTATGTTTTTGAGCAGAAATAAGAAAAATAATATATACCCCCTTTAACCCCAGTTTTACTGTATAAAAGTGGGGTTCGAGGGGGTCAAAACTGTTTAGGCGTGGTTTCGTGATACCAAGATTGCAGCCTACCAATGGCTCCGATCGGGTGACTGTTTTAGAGGCGGAAATGTTCCTATTTAAGTGTAGTTCCAAAGAAGATTTATGCCATGTTGTCATGCCTTTAAATTTGTTTGAAGTTTTACAGAATAATTATACATTCAGTACTGTCCTAGAACCTACTGATGCATTACATATAATTGTAATATGGGCAGATTATATTTACGTTAAACTGAACAACTAGGACTGATTCTCGATTTTCGCACTGCGAATTGTAACGATATTAAACGTGATGTCACGAGAATTTTAATAAGTTCAGCGTGTGTAAAAAATAGCCATTCCATATATTCTATAGGTTACAATCATTTCTACTGTGGTATAAAGAACTGTGTCTAGCCTGCCGGTAAAGGAGAAAACTAACGGTTATTTAATTTTATCCACTTGTAGGCGATTTTCGCGCCCACCCATCGGGGCTTGAATAAATAGATTGGGATGCATATTGCTTCCTCGCAGAGCTGACACTGACCACTCCTGAGTACTGGTAAATCGCTTAAAGGACTAAAATAGAAGTGGAGGCAATGATCAGGAATCGATACAATTTACCCACAGCTCCAATCAGAGACACCAAAGGGAAAGAAACGCAAACATGAAACAACAGACCTCAATGGAAGCACCAGCAGCGGAAAGCCAAAAGGACAGTTACTTTCCCACAAAATGACCAATAGGCTATCCAAAATAAAATGATATAAGCGACACAAGCACCCAAAGAAAAATCATGACAAAAATAAACCGCGACAGATGAACCGCCTTGGAACTGTCAGCGGAAACGAATTCCACTGGGGGGTGGCAAATCGACTCCACGCTGCCACAATCCTCGACACCACCCCCACCGCGACCCAGACAAACAACCCGCCCAGTCCAGGCCAGGCAAAGGGGCGTGAGTAAGACCTTCCAGTGCATACGAAAATAGAAGTGATGGCAATATCAGGAATCGATAAATTAACCCACAGGTCCCATCATAGACACCAAAGGGAAAGAAACACAGACTTGAACTAACCGGACCCTAATGGAAACATATATAGCAGTTACTTTCCCACATAATGGCCAATCGGCTACCCAGAACAAAAAGATATAAGCGATACACCCACCCAAAGACAAACCATAACAAAAATAAACCGCGACAGAACAACCCACTTGGAACGGTCAGTAAAAAAGAATTTCACTTGGGGGTTTCAATCGATTTTAAGCGGCCACAAGCCTCGCCCTTACTTTCGTCGCGAGTTAGACCAATAATTTGTTCAGTCCACATTAACCAACACCGCCCCCCCCCCCCTAACTCTCTAGTGCAACATCTCCGAGAACACAAAATATCAAACAACCACAAACATAAAATAACGGTGAGGACTCGACAGCATGTAACCACTGAAATGCTGGAGCAAAAAAAAAATACAACAGTTGGGCTCCGATGGGCACGACTTGAGACAGAGCATCAGGCACCAACCAAGATTACATAAAATTATATTTTAATTCTCATTAAGCCTTTAAGCTGGAACCGTCATAGAATCTGAGGCCTGACCCACCGGCATGCAGTTAAAGAGGGAAGCAAAGTTGTCAAACATGATTGGGTTAACTCCCATGCATGCAACCTGTCATATAACATTTATGTTGAACCTACTCTTTTTATATCGAAGAATGATTTTACGAAATTGGGTGCTGAAGTCATTGCAAGTATATAGTTTTCTGAATTTATATACCAAGTCACCATAAAATTTGATTTCCGATAGATCTTGTTGCTGAAGAGATTTAAGTCCAACATTGAATTTTGAAATAAATCGGAATGACGTCTGTAGAATTTAGAAAAGGTTTTTGCGTAGTTTATGATACCGATTACCCTGGTTAAAAAGTTTAGCAGTTAACATTTTTTACGAATGTTGAAGTCAGCTACATGACTGGACTCTGGCAAATCGAATTAATTGCGAAATATACACGCCATAGGATGCCGCATGAGGAACATCACCATCCAAATAAGGATAATTTACAATCCTAAAATCAAAGTCATCACGATTTTCATAAATTTTGCAGGAAATAAACCCATCTAATAGAAAGATGTAAATCTAAAACCGGGCCTCGGTATTAGGAGAATTTGCTTTATTTAACTGAAAGTCTTGGTTGCGGGGGGGGGGGGGGGGGGGGCGTAAATTTGACTTACCAAATCATCGAAATAAGTATTTTCAATATTTAATAAATCATCCAAATATCTAGAAGTCGAGCTAAAGGCTTCAATGATTTCAGATTGGTTTTCAACGGAAAGGAACATCAAGAAATATCTTTCATAACAAAACAAGAACAGATCAGCCGCAAGGGGGGCACGCAATTCCGTCGGAATACCCACAATTGATCTAAATAACTTAGTAACAAATCTTTTGTAGAAAGGTGGGAGCTTCACACACTTTCTGACATGACCATACAGTATCATTTATAAGCTCTCTTGATGTAAGCGTTTTGGTTTCATTGGGCGGCAGGGCTTGAGTTGTCATTTTATATTAATGTCGGGTAAAAGTCCCACAGCATTGGAAGCCACGTCTCAAAAAGACATAAATAGTGTGGACGGGGACGTTAAAACTCAACTCAAACAAACTTGTAAGCGATTTACTAGGATATGGTAGAGTCACTTGCGTTTGCTTAAGAGGTTAGCAGACTAACTGTATATACAGGCCTCATATTTTTCAGGCATATGCAGAATTTCAGGCTTTTAGGGCTTGTTTGTTTTTTTTATTTTTCAAAATTTCAGGCTTTTTAGATTTTGATTTTTCCTCCCATATTCTGTTTAAAATGACTATTTAACACTTATCCTCTAAATAAAATTATTTTGCTAGACCCATTTCTGCCTATTCACCAATCAAATTATTTGATATAATGTATTCAAGTCACACACTGCATTTCAAACAGTGTAGATCCTGATCAGATGGCTTATTCAGAAACCATCTGATCTGGATCTACACTGTTTGCAAAGGTATTGGTTGTCATGTGTGTGTGTGTGTGTGTGTGTGTGTGTGTGTGTGTGTGTGTGTGTGTGTGTGTGTGTGTGTGTGTGTGAATTCGGGTTTAACGTCAACAATTTTTCAGTCATATCACGACTGTGTCTGGTTGCGACAGGGAGCTCAATGCTCAGTTTTATAGTGCTGCCTCACTGAAGTATCATGTCCCAGACACATTACATGATACCACACCCAGTCATATTATCCTGACACTGGGTCGACCAGTCCTAGCTCTACCCCGTAAATCTGAGTGCCAAGCGAGGAGCAGCTAGTACCATTTTAACGATTTTGGTATTTCGCGGCCCGGGATCGAACCCGTGACCTCCCGTTCCCCGGAGCGGACACTCTACCAACTGAGCTATCGGGGCCGGTATTGGTTGTCATGTACAGCAGGATGTGGGTTAAGGCTGCAAAATCAGGTCTTTCAGGCTTTGAAAAGCTTGGTCAGTATGAGGCCTGTATATACAGTATTTAATCCACCAATTTGGCCTGCAAATATTATAATAGTATATGTAAAGTAAAACCAAAAACGATCAGGATCTGATACAGTCAGATCATACAGTCAGATACCAAGTTCTTCCAACAATATCACTAGGGAAAGAAGTCGAAAAATGGAGTTACGACATTAAACAAAATGGACCACAGGTAAACCGAGTCAGCAGCTCTTTCCCTAACAGGGACTCGGAATATCTAAACCTAACTAAAAAGGAGCAATATACATAATGGGGGGAAGAATCAGAATCACCAACATGCCTTATATTAAACTGGGAGGATAAACGAACTTAGAATGAACAACCAAAATGGGGGAAGAATCAGAACCATCAACGTAACAATATATATGATTAGGGAAAGAATCAGAACCACCAACACAAAACATGACGGAACCACAGCAAAAGCACTTACTCGGAACGATCAGTAAAAATTACTGGTGGATTTAAGCTAACTTTTCGGGATCCCAATCCTCATCCTCACTTTCGCTGTCGTTCAACCAAGTATTTGTTCGGTCCGCGTGAAGGTTTTCTAACTCATCAGTGAATCAACTCCGTACTTCTCTTTCTATTTAAAGAAACATGTATTATGAATCATAACGCGGAAACTTTCTGTGTTTCAGGGTTAAAAAAGCGCATGTTGTTTGTATTGCAGATAAATTCCAGTGTTTACGCTGCAACAAGGAGTTCCCTACTGATAAAGCACTTGCTAGTCACGTGAAGACTCACAGCGAAGACAAGCCTTTCCAGTGTAACGTGTGTGAGAAGAGATTTTCCAGTAAGTTCTTACTGTTATGACGAGACAGATTTGTTTGAGTATGGTAAATTATAAATAACTAGAAATGTATCCAAGGGACACAGATACTCCCGCCATGTTGTTATGACACTGACGAAAAACTTATACGCAAATTCCTAATGTCACCTTTTACGAAGAGGAACGAACCGGGGTAACACTATTCTTTCCAATATTCTTCGAATGGCGGGGTCATAAAAAGTTACCAAGGAAATGCCACGGACACTAAAAAGCCAACGAAGGGAAATAGTTAATGACATGAAAGCGTACGCTAACAAAAAACAAAAAAACAAGGAACCAGTTGTTCAAACTAACGACGTCGATAGTTGAAATACTGTTAAAACGTTGATATCTTAATGAGGTTAAAATGCTGATATATTTGCTGAAAAAATAGAAAAGTTTCCACATTTCTTTTCAGCAAAATTACCACTGTATTTGATAGTGTACTTGCTAGAATGGTTAACAATTTGACAATTAACGAGCTCGTTAAGCTAACGATGCTTTAAACAACTGTGCTCAGATATGCAGCAACACGCACAATTAATATTAAAAATATTCTAAGGAGCGATCGCGTTTGGACGGTCAGACGAAAAACTACTGCAGGGGTTCAACATTCAAGACAAGGAAATCCGAGATTTTACCCTGGGATAGAAATTTATGTTCTGAGCCTGGTGTTCCGACCCAAAATCGAATATAATCGCGTGTTTTATAAATGCACTGGTTGATTGCGACCTCAGATGCGCCCTCGTTAAGGTTGACGCCACAGCACGTTACATGAAGTCACGAAACATTCATGTAGTGTCATCACAATGTGGCGGACGTCGGTACTCGAAGTGGCTGCAGCATTAAAAATCCGCGCTAAGAAATGAAAGGTATGCAAGAAAAAGAATCCTACATGGGTTTGAGGGGTGGATGGAAAAAATTCGTCCCTCGGGATCACTGTCCGGCATCACTCGCCAAGCCTCGTGATGCCGGACAGTGTCCCTCGGGACAGATTTTTCCATCCACCCCTCACACCCATATAAGATTCTTATATTCCTAAATGACCAGAACAATATGGTCTCAGTATCGAATGCACAATTAGTCATACGGTTTCAGAAAAGTGGAAAGTGAAATGAAGTTTCCGAGGAAACGCCGCAATCAAAAGTCCCAACACTCACCAATAATCCACAAAATGAAGATTAATTACAAATCGCGCATATAAGCGTTGAACGAACGCAGATCCACAAAATAGTTCGTACATGAGGTTTAGCTGTGTGTTGATTCATAGTTTTGGCTAGAAATAACAATATGTTTATCCCTTGGACGCTAGGAATTGACGCATTGACTTCAGCACCGAATTTCGTAAAATTATTCTTCGATATAAAAAGACTGAGTACAACATGAATGTTATACGACAGACTGCATGCATGGTAGTTAACCCAATCACGGTTGACAACTTTATTTCCCTCTTTAATTGCACGCCGGTGGGTCAGGCCTCAGATTCTATGACGGTTCCAACGTAAATGCTTATTGAGAATTAGAGAGATCTAATTCAAGGTAATGTTGGTTGGTGCCTGATACTCTGTCTCTGGTCTGGCCCATCGGAGTCGTACTGTTGGTTTTCTTTTGCTCCAGCATTTCAGTGGTTTCTTGCTGTCGAGTCCTCACCGCTGTTTCATCTCTGTGGTTGTTTGATTATTTGTGTTCACGGAGATGTTGCACTGATGAGTTAGGAGGCCTTCATGCGGACTGAACAAATTATTTGTGTATATCGCGACGGAAGTAAGGGCGAGGATGGTGGCCACGTAAAATCGATTTAAGCCCCCAAGTGGAATTCGTTTCCGCTGACCGTTCCAAGGCGGTTCTTCTGTCGCGGTTTATTTTTGTTATGGTTTGTCTTTGGGTGTTTGTGTCGCTTGTGTTATTTAATTTTGGATAGCCTATGTGCCATTTTGTGGGAAAGTAACTGTCCTTTTGGCTTTCCGCTGTTGGTGTTTCCATTAGGGTCTGTTATTTCATATTTGTGTGTCCTTCCCTTTGGTGTCTCTGATGGGAGCTGTGGGTTGATTGTATCGATTCCTGAACATTGCCACTTCTATTATACACCAAAGAACTTGAACTTGTGGAGTGCCCAAAATTTTCTGCACCAGACTAGCAAGTTTTGGCCAATCAGGAATCAGTTACACAAGAATATTTTCTCAATTATTACAAATTACTAGACAATATAATCTCACCTAAATAGAAGTAGAGGCAAAATAGTATTCATTAATATTTTACACCAGTAAAGCCTACTTCATTGTAGCCATGTAAAAGTCTTTTCCTAATTTTATTCTTGTACGCAAAAACATCACTAGACACCACTGCTTATGGCCTTTAAATAATATTGTTCTACTGAGAAAAAATGTATAATTTTGTTTCAGGAAAAGAAAATAAAACAAAACATATGAAACAACATCACGCTGAGGATTCCCCGTTCGCATGTGCTGTGTGTGCAAAACCCTTTAAAAGCCGACATGATGTGAAAGAACATATAAAAATACACTGCTTACAGGTGAGCGCTACATTTTAATATGTCTTTTAGAAGGACCGTAAAACGCATTGAAGGTCCGTAGTATAGGCAGGCATATTGAGGCTATTCCCCTAACACGTGGTAGCATTGCGAAAGGAAATAAATATAAAAGTCATATAAACATAAAAGTATGGATTCAGAAAGTCAACAAAGGGCTACAGGAAAATAAAATAAGGTAAGCAGCACGGCTTTATAAAGGTTAGAGCCAGGCCTACTTGTTTGAGGTCCTTAAACTGATTATACTGTCCAAGGATATTCAGAAGTGGTGTTTATTTTGCATAGAGAGCTAACGTTTTGCTTGGTCACCGCCCAACAGGGACACAGCGTTGAATCAACGCTGAAACAAGGTTTCAAACGTTGTCAACTCTGAGTCAGCGGACGCTAACAAAAATGGAACAGTACAGAATGCACACATATCAAATATGCTATTGATGTGATACTTGTGGCATACGAAGAGACTTAAAGCTTGTTCAACGTGAACATGTTTTCTTACCCAACCTACCAGATAAAAGTATTATACTATTGTTGGCTACTACACGAGTTCAGTAGTTCTAGATATTGACCGGAGATAATGCCTAGATTTTCCGTTTTTGCTTCGAACACATATTACCTCCCTTATGCTTGCGCAATGCGGTGTTTTTTTCCCGATGAAACGGGAACCAGCAATTTCTAACAAAAACAACAAGATACGGCGTCTGGCATTTTTTTGCGACCCGACTCCAAAATCAAACAATGCTGACCCGGATCAGACCTCGTTGAAAGAGTAGCGTGATCATGGTCTACATTGTTTAACACAAACAGTATATTGTTGTCTACACTGTTTAACTCGAAATTCAATTTGTCGTTATTTGATTGTTCGTTTCAACTGTTGGGCGATAAAACAGTTAAAAGTAATTCATAGCTGTTTGGGGATAGTCAAAACTAATGCCCTTCGGCATCCCGAATGGCCCTATGCACAGTTTCCCTCGGGTTTTCAGCTACGGGCAATAGTGTATGGGGTCACAAGGGTCGTCCTCTGCATCGGGTCAATAGTTTTGACTACATTCCATTTGTTTGTTTGATTTGTGGTTTAACGTCCCTGTCAACACTGTGTAGGTCATTTTGGAGACGTTGCTTCGAATTTTGTTGGACCTTTACCCGACATTGAGAGGAAATGACATATCAAGCCCTGTCGCCTAATAAAACCAATAGGGTATATAAGCATGGACGGTCCGACTCGCACCACATTGCCTGGGCAGGCTTAAATCCTCTAAATGGTTTACCATTACTCTTGTGCGATCGGTTTCAAGTCTGCGTGGAAGGACTATATTCCATACAGCCATGAAATAACTCGTGTCAATTTGCATCTCGGGTGTATTGTACATCAACAAAAACTTTTGTGAAAAGCTTGTTCTTATCGTTGTCTGCATGTAAATCTGTTTTGTGCACATACATTCAAGTTAAAAAATAAAAAAAGATATTGAAAATGAACCGATTATGAAATACATGCACTTTTGGGGTTTCAAAATTAAACTGCTATGCTTTCAGGGGATTTACAATCCCTATTTTGGCTCTCGTAGCATACCCTATTGTGCGTTTCATGAATGGATAATCAAGACATCAGTGAAAAAGTAAACTTGGCATGACAAAAGGTCACTTATCTATCCAACGTAATGCTGTTGATATTTTTCCAGACTGACCCTGAAAGAGACGAAACTGTCATGGAAACGGACAACAACAGTGGAAGTGGTGAAGATGCTGCTATTTCTCAGGGCGGAAGTAGTGTCAGCGAGGAAGAATCTTCTGACATAGATAGTGGGGAGCAGGTCACTAGTACCAGTAACCTGGCTGAAAGTGAAGACAAATAGCAGCTAACACTGTTGTTTCAACAACAAACAGATAGGGTTGACGCATCCTTACATTGACAAACTGCTAGTTTTCTGCTAAATCACAGTTACAAGTTTGTGATAAATCGTTATAGAGAGGTTTAATTGAAATGACATTCCAAACAGGGTCCTTGTGCTGAATTTCAAAACAATGGGTACACTGAAAAAGAGTCTGTTTAAACATCCTTTTTCTCAAATGCCGCTTATATCTTCTTATTCAAGAATAAATACCAGGTGACGTACTATGATACTAATAATAGTTTCGGGCTATAAACCTCAAATGAGTATAGGATTGATATCCACAGCACATCTGAGAACCGTGCAATTTTGCTTGTAAGCCCTCATAATAGTGTTGCCTGTAGGCCATTACGAAAACACGCCTGTACTAATACATTGCAAACTTTCCCGCCGAAAAAGCGAAAATTTTAAGATGAAAAATTGTGATTTTTTTTATTTCTGCTCCAAATATAGATTATGGGCACTCGTTAGAACCGCCTCATCGAGGCGGTTCTAAAGAGTACTCACGTTCTTATTTTAGAGCAGACAAAAATATGGTATACCCCTGAAAACCAAAGTTTTACTATATAAAAGTGGGCTTCAAGGGGTTCTAAATTACATAGGAGTGTTTTCGTGATGCTGAAACAGGTTGCAGAGTGAATACTAGGTGAATTCAGAATGATACTGATATTATTTCGGGCTAAAAACCTCGAACGAGTACAGGATTGATATCCACAGCACAGCTGAGAACAGTGCAATTTCGCTTGAAAGCCCTCATAGTAGTGTTGCTTGTAGGCTGGAACAGGTTGCTAAATAAAGAATACAAGGATCATGTCTTTTGATAGCAAGTTTATCAGGTAATGCTTCGAGAACGCTTGTAGAATCGCGAGGCTTGCCGAGCGATTCTACATGCGTTCTCGAAGCCGAATCTGATAAATTTGATATCAAATGACACGAATCTGGTAAACTATTTATCAATTTATCCCCTTGTGCACTCTTGAATTAGCAATTTACGATCAGTTATCGATGGTCCTCAGTGCATTCCAACATTCTGGTGGTTGATATATTTAGTATCAGCTGACCTCAATTTTTCCTGTGTTCCCTTTTTAGCTCACCTGTCACGTAGTGACAAGGTGAGCTTTTGTGATCACATTTTGTCCGTCGTCCGTCGTCAGTGCGTCCGTCCGTGCGTCCGTGCGTGCGTAAACAATTTCTTGTCCGCACGATAGCATCTACATTTATGATTTGATTTTAACCAGACTTGCACACAACTTGTATCACCATGAGATCTAGTTCCTTTCTTGAACCAGCCATATCCCATCATGTGTTACGGAGTAACGCCCCTGAGAGGGCAAAAATTGCCTATTTTGGTCTTGTCCGAACGATAGCATCTTCATTTATGATCTGATTGTAACCAGACTTGAACACAACTTCTACCACCATGAGATCTGGGTTATTTTCTTGAACCAGCCATATCCCATCATGTGTTATGGAGTTACGGCCCCTGAAAGGGCAAAAATTGCCTATTTTGGTCTTGTCCGCACGATAGCATCTTCATTTATGATTTGATTTTAACCAGACTTACACACAACTTATACCACCATGAGATCTGGGTTCCTTTCTTGAACCAGCCATATCCCATCATGTGTTACGGAGTTACGGCCCATGAAAGGGCAAAAATTGCCTATTTTGGTCTTGTCTGCATGATAGATGTTTCATTATGATTTGATTTTAACTAAACTTACACACAAATTGTACCACCACAAAACTCGGTCAAGTTCGAATATGGGTCATGTCGGGTAAAAAAGTAGGTCAGTAGGTCAAATCAGAAAAAAAAAACCTTGTGAAGACACGGGAGGCCACAGTTTTGGTCCGATCATCATCAAACTTGCCCAGAATGATCATCTTGACAATATCTCAGTCATATTCGAATATGAGTGTTGTCGGGTCAAAAAGTAGGTCAGTAGGTCAAATCATAGAAAAACCTTCTGAACACACTAGAGGCCACAATTAATGTCCAATCATCATCAAACTTGCTCAGAATGATCATCTTGATAATATCTTGGTCACATTCGAATATGAGTCATGCCAGGTCAAAAAGTAGGTCAGTAGGTCAAATCATAGAAAAACCTTGTGAATACAGGAGAGGCAGCAGTTTTGGTCCAATCATTATCAAACCTGCCCAGAATGATCATCTTGACAATATCTTGGTCAAGTTTGAATACGGGTCATGTCGGGTCAAAAAGTAGGTCAGTAGGTCAAATCATAGAAAAACCTTGTGAACACACTACAGGCCACAGTTTCGGTCCGATCATCATCAGACTTGCCCAGAATGATCATTTTGACAATATCTCGGTCAAGTTCGAATATGGGTTATGTTGGGTCACAAAGTAGGTCAGTAGGACAAATCATAGATATACCTTGTGAATACACTAGAGGCCACAGTTTTTGTCTGATCATCATGAAACTTGCTCCAAATGATTATCTTGACAATTTCTCGGGCAAGTTCGAATATGGGTCATGTAGGGTCAAAAAGTAGACCAGTAGGTCAAATCAGAGAAAAACCTTGTGAACACACTAGAGGCCACAGTTTTGGTCCGGTCATCATCAAACTTGCTCAGAATGATAGTCTTGACAATATCTGGGTCAAGTTTGAATACGGGTCATGTCGGGTCAAAAGTAGGTCAGTGGGTCAAATCATAGAAAAAGCTTGTGAACACACTAGAGGCCACAGTTTTGGTCCGATCATCATCAAACTTGCCCAGAATGATCATCTTGACATTATCTCAGTCAAGTTCAAATATGGGTCATGTTGGGTCAAAAAGTATGTCAGTAGGTCAAATCATAGAAAAACCCTCTGAACACACTGTCGGCTACAGTTTTGGTCCGATCATCATCAAACTTGCTCAAAATGATCATTTGACAATATCTCGGTTAATTTCGAATATGGGTCATGTCTGGTCAATATGTAGGTCAGATTGTTGAAAAACCTACCTTTGACCTACTTTGTCATAATTTTTAAAGCATTTGAGATACAGCCTTTATATTTAGCATGTAGGTTCCTTGCGACAATGTTGCTTAGATTATCCTCTACCAAAAAGGCTAAAACAATACCACTCGGATGAACAAAATGGCCACCGAAGGTAAAAATAGAAAAATATTGTAAATTTGATTCAAACGGAAACTCCCCCTAAACCCTAAGGCCAATTTGATTCAAAGTTCCCAGGAATGTTGCCTAGGTTACTCCCTACCAAATAAGCTAAAATCACTCTGCTGATGAACAAGATGGCCACAAGAGCTAAAAATAGAATGCACTCGAGACAGTGACACACAGGTTAGCGAACCAGGGCCCTCTGGGCCCTCTTGTTTCAGTAATAATAACATTTATGCCATTTTTCCAGTAGTAGCGCCTCATTCATAAAAGTGCAATGTCAGGTTGATGTGATAAAGCTCACTAGTCCTGAGATGGCATATCCTTATCAGCTCAATGTGTTACAGTGCATGATATATAGGGAGTAACTAATAAAAGAATAATTGATGATGCACGAATGTTATAATTTGTACGATAGCTTCCTCAGATAAATCTCCGTCTCCAAAATACACATGTACTCTATGTCAGTAGTGCAAATTACTCCATATATCTGTGTTTGTGCATGGTTCAGACAGAAACAACTTTTGCAGTCAGGGATACACTCGGAAAGAAAAGATACTCTAACATTATCATTTGTTACAGTTGTCAACTTTTGAAGTTTTCCCGCATGAAAATGTCCACAATTCATTACGAAAACACACCTATTCAAATATAACGAAAAAATTACAAGATAATAATATTAACAATAATAATAATAGTAATCAACCTTATTTATAGAGGGTAACACAATTAGTATTAGTACTAATATTCCATGTGGCCCTCTTTTCCTGAGTAGCAACCTGTACTAAGCAATGTGGATAAAGTCTCTTGCTCAAGGAAACAACATTTGGCGCTTGCGGGGATCGAACAGGCTACCTCTCGATCTCAAATCTGATGCTTAAGGTTCCTCAATACAGTTATTTCACTACACTTGAGGTACTCAAAAAATCATATTTGCAAATATTTACACAAACAAATTTTTCATCAGATGGTAGTTCATATAAATGTAAGAATATGAAAGCAAAAGATTTTTATTCGAAAGTCACCATTTTAGTAATTTATTGCATTTTTCCTTGGTTTTGCAAAAAAAGATATCTTAATCCACAGAACCACAATGTGTAAAATACTAACATAGAAATGTGACTCAAGGTTGCCTTTAGGCACTGCAACAGAGGAGTTTCAAGTAAAAAACCTAAACAGTACTGAAAATTAATGATTCCCAAAATGTAAAATTGTCATTATCTCACCTGTTACTATTTTTAAATTTAGTGTATGGTAGCCAAAATGACCAGTTCTACCAATTTGGCAACAAGCTGATTGATTTGGTCGAGGTGTTAAAATCTCTTGCATTTAGCTTGTATAAAATGATTGCCCTTCTTCAGTGCTTGTAGTACTTCATTTAATTTCATTCATGCAATTTATAACAATTTATGCAATCGCAGCACCAAAGTTTCACTGTGTTATTGATTGTGTTTACAGGATGGGTGTTTTGATAATGGAATGGATAAATAAAAAAAAAAAAATAACATAAAAACACTTAATCCCTATATTTGATCCTTGTTCAGCACCAGAAACTTTGTCCAAAAGACTTCTGATCACTGCCAATAGCTGGAATGGTTTAGAAATGATTTTACCCATTAAATTATTACATTGGATCACATAAGCCACCATAAACAAATAATTGACTTTTGGACAGGTGAACTTCTGAACAACACAATGTTTATATTTATCTAATCCAATTAATGATCTGATCTACTTATCAATGTGTAAGCTGGTCAAAACTCATAGAAGCCCAATGCCTTCGATATGTTTTGATGAAAAAAAATTCAAAAATTTGCTTTTTTTATGACAATGTTACATGTAAATAAAAATCAAAAATAGCCATCGGAAGAGATGGCAAATCCCCCGACCAAACCCCAATATGGCCTTCAGAAGATTGTTCACCAATAGAAAGTGCACCAGAATTCAACCAGCAATATATCACAAAAGTATTACAGTTATGGCCATCACAAGATTATACTGTCAGGGGAGATAACTAACAAACCAGGGCACTCAGAAATGTGGTTCTTGCGCATGACATGCCTGCTTAAGCTCATGTATTTCTGTACAAAGTACCATCAATATGTCTCAAAAGGTATTGGAGATATGGTGATCACAGGCTGGTCATACTGTTATATTGGAAGGGTAGATAACTCAAATACCACAGCACCAACAGTTGTGGTTCTTGCACATGACATCCCACCTGTACCTTGTATACAATTGTGCCAAGTTCCTTCAATATATCTCAAAGGGTGTTGGACTTATGGCCATCACAAGGGTTATATTGCCAGGGGAGATAACTAAAAAAAACTAGAGCTGCCGCCTAACGGGCGCCAATTATACCCCCGCATGCGTTGTCAGACAAATTTTTACAAGTATTTGACCTTGAGGAAGGTCAACGTAAAGGTCAAGGTCAGGTTTGTGTATATCAATCTTAAGTACTAGTGGCAAGGTGTGTGGTGTGTGAATATTAAAGAAATCGGTCAAATAATAAGGAAGTTATGAGCAATGTTATAGTTTTTTGTAACGGACCGACGACGACAGACGACGACAACGACGACAGACGACAAGCTGACTCCTATATACCCCCTTCAAACTTCGTTTGCGGGGGTATAACCAGAGCACCCAGAGTTGTAATTCTTGAGCATGACACACCTGCTTAACCTCATGTACATCTGCATGAAGTACCACCAATATGTCTCAAAGAGTATTGGAGGTACGATGATCACAAGGTTGTCATACTGTTATATTGGAAGGGGAGATAACTCAAATATCATAGCACCCAGAGTTGTGGTTCTAAGGCATGAAGCGCCGTCTCAACATTGTATACAATTGTGCCAAGTATCATCAATATATCTCAAAGGGTATTGGAGTTATGGCCATCACAAGGTTATATTGTCAGGGGAGATAATTAAAAAAACCGGGCACCAAGAGTTGTGGTTCTTGCATGTGACACACCTGCTTAACCTCATGTACAACTGTACCAAGTATCATCAATATATCTCAAAGAGTGTTGGAGATGTGGCCATCACAAAGTAGTGATTCTGTATTATTGGAAGGGGAGATAACTCAAAAACCATGGCACCAAGAGTTGTGGTTCTTGTGCATGAGACACTGTCTCGGCCTTGTGAACAACTGTGCCAGGTATCATCAATATATTTTTGAGGGTATTGGAATTATGGCCATCACAAGGTTGTCACTCTATTTTATTGGAAGGGGAGATAACTCCAAAACCATGGCAACCAGAGTTGTGGTTCTTGTGCATGACACGCCGTCTCAGCCTTGTGAACAACTGTGCCAGGTACCATCAATATATCTCAAAGGGTATATGAGTTATGGCCATCACAAAGTAGTCATTCTATTTTATTAAAAGGGGAGATAACTAAAAAAGTATGGCATCCAGAGTTCTGGTTCTTGCGCATGACACGCTGTCTCAGCCTTGTGAACAATTTTGCCAAGAACCATCAATGAATCTCAAAGGGTATAGGAGTTATGGCCATCACAAGGTTGTCACTCTATTTTATTGGAAAGGGAAATAACTCCAAAACCATGGCAACCAGAGTTGTGGTTCTTGTGCATGACACGCCCTCTCAGGCTTGTGAACAACTGTGTCAGGTACAATCAATATATCTCAAAGGGTATTGGAGTTATGGCCATCACAAAGTAGTCATTCTATTTTATTAAAAGGGGAGATAACTAAAAAAGTATGGCATCCAGAGTTCTGGTTCTTGTGCATGACACGTCGTCTCGGCCTTGTGAACAATTGTGCCAAGAACCATCAATGAATCGCAAAGGGTATAGGAGTTATGGCCATCACAAGGTTGCGTCTACGGACGGACAGACGGACGGACAGACGGACGGACGCCAGGCTGATCGCTATATCCCCCGAACCTATTCGGTCGGGGGATAAAAATGAGTTCCTTTAAGAGCAATGAAAACATTCATAAGAAAGAAGATGGGTCATACTACGTAGTTTCGGCTAATAAAGCCTCATCAGTGACCCTGTAATGATCCGGAAACGAAAGCCAGAGGAAACATACTGCAAATTTGCGATTTTCGAACAGGCAGTCGATTCAAAGACTGATATAAATCAAAATGGGGTCCAAATAATTAAAACCCGGTCTAGAATGAGTCTAAACCAATAATGTATTTCTGATTTCTCAGAATATTCACGATGATCTCAAAGGACCAAAAGTAAAATATAAACTGCACTATGGTTGATGTACGGGGAGACTGATATAAATCGAAATGGGGTCCATATAATTAAAAGCCTGTCTAGAATAAAACCTAGTTCGGAAATGAATGCATACTATTCATAAATTAATGAACAAATTATGTTAGAAAGTACGTCAAATTAGTTGCAAGACAGTTTCAAAAATGAATATTATGTTTTAAATTAAAAACAATATTGTACTATTGTTATTTTTGCAAAATTAGTTCCAAGGCGTATGAATACGTTTTTGCTTTGGCAAGATGGAAATCTCATCAATTTGACAGCTACAATACTTTATCAGTGATGACAGGCTTCAAGGATAGGCGATGTCATTATGCTATATGCAGGAAGAAGGCCATGTTACTGAATTTTCAACGTATATCCATTGCCGATGAGCAAAAATAAAATTTAGAAGGCATAATTGATGAAATCTGAGCCTTTCAGATTTGCTGCAAAAAAGAAAATGGCGGCGCCCATGAAGACAAAACACGTCAAAAAAAATTCTGGTTTTCAAATCAGGTAGACTTTTTGATAGAAAGCTTTGTCCGAGTCGCTAGTATTTGATGTGAACTATTGATCTGCAGCTGTTTTAGGAACTTTTAAAAAGTCTAGAAAAGGGTTTCATTTTTCCTGGTAAAAGTGAAAATACAGAATTGCATTTATTTTCAAAGACACAGGGATGTTTCTAATGCAAGAAAGTACTTACTGTAATAACCATTGGTACCTCCAAACCTTCTTCTTCTGGGACAGGCATTTTAAAAGGAAATCAGGATCATTATTTGGGAAAAATTAACATGCAAATCTGACACCTATATTTTCCTGGTGCAAATGTATTGAGGAACCTAAGCACTGCACCACAGCGATCCAAATGAAAATTTTCAGATAAAATTCTGTTATTTTCCATATTTCTGCTCCAAACATAAATTGTGGGAACTCGTTAGAACCGCCTCGGCGAAGCGGTTCTAACGAGTACCCACAATCTATGTTTTGAGCAAAAATAAGAAAAATAAGTTATATACCCCTGTAAACGCCAGTTTTACTATATAAAAGTGGGGTTTAGAGGGGGTCCAAATGACATAGGCTGTTTTCGTGAAAGTAGCGACCCCAAAATAGCCTCTCTTTTAAGTGGACTAATTCGTCTTAAGTGCAGAGAGTGTGTGTGTGAATTCGGGTTTAACCTCGCTTTCAACAATTTTTCAGTCATATCACGACGGTGTCTGGTTGTGACAGGGAGCTCAATGCTCACGTTTATAGTGCTGCTTCACTGAAGTATCATGTCCCAGACTATTTACATGATATCACACCCAGTCACATTATCCTGACACTGGGTCGACCAGTCCTAGCTCTACCCCGTAAATCTGAGTGCCAAGCGAGGAGCAGCTAGTACCATTTTTAACGACTTTGGTATGTCGCGGCCCGGGATCGAACCCGTGATCTCCCGTTCCCAAGAGCGGACACTCTACCAACTGAGCTATCGGGGCCGGTACTCTTAAGTGCAGAGTACATGTACTTAATATAAGAGATCTTATGTAGTACCATGGAAAATTCAACACTTGTATTTCTCTGACTACCATTGCTGTTATTCTGTATAGACACAAGGGCTATTTATTATATACTTTGTGTTGCATCCCGTTGTATTACACTCTGTCGGCTTTTTGATAATGCAGTAAAATTCCGTTGTAAAAATGCTTTTAGAAAATTAATATAATTGTTCCAGGTTTCAGTTATTCCTCTTTGTCTACAATCAGTATCATCTAGCGCAAAGCCACCCTTGGAACAGTTCGAAAGTGGTCTTAAGAACAACTTTTTGAACAGTCACAGAGTATGACTTGATATGGGAAATTTACTGTACTTCATTATTGTGTGCTTAAAAATGAATAAATCGCATATTTGGGTTAGCTAATAGCATTGTCTCTTTTTCAGTTTCAAGCGTTGCTGTTGTCCTACAAAGCTACATATGTTTGTTATTGCCTGCGCACTTCGTTTAACGGACTCCAATTTATAGTTTGTCTTTTCCCAGGGAAAGATGCTATGAATTTCCCACTTATCTCGAATTCTAACACAGCGCGCCTATATAGGCAATGGAAAATAACTGTGTTTTATTCTGCAACAAATCACAGCTCGGAAGAGCGTGACGAGTGACGTCATTAAAAACTGCAAATTTATGACGTCACTTGTCGATTTCCTTGACGTTAGACGGTGTAACGTCATTTTCTCGCATCGAAAACGTTAGAAAAGGATATAAATGCGTGTGTTTCAGTCGGTAATTTTAGCGGGATTTCTTCTAACAATGGCGAAAAGTTGGGAGATTTTGAAAGAAACAACAACATTATTGCCGATTTTCAGCGTGTTAGAATCGAAATAGATCAGCTCTAGTCTGTGATTTGTTGAGCAATAAATCACAGTTTGTCGGTCAGTTGTAATTAGACAAATCACGTGCGCTACGCGCTTGTGATTTATCTACTGTTCAACTGACCTCCAAACTGTGATTTATTACTCAACAAATCACAGTTAGAGCTGATCTATTTCTTAAACAGAAGTGATGGCAATAATCAGGAATCGATACAGTTATCTTACACCATCCATTTAAGACACAGAGAAAGAGAAACGACACATTAATTTGCCTTAACTAGAATAATAGAAGGGAAGGCAATGATCAGGAATCGATACAATTAACCCACAGCTCCCATCAGAGGCACCAAAAGGAAAGAAAAATAAACATGAAAGCACAAACCCTAATGGAAACATCAATAGCGGAAAGCCAAAAGGACAGGTACTTTCTCCCAAAATGGCCAATTGGCTTTCCAAAACAAAATGCATGTAATATAAGCCATACAACCAGTCAAAGACAAACCATAACAAAAATAAACTGCGACAGAAGAGCCGACTAGGAACGGTCAGTCAAACGAATTCCACTGGGGGGCTTAAATAGATTTTACGTGGCCATAATCCTCGCCCTTACTTCCGTCGCAATTTAGACAAATCAGTTGTTCAGTCCGCATGAAGACCTTACTCATCAGTTCAACATCTCCGTGAACACAAAAAAAACAAACAACCACAAAGATGATACAAATGTGAGTACTCGACAGCAAGAAACCACTGAAATGCTGGAGCAAAAGAAAAACCAACAGTTAGACTCCGGTTGGCCCGACCAGTGACAGAGCATCAGGCACCATCTAACATTACATAGAGTTAGTTTCTCTCTAATTCTCTGTAAGCCTTCACGCGGGAACCGTCATAGAATCTGAGGCCTGACCCACCGGCGTGCAATTAAAGAGGAAAGCAAAGTGGTCAACCGTGATTGGGTTAACTACCATGCATGCAGTCTGTCGTATAGCATTTATGTTGTTCCCAATCTTTCTATATCGAAGAATGATTTTACTAAATTTGGAGCTGAAGTCAATGTGGTTATATACTTTTCTGAATTTATATACTAAGTCACCATAAAATTCGAGTTCCGATAGACCTTCTGGCAGAAGAGATTTCTATCTATCTATCTATATCTATACTGCATCACCCCCTCACGGGGATTACGTGCAGGTGCGCGTCTGTGCAATGTTAGTAGAAGGGTTATAAAATAAAAGTTTCCATAACAATTGTTAGTGAGGGTGGAAAAAAGGTGATATGGTTAAAATGTTAGAAAAAGTAGAAGTAAAACAAAGATCAGGAATCGGTACAATTAACTTATTCCACCAAAGGGAAAGAAACACACACATTGAGCGACCAGACCATAATGGAAACCTAAACAAAGGAAGGCCATAAGGACAGTCACTTTCCCACAAAATGGCCATATGGCCATCCAAAATAAAAAGACACAAGTTATACACACAGTAAGTAACAAACAACAACATAAATAAACCGCCACAGAAGAACCACCTTGGAACGGTCAGTGGAAAGATTTCCACTTGGGGGCTTAAATCGATTTTACGTGCCCACAATCCTCGTCCTTACTTCTGTCGCGATTTAGACAAATAATTCGTTCAGTCCGCATGAAGGCCTCCAAACTCATCAGTGCAAGATCTCCTTGAACACAAATAATCAAAGAACCACAGAGGTGAGACAACGGTGAGGACTCGACAGCAAGAAACCACTGAAATGCTGGAGCAAAAGAAAACCAACAGTTAGACTCCGATGCGCCTTACCAGAGACAGAGCATCAGGCACCAACCAACATTACCTTGAATTATATCTCTCTATTTCTCAATAAGCCTTTACGTTGGAACCGTCGCAAAATCTGAGGCCTGACCCACCGGCGTGCAATTAAAGAGGGAAGCAAAGTTGCCAACCGTGATTGGGTTAACTACCATGCATACAGTCTGTCGTATAACATCCATGTTGTACCCAATTTTTTTTATATCGAAAAATTATTTTACGAAATCTGGTGCTGAAGTCATTGCGATTATATATTTTTCTGAATTTATATACTAAGTCACCATAAAATTCGGGTTCCGATAGACCTTGATGCAGACGAGATTTAAGTCCAATATTGAATTTTGAAATTAAATCAGAATGGCGTCTATAAAATTTTGAAATGGCTTTGCGTAGTTTATGGTACCGATAACCCTGCTTAAGACGTTTAGCCGTTAATAATTTATTACGAGTGTTGAAGTCAGTTACATGACTACACACTCTAGCAAATCGAATTAACTGCGAAATATAAACGCCATAGGATCGCGCACGAAGAACATCACCATCCAAAAAAGGAAAATTTACAATCTCAAAATCAAAGTCATCGCGTTTATCATAAATTTTGCGCGAAACAAACCCATCTGCAATAGATAGATGTAAATCCAAAAACGTGGCATCGGTATCAGAAGAATTTGCTTTATTTAACTGAAGTTCTGGGGGGTAAATTTGACTGATCAAACCATCGAAATAGGTATTATCAATATTTAATAAATCATCTAAATATCTAGAAGTGGAGCTAAAAGCTTCAATTATTTCAGATTGGTTATCAATGGAAAGTGACAGCATGAATAAAAATCAAAAATAAGTTCCTTTAAGAGCAACGAAAACATTCATAAGAAAGAAGATTGGTCATACTACATAGTTTCGGCTAATAAAGCCTCATCAGTGACCCTGCACCGATCCGGCAAAGAAAGCCAGTGACCCTGTAATGATCCGGCAAAGAAAGCAAGAGGAAACATACTGCAATTTTGCGAATTTCGAATAGGCAGTCGATTCAAAGACTGATATAAATCTAAATGGGGTCAAAATAATTAAACACCTGTCTAGAATATGAGTCTAAACCAATAATTTATTTCTGATTTCTCAGAATATTCCGCTGATCTCAAAGGACCAAAAGTAAAATATAAACTGCACTATGGTTGATGTACGGGGAGACGTTGTACGGCCGCCACACGGCACAACACAAGCTGCAGTGAAGGCAAATAAAAATCAAAAATAAGTTTCTTTAAGAGCAACGAAAACATTCATAAGAAAGAAGATGGGTCATACTACGTAGTTTCGGCTAATAAATAAAAATCAAAAATGAGTTCCTTTAAGAGCAATGAAAACATTCATAAGAAAGAAGATGGGTCATACTACGTAGTTTCGGCTAATAAAGCCTCATCAGTGACCCTGCACCGATCCGACAAAGAAAGCCAGTGACCCTGTAATGATCCGGCAAAGAAAGCAAGAGGAAACATACTGCAATTTTGCGAATTTCGAATAGGCAGTCGATTCAAAGACTGATATAAATCTAAATGGGGTCAAAATAATTAAACACCTGTCTAGAATATGAGTCTAAACCAATAATTTATTTCTGATTTCTCAGAATAGTCACGCCGATCTCAAAGGACAAAAGTAAAATATAAACTGCACTATGGTTGATGTACGGGGAGACGTTTTACGACCGCCACACGGCACAACACCAGCTGCAGTGAAGGCAAATAAAAATCAAAAATAAGTTCCTTTAAGAGCAACGAAAACATTCATAAGAAAGAAGATGGGTCATACTACGTAGTTTCGGCTAATAAATAAAAATAAGAAATGAGTTCCTTTAAGAGCAATGAAGTCTCTTTAGTAACAATACAAGAACAGAACAGCCACAAGAGGTGCGCAATTCTTACCCATCGGAATATCCACAATTTGTCTAAATAACTTAGTACCGAATCTAATATAAATATTGTCTAGTAGAAAGGTGAGGGCATCACACACTTTCTGACATGACCAAAGTGTATAATTCTTGTGCTCTTTAGAAGTGAAAAATGCATTTCTGACATTACATGCAAGATAGAGAGAATCTTCTCTGTGAAAAGCCATTTCAATTAAATCATTAAGCTTTTCTTTTATATGATTATGAGGAAGTGTAGTGTAAAGAGTGGAAAATTCGTAAGTAGACAGACTTGAAGCTTCAATTTATTTAAAACCTCATTCGAATTTTTTATAGACCAAAACAGATTTCTTCCTGATCTTTCAAAGACTTTATCACAATATTTAATCACATTCGTTTTAATAGCAGTAAGACATGAAGTTAATAATTTAGAAAGTTCAGTGGTAGTGCAAGAGATAGAATTTGCAATAAACCGTGCTTTGTAAGGTCTTTAATGAAGTTTTTGTAACCAGTATAGCGTAGGAAGCTTGTCTTGGCCTTCGGTAACACACACAGCAAACTTGGTGGCTGAACGACAAATATGTTTATCTACTATAGCTCTCTCTTCAGCTAAAGGCTGAAGTTCATAGGCCTTAGTACCACCAAGCTCCTGCTTAAGCGTGTTAACATAGTGGAGCCGTCAAACAACGACGACGTTGTTAGCGGCCTTGTCTGCAGGGGCCAAAACAAACTTCTTATGAAATTCTTGAATACCTAGTTTAAGATGACGCAAAGACGTCTTAGGCTTAGGCGGCAATAAGTTAGTATTTTGAGAATAGAAAGAAATGCGTTTATTCACTAGTTTTAAAATGCTAGGCTTCCAGTCCTTAAGGGCTTTATGCTCAGCTTCCCTCGCTGACACCATCGATTACCGAATTCATTCAAGGAAGCAGCGATTTCATCTCTACATTTACTGAAATCAATATCAGAAGGAAACCGATATTTCGGTCCTTTAGAAATTATATTCCTTATCCTAGAATCAGGAATAATTTACAAATTGCCAGTAATTACATGACCAGCAGCAGGATAGCAATCACTGTGTTTTTGCAATCACATGAATCAGGAGTATTAGCATCAATATCAAGATCTGAAACAAATTTATTGAAATTAAAAATGATGGATCTAACAGGTTTGTTATATTTATAGCAAATTACAGGTGTTTCAGTATTTTGAAAATAAGGAAGGAATGGAAGAAAGCACCGAGCTATCACGGAAGATACTGGGCAAATCTATAAAAAGTAGAAGTAAAACAAAGATCAGGAATCGATACAATTAACTTACTCCACCCATCAAAGACACCAAAGGGAAAGAAACACAAACATTAAGCGACCAGACCATAATGGAAACCTAAACAAAGGAAGGCCATAAGGACAGTTGCTTTCCCACTAAATGGCCATATAACCATCCAAAATAAAAGATAGAAGTGATACACACAGTAAATAACAAACAACAACATAAATCAATCGCCACAGAAGAACCGCCTTGGAACGGTCAGTGGAAAGATTTCCACTGGGGGGGGGGGGGGGGGCTTAAATCGATTTTACGTGGCCACAATCCTCGCGATCCATACCCTCATTAATGAATGATATTTTGAAGAAATGGCGTTATGATTAATTTCAGAATCAATGTAAGGACGGAGAGTATGCTGAGTATAGCCTCTAGTTAAGAGAGCCGCATCATATAACTGATTAGAACTATCGTAGAATTTATTCGCCTCGAGAAGTCAGAAAGCAAACTGACAGTGAAAGTTAAAAAATAAAACAGCGCACTGACATTTATGGCATTGACTGGCTGACTGTACACACTGCCCTTTTGAAAAGCTCGAAAGTGGGCAGTAGTGCAATTAGGGATAGCAGCCGATTCCACTGCACGATTGCGAGGGAGTGGAACGAGTATTTATAGTAATCTACTCTTGTATGGATCTGACTGTAAACCAGTGGGTGCGAATTCTTTTGGAAGATCCGGGTGGGATGCTCGACATATGTTGGCAGGCCAATGGCTACTAAGCTGTGAATGGTTTTATAAAACAGGCAAAGCCGGGAATCACTCTTATGTTCAAGGGAACGCCAGCCAAGGTGGTTTAACATCTCAGTAACACTTGCTTGTCTGGAGTAGTTGTCAAATATCCACCGGGCTGCTCTACGTTAGACCATTTCAATTTTATGGATGTTGATTTGGGTATAGGGGCTCCAAACAGAGGAGGTATATTTAACAATGGGGCGCACCAGTGCCTTGTATGCCATTTCACGGATGGCTGGGAATTTTGTTCTGATGTTGCGTTTAATGAACCCCATTGGAACGGCTTGCTGATGAGCATACATTTTGGACGTGGGTGTTGAAGGAAAGGTTGCCACTGATCTCTACGCCTAAATACTTAGAGCCTCCAACCGATTCAAGAATCTGACCATGCACCAGGTATTGACTTGGGACAGGGGTTCTAGCACGTGTGACGTGTATGACGACACACTTACTTGGATTGAACTCCTTGTCCCATTGTAACTCCCACTCATGAAGGCGATCTAGATCCTGCTGTAATATCTGAACATCTTGCAGGCTGGAGACTGCCAAGAAGATGGCTGTATCATCAGCGAACAACCAAACATTTGATCTCGTATTGTCAGGTAAATCATTAATGTATATCAGAAAAAGTATTAGTCCCAAGACGGAACCCTGAGGGACCCAAGATGTCACAGGCACTGTGTCGGACATTTCATTTTCAAGAACAACTGTTTGTGTTCTGCCAGAGAGAAATGTCTGTATCCATTTCAGGCTGCGACCTCTGATTCACTAGTTGTGGAGCTTTAGCAGGAGTTTCTGATGGCTGACCTTGTCAACTGCTTTTGAAAAGTCGAGCAAGACAAGGTCAGTTTGGCTACCTGCTAAAGAGTTCCTCATGAGATCTTCAATCAGTGTCATAAACTGGGTGTCACATGAGCGTTTTCTTCGGAAACCATGCTGCAAGTCGTACAGCAGGTTGTGCTGGTCCATGTGAGAAACCACATTGGTAGTGACGATGTGCTCTAGCACCTTACATAAGATGCTAGTCAGTGATATTGGCCTGTATTTTGATGCAATGCTAGTATCTCCTTTTTTGAAAAGGGGACAGACGTATGCAGTGTTCCAGTCTTTAGGTACCCTTCCAGTATCTAGAGATTGTTGGAATATGACCTGTACGATAGGTGCAATTTCGCCACAGAGTCTTTGTAAGCCCAGGGGTTTCAGCTGGTCGGGTCCTGCGACCTTGTGGGGATTGAGGTCTTCCAACAGTTTCAATATTCCATTCAGGGAGACTGTAATGTTTGGCATTTGAGGAACAGAACTAAGGGCCTCTCTGGTATTTGGGATGGATGGAGTATGCCATCATCCACAAAGTCCTGTACTGCCATGCGTGAGAGATGACTACGTTTGAGTGGTGTTTTAGGCGTAAAGACTGATTGGAATTGTCTGTTGAGAATGTTGGCTTTGTCTGTGGTGTTTGTGTAGAGTTGACCACCCTGCTTCAGAGGTGCTGAGCAATCAAGCTTAGAGTTTTTCAGGAGAGGGTACAGCTTTTTAGTGGCAAAGGTGTTCTTGTGTGGGTCTGTGTCAGTTTGTGGACTAGCATTTGAGTCATTTGGGTCAATAGAATTTGTGATACCCAATATTTCATCGATATATATACATTGTGGGCCTCTTTGAGTTTCTTGTTGACAAAGTGTTTTGACTCATGGTGTGCATGTCTGTCTGCAGGCCGTCTGTACTTCTTGTATTTGTCCTACAAGCGTTTGCGCTAGGATCGCTTAATGTCTTGCGTAATCCAAGGCAGTGAAGACTTTGAGCTGACAGATCGTTGGGGAACATACTGGTCAATACCACTTTGTAAGGCACTCCTGAAGTCCTCCCAGAGTGAATTAACTGAATTATCCTCGCAAGTGGACAAAAACGACTTCTGAAATTCCAACATTTATCTCTAGACCCTTCCAGTCAGCCTTTTTATATAGATGCATAAGTCTGGGTTTCTGCTTTGGTATCTGTGGTTTAATGAAAACCTCAGTGAGGTCTGCTCGTGATCTGCAATGCCTGGTCTCACTTCAACAGATTTGACTAGGGTTGGGTTGTCGATTAAGAACAAATCCAAGATGTTCTCGTTCCTGGTTTGGCGGGTCACAGTCTGTGTAAGGCTGAATTCATTGAGCAGGTCCGTGAAATGTTCATACTGACTGACATATTTACAGTCGGGCAAAATGACAGGCGTACAGTCATTCCATGTGAAGTTGTGGTAGTTGAAATCCCCCAGAATCCAAACATGGCCTTTTACGGGGCATACCAGTTCAACAGATTTCTTGAAATCTTCAAAGCTGTGAGAATCCGACATAAGCTGCTATGTGAAGAGGGACTGATCCAGTGAGTTGCAGCTTGGCCCATAAAATTTCAAAGTCAGTTTCACATTCTTGAATCCTGCTAGCGATAAACAGGTACATCATAGTGTAGATTATATTTTCTTGTTCTTTGGGATCATTGATTCCATTGTGGAATTTTGAAAATATCTGAGGGTCACTGATGAGACCTAATTGGCCGAAACTAGCTAGTCTGGCCCAGAAAACACGTACACTCCTTATTTTTCAGTTCTGTGGTGTATTCCTTGCTTCCAAAGGATAACCCTTTTATAGAACATATTTAACTTCACTACAGCTGTGTGTGGGAATGTGTGGCGGCGGTAAAACGTCTCCCTGCCCTACATCATAGTGTAGATTATATTTTCTTGTCCTTTGGGATCATTGATTCCATTGTGGAATTTTGAAAATATCAAAGGGTCACTGATGAGGCCTAATTGGCCGATACTAGCTAGTCTGGCCCAGAAAACACGTAAACTCCTTATTTTTCAGTTCTGTGGTGTATTCCTTGCTTCCAAAGGATAATCCTTTTATAGTACATTTTTAATCAGGATAAAAACACCACCCCCTCTGTAAATGTCTGAGGTCAACCATGACTCACAATATCCGGACTTGGTAATGTTGGTTGGTGCCTGACGCTCTGTCTCTGGTCGGGCCCATCGGAGTCTAGCTGTTGGTTTTCTTTTGCTCCAGCATTTCAGTGGTTTCTTGTTGTCGAGTCCTCACCGTTGTCTCACCTCTGTGGTTCTTTGATTATTTGTGTTCACGGAGATGTTGCACTGATGAGTTAGGAGGCCTTCATGCGGACTGAACAAATTATTTGTCTAAATCGCGGCGGAAGTAAGGGCGAGGATTGTGGCCACGAAAAATCGATTTAAGCCCCCCAGTGGAAATCTTTCCACTGACCGTTCCAAGGCGGTTCTTCTGTGGCGATTTATTTATGTTGTTGTTTGTTACTTACTGTGTGTATCACTTGTGTCTTTTAATTTTGGATGGCCATATGGCCATTTTGTGGGAAAGTAACTGTCCTTATGGCCTTCCTTTGTTAAGGTTTCTATTATGGTCTGGTCGCTTAATGTTTGTATTTCTTTCCCTTTGTTGTCCTTGGTGGGTGGAGTAAGTTAATTGTATCGATTCCTGATCTTTGTTTTACTTCTACTTAACTGGTCAAGCATAGCAGGGAATTGGTCAAGTTTATCTTGAGCCTTTATGGAGCGGGCATTCAGGTTGAGGACTTTTAGGGTTGCTTCCTAAGTCTGTGGCTGTTGGCTCCGTGCTAAGAAGAAGGGACTGATGACCGACTTGGTGAATCAGACAAGGCATCGAAACTATTGTATGACTCAAAAATTGCTGATTGCTGTCTAGCATTGAAACTGAATGGCTTGGTGCATCGCATATCAAGCAAACCCAGGAGAAATCAGTGTTTTCAGTGTGGAGGAAGGAGTTGTCTCCCATGTCCTGACACATAGGGTGGTACTGTCACATTGGATACCTACACCAGTCACTTCTAATCCATATGCACCACAGGGCGCTGGATTAGATTCATCTGAAAACATTAACAATCTTAAACAAAACATCACAGCACAAAACGAGATCAATTTTTACCTGTCGCATTCATAGCAAAACAAAACACTCGTTGTAGCCGCTTACATCATGTGAAAAAGTGGAAAATCCAAGATGGCGAGCCGCTTATATCAAAAAGAAAAGTTGCGCAGTTTTGGAAAAGAGCTGTTAGCACCCAAGATACGGGCGATCGGAAGGGTAAACGATGGTGTACAATGGGCTGATACTTAGCCCAAACAATAAACACAATTTGGATGCCAGATAACTGTTTAGAACAAGAAATCCAGAATATGTTCTTTCCGAGACAAAGAGAGGCTGTTAGATCGCACGACGCATGCGCAACTTTTTAAGTCCAATATTGAATTTTGAAATTAAATTAGAATGCCGTCTATAAAATTTTGAAAAGGCTCTGAGTAGTTTATGGTACCGATAACCCTGATTAGGAAGTTTAGCAGTTAACAATTTATTACGAGTGTTGAAGTCAGTTACATGACTACACACACTGCCAAATCGAATTAATTGCGAAATATAAACGCCATAGGTGGCGCACGGGGAACATCATCATCCAGAAAAGGAAAATTTACAATCTCATAATTAAAATCATCGCGTTTATCATAAATTTTGCAAGAAACAAACCCATCTACGATAGATAGATTTATATCCAAACACGGGGCCTCGATATCAGAAGAATTTGCTTTATTTAACTGAAGTTCTTGGGGCTAAATTTGACTGATCAAACGATCGAAATAGGAATTGTCAATATTTAATAAATCATCCAAATATTTAGAAGTCGAGCCAAAAACTTCTATGATTTCTGATTGGTTTTCAGCAGAAAAGGACATAATGAATTCTCTCTCATAACAAAACAATAACAGATCAGCCACAAGGGGTGCGCAATTAGTACCGATCGGAACACCCACAATTGTCTAAATAACTTAGTACAAATATTGTCAAGTAGAAAGGTGGGAGCTTCGCACACTTTCTGACATGACCATAACGTATAATTTGTATGCTCTTCAGAAGTGAAAAAAACATTTCTTACATTACATGCAAGATAGAGGGAGTCTTCCCTATGAAATGTCCATTCAATTAAATCATTAAACTTTTCTTTTATAAGATTATGGGGAAGTGTAGTGTAAAGGGTGGAAAAAATCATAAGTAGACCGACTTGAAGCACGAAAACGTCTAGATTTAAATTTATTTAAAACTTCATTAGAATTTTTTATAGACCAAAACAGATTTCTACCTGATCTTTCAAAGACTTTGCCGCAATATTTTATCACGTTTTTTGATGGCAGTAAAATATGAAGTTAATAATTTGGAGAGTTCAGTGGTGGTGCAAGAGCTTGAGTTTGCAATAAACAGTGCTTTGTATGCTTTAAAGGCTATCAAAAATGAGCCGGGGAACAGCATTTCTTACAATTTACAATTTCTCCCAGCGAAGACCCAGATCAGCCTGTGCATCGGCGCAGTCTGATCAGAGTCCTCATTTTGCAGCCTAAAGATAGCTAAGGACTCAATGCTCCTTCATGCAGCAAGAGACGTCTCTGGTGAGACTACATGGATGCGCAAGCTGATCTAATTCTTCGCTGGACGCACATGTAAATTGTAGGAAATGCTGTCCCCCCGGCTCAAATTAAAGATGTTTCAAGGAAATAGATACAAAGAGATGACAATTATAACCTACAACAGAACGGTTAATAAAATGTTGGGGGTGGTTAACCCTTGTCCTGCTAATCCCGGATATGCCTTATCTTTGAAACAATGTAGATCCAGATCAGATGGCTACTGACGAAGCCATCTGATCAGGATATACATTGTTTGCCATTCAGATTGTGAATTTGTTGCAATAATTTGCATCAAGTAATCTGATTGGTTGATAATTGGTAGTGGGAGTGGCATATATAAATATTCAGCAGGACAAGGGTTAAAGTGATTTTAGGTGGCCACAATTCGCCTTTAGTTCTGTCGTGGTTTTAGGTGACACGTCAGACGCCAAGCTCTGCAGCGGAAGTTCAGATGTTTTTTTGTCTCCGGGAACTCTGGTTTTCGCCAACCTCTGATTAACGATCGGCTCGATATGAGAGAAATAATCGTGCAAAGGGCCGTAAAACTGCCGTTATTTACACACGTAGTTTGTTCAGTTCGCTTGAAGGTATTCTAACCCTTCAATGCAACTTCAGAGATTTAAAAAATCTGCCGTTATTTACACACGTAGTTTGTTCAGTTCGCTTGAAGGTATTCTAACCCTTCAATGCAACTTCAGAGATTCAAAAAATCTGCCGTTATTTACACACGTAGTATGTTCAGTTCGCTTGAAGGTATTCTAACTCTTCAATGCAACTTCAGAGATTCAAACAACGGCGAGGACTCTACAGCATGAAATAACTACAATACCAACTGTTGGACACCGGTTGGCCCGACCAGAGACTGAGGATCAGGCACCAGCACACTTATTAATACTTTTAGACCGGCGCTGTCATATAGTTTGATGCCTGACTCATCGTCCTGCAATGAAGGAGGGAAGCAAAGCTGTCAAATGGGATTGGGTTAATTACCGTGCATGCATGCGGTCCGACATATTGCATTTATGTTGAACCCAAAGATTTTATCATATCAGAGAACGATTTTACGAAATTGAGTACTAAATTCATTGCATGTATATATTTGCACGTTATCAAATATTTCACCACACGGGCGTTTGAATAGCACAGTCCAAATGCTTCTTAAATATATTGAGTTTGAATACTCATGAAATTGCATTGTGGTGACATTGTGTTTGTTCAGAGTTATCATGAATAATATCCTTTTTAACAAGAAATATTTATGGGCAGTTCATAATGCAAAACTAGTTCGATATTTATGAACAGACACGTCACTATTACAGTTAAGTACATCACGCAAACATGCATATATAATTTTTATCCCCTCGAACCCCACTTTTATATAGTAAAACTGGGGTTTACAGGGGTAAATCTAATTTACTTATTTGTGCTCTAAAATACTAACGAGTATCCACAATCTATATTTTGAGCAGAAATAAAAAAATATTGAGGCGGTTCTAACGAGTACCCACAATCAATATTTTAGAGCAGAAATAAGAAAAATATCTCAATTTTTCATATTAAAATTTCCGAGTTTTCAATGTATTTGTTTTGGTGTGTCTGTAATGATCGGATCTTCAGAAAGCCAGTTTTGGACTGGTCACCTATGTATGTAAAAGCGTCTGGGCGACCTTGCAATTCCATGACGAAGAAGCTAACAGTAACGCCTTGGACTAACTTCCGGTACTCGCCAAGTCTCGTGTTGTTTGTCGTTGTACAGACTTAAGTAAGGTGACATGCTGAAAGACTAAATTGAAAAAAATAGACAATCTACTTCATTACACAGGACAGTAGACGCGTTCTCGTCAATATAATTACCCAGAATATAGTTGCCGGCCTCGGTAGCTCAGTCGGATGCGCGCCTGACTGGTGATCAGGAGGACGCGGGTTCGATACCTGCTGAGGTCGCAACATTCTTTCGTGGAGGTTGATCATGAAATCTATTCTACCGTCATTCTCAAGAAGGGCAGTTGTCCGTTTCTGGCGAAAGAATGTGCACTGTACTGGTTGACCGCTTATAAATAGTGTTGACTGGGCCGTTAAACCACAATACAAACAAACAAACCCAGAATATAGGAAGACTCAATACAGATTGTTCTAAAGCATTTTACTTATAAACACTATTTGAAACATATGGTGCAATAAAATTCCATTACGAAAACACGCCTATACAAATACATTGTAAATTTAACCACCTAAAATGAAAATTTTCAAATGAAAATTGGGATATTTTTCATATTTCTGCTCAAAACATAGATTGTAGATACTCGTTAGAACTGCCTCGAGGAGGCGGTTCTAACGAGTACCGTACAATCCATGTTTTTGGCAGAAATAAGAAAAATAATGTATGCCCCTGCAAACCCAATTTTACTATATAACAGTGGGATTTAAGGAGGTCAAAATTATATAGGCATGTTTTCGTGTTGAGTATTGGCAATCATCACGTGAACAAGTCCGTGAAATAAAGACCCCCCTAAACCCCACCTTATATAGAGAAAACTGGGGTTTAGGGGGTAAACATTATTTTCCTTATTTCTGCTCCAAGACATAGGTTGTGGGTACTCGTTAGAACCGCCTCAATGAGGCGGTTCTAACGAGCACCCACAACCTATGTTTGAAGTAAAAATAAGAAAAATATCACAAATTTTCATCAGAAAAATTACCTTTTTTGAGGTCTGCAAAATGCACTGTATCACACGGATATGTTGTCGCAATGATGGTCAGGAATTGATACAATTAACCCACAGATCCCATCAGAGACACCGAAGGAAAAGAAACACAAACATGAAACAATAGACCCTAATGGAAACATCAGTAGCGGAAAGCCAAAAGGACAGTTACTTTCCCACAAATTGGCCAATCGGCTATCTAAAACAAAATAAAATAAGCAACACAAACGCTCAAAGACAAGCCATAACAAAAATAAACCGCGACAGAATACAGATTGTTCTAAAGCATTTTACTTTCAAAAAAAAATATCCTCTATGTATATAATCGTTGATGTACATCCGGTGTTTAATTTGTATGCACATGAACCTTCGAAACTCGAACAAGGATAAACCGTTTATCATGGTCAATTCAAAATAGTTCATCCGGGCTTGAAGAAATAGATGGGCTTCATGATGCTTCCACGCAGACCTGAAACCGACCCGCACACGAGTACTGGTAACCCGCTTAAATGATCTAAGCCTGCCCAGGCAAAGCGGTGCGAGAGTCGGACCGTCCTTGCTTAAAAACCCTATTGGTTTCATTGGGCGACAGGGCTTGAGATTTCATTTCATTTCAATGTCGGGTAAACGTCCCACAAAATTGGAAGCAGCGTCTCCAACATGACCTTTACAGTGTTGACGGGGGACGTTAAACCTCAAAACAAACAAACAAACAAACAAAATTCAGAATAGTTCTGTGTTTTATAATGTTTTGCAAGTCCCGGCTGTGTGGCGGCCCTAAAAGTCTTCCCCGGACAAACATCTACTATCGGTATCATTCTAATACTTTTTTAACATTCTAGGTGCCTTTGGCTTGACTCCTCGTGGTCTACCTGGGTTGATCCTTTGAGGTTCCAAGAGAACATATCCCTTGGTTCATGCACCGGGATGGGGCTTTGGGTCAGAATCTAGGACACCCTTGTAGGACACCCTTGTATTGCTGTGTTCAAGTTTTTCAAATGCTTATATCTTGACATTCAATCAAACAGCATTCATATTTATAACTTAGGAACCTGGGAAAGGCTTTGAGATTCCAAATGAACATACCCCTGGGTTCGTGCCTCGGGGTGAGGCTAGTGTCAAAAACTAGGACACATTTGTAATATGTTATATATATTTCAATTATGATAACCACTGGTTATACATCAGCCAACTACGTGACATCGATTTATGTGTAAAATGGTGAAGTTCATGGTGACCTATATGTCACGGTCCAGATTACCTACATTTCACGGTCCAGTGAATTCACCATATATCTTGAAGACTGTGTTGGAGAAATGTCATACTTCGGATATTAGTTCCATGTGACCCAATGGACGACCCAAAAGTAAATCTACGTCAGTGTGACCTATAGTTCATGGACCATTGATTATGTCTTATATCTTGAATGCTATTTTGTGGGAAAGCAACTGTCCTGTGGCTTTCAGCCATTGATGTTTCCATTAGAGTCTAGTTATTTCATGTTTGTGTTTATTCCCTTTTGTTGCCTCTGATGGGAGCTGTGGGTTAATTGTATCGATTCCTGATGATTGCCTTAACTTTTATTTTGTTGTCCTCTTAATAGCTCATCGGTGGGTCGGGATTCAGACACAATGGCTATCTCAACATCAAAATAGAACTCATTAATGCAGCATCTCCAAGAGTATAAAAAGCAAACGAATGCAGATATGAAACAACGATGATATGACCCGACTTGTTGAAATAAATGAAATGCTGCATCAGTTGGACTCCGGTAGACCAGACAAGAGACAGAGCATCAGGTTCAAACCGACATTACTTTAAAAATGTTAAAGAAACTCTTCAAGCTCATTACCAAAACACGCCTAAAACAAATGCAATGTAAACTTCAACACCGAAAAAAAGGAAAATTTTAAGCGTAAAAATTGTGATATTTTGTCTTATTTATGCTCACAATATAGATTGTGAGTACTCGTTAGAACCGCCGCCATGAGGCGGTTCTAACGAGTACCAACAATCTATATTTGAGAGCAGAAATTAAAAAATAAGGTTTTTCCTTGTAAATCCCAGTTTTACTATATAGAAGTGGGTTTTAAGGGGGTCAAAATTATATAGACGTGTTTTCGTAATGAGAGCCGTCATAGAGTCTGAGGCCCGACCCACCGATTTGTAATTAAAGGGGGAAGCAAAGCTATCAAGCGTGATTGGATTAAGTAACCCTGCATGCAGTCTATTGTATGAAATTTATGTTGTACCCGCTCTTTTAATCTCGAAGAAAAATTTTGCGAAATTGGGTAATGAACTCGTTGCAAGCATATATTTTTTCTTAATTTATTTACTAAGTCACAGTAAAATTCAGGTTCCGTTAGACCTTGTTGCACAACATATAAGTCCAACATTGAATTTGAAACTAAAATGAAATGACGTCTGTAAAGCTAAATATTGGTTGGCTCGTCCTTGACCATTGTGTGGTTCTTGGTCAATGAGCCACGGCCATTTTGTGGGAAAGTAACTGTCCGTTGTTCGTATTTCTTTCCTTTCGATGATTGGATGGGAAGTGTGGGGTTATGGTATCGATTCCTGATCTTTGCCTTCACTTCTACTTTATAGGAAAATCAAAAAAGGTAAGCAGTGCTTCTTTAGACAGTTAGAGCAGGAACCACTTAAAGCCGCTTAAACTGATTTTACTGTCCTGGGGCCAGTTGCTCAAAGCATCGTTAGCTTAACGAGCTCGTTAGTGGTCAACTTTTTGACTGTTCTAGCAAGAACAATATCGAAAATTTTGGTATGTTTGCTGAAAAAATGTGAGCAGCTTTTGCTTCCGCAAAAGCTGCTCACATTTTTTCAGCAAAAATTTTAGCATATTTGCCGTATTTAATAGTACAAATTTTAATGATACGTTAACTAACGACGTCGTTAGTTTTGAACAACTGGGCTCTGGTGTATTTAGAGGAATCACATTACGATAACCGGCCCCGATAGCTCAGTTGGTAGGGTGTCCGCTCCGGGGAACGGGAGGTCACGGGTTCGATCCCGGGCCGCGACATACCAAAGTCGTTAAAAGTGGTACTAGCTGCTCCTCGCTTGGCACTCAGATTTACGGGGTAGAGCTAGGACTGGTCGACCGAGTGTCAGGATAATGTGACTTGGTGTGGTATCGTGTAATGTGTCTTGGACATGATACTTCAGTGAGGCAGCACTATAAAAGTGAGCATTGAGCTCCCTGTCGCAACCAGACACCGTCGTGATATGACTGAAAAATTGTTGAAAGCGACTTTAAACCCGAATTCACACACACACACACACACACGCACGCACGCACACACACACACACACACACACACACACACACACACACACACACACACACACACACACACACACACACACACACACACACACACACACACACACATTTCGATGACACACCCGTGCGACATAGTGCATTTTTTCACATCTCAAAATAGGCTATTTTTCTGATGAGAATTGGTTAAATTTTCCTTATTTATATTGCAAACATAGGTTTCGGGTGCTCGTTAGAACCGCCTCTTTGAGGCGGTTCTAACGAGTACCCACAACCTTTGTCTTGGATCCAAAATAAGAAAAGCAATATATACCCCCGTAAATCTCAGTTTTCTCTGCATAAAATGGGGGTAAAATGGGGTGTTTATTTCACGGACTTGTTTGCGTAGACGGTTTACTCTTTCTTGGTTACCGTCTAGTAGGCAGACGACATTGAATCAACACTGAAACAACGTTTCCAACGTTGAGTCAGCGGTGTGTGCCTACACGGACCCACTCGAACTCGTGGAGCATCACAGAATTGCTATTAACATGATAAATATGACATTAGTCAAATTGTTGATTTTCTTTTGCTCCAGCATTTAAGTGGTTTCTCGCTGTCGAGTCCTCATCGTTGTTTCATCTCTGTGGTTGTTTGATTTTTGTGTTCACGGAGATGTTGCACTTATGAGTTAGGAGGCTTTCATGCCGACTGAACAAATTATCTGTCTAAATCACGATGGAAGTAAGGGCGAGGATTGTGGACACGTCGCGGTTTATTTTGTTATGGTCTGTCTTTGAGTGTGTGTATCACTTATATTATTTTGTTTTGGATAACCAATTGGCCATTTTGTGGGAAAGTTAAGTACCTGTCCTTTTGGCTTTCCGCTATTGGTGTTTCCATCAGGGTCTGTTGTTTCATGTTTGTGTTTCTTTCCCTTTGGTGTCTCTGATGGGAGATGTGGGTTAATTGTATCGATTCCTGATCATTGCTTTCACTTCTATTTTAAAGCCTGCACAACAAGAAACTATTTTTATTGCTCAGCTTACCCATCATAAAAACACGCCTGTATAATTTTGACCCCCTTGAACCCCACTTTTATATTGTAAAACTGGGGTTTCAGGGGGTAAACGCGTACCTTATTTTTCTTATTTCTACTCTAAAGTATAGACTGTGGGTACTCGTTAGAACCGCCTCGATGAGGCGGTTCTAACGAGTGCCCACACTCTATATTTGGAGCATAAATAAGAAAAATATCACAATTTTTCATCATAAAATTTTCATTCTTTCGGCGATAAAGGTGGCAATGTGTTTGTATAGGCGTGTTTGCGGAATGAAAATTAAAAGGAATGCGCTATTTTGGCTACTACGCCAGTTTGCCGTTTTATGTGATAATCACTGGGCAATAAGTCTGTATATTGACCAATGATAATACCTGGATTTTGGTTTCCTGCTTCAAATGTATATAACCTCTCTAGTGCTTGAGCAATGAAGTTTCCTAGCTGAAACAGGAACCAGTAAGTTCTGCCCAAAACATCAAGATATGGCTGGCATATCTGGCGACATTGTCTAAAATCAGAAAATGCAGACAGAGATCAGAATGCTTTAAAGGAGCAGAGTGGCCATGGTTTCCAATGTTTAACGCAAACTTCAACCTTCCAACTCCTTTTGTAAGTTTGAGATGAAATGACGACTAGATTAAGATCCTCTTTGTTTGTGAACAGTAAAGACTTGGCAAGCATCACTATTCCCACAGTTTTCAGTCGCTTATAATAAATAAAGGACAATAAATCATATTCCTTGAGTTTCTGCTGATTTCTCACATTTATCTGGGGAACCTGAACTCAGTGGAAATACTTGTCCCCCTTGAGATACCAAATTAAAAAAAATATTACTCGCTGAATTTTCAATCGTATTCTTGCACACAAGATAAGGAAATCCATAGTTTTAGCTTGGGATAGAAATTCGGTTCTAACCCTGGTGTTCTTACCCAAAATCGAGTATTCTCGCGTGTTTGATAAATGCACTGGTTGAATACGACCTCATATGCACCGTCGTTTAGGTTGACGTCACGTAACGTGTTGTGACGTCACTAAACATTCCTGTATTGACATAACAATATGGCGGACGTCGGTAACCGAATAGACTACAGTATGAAAAATCCACGCTAAGAAATGGAAGGTATGCAAGAAAAAGGATCCTATATGGGTGTTAGGGGTGGACAGAAAAATCCGTCCCTCGGGATCACTGTCCGACATCACTCGGCAAGCCTCGTGATGCCGGACAGTGACCCTCGGGACGGATTTTTACATCCTCTCCTCACACCCATATAAGATCCATATATTCTGCTCACCTGAGTTTTTGTACAACCATATGCTCCGTTCCAGCTCTGGCGCAATCAATGTTAAAATACGTAAAATACCAAGAAAAATCACTCAAGTCACTCAAGGGCCAAAACTATGCTAAAATGATGCAAAGACCATTTAACAATTCAAAGCTAAATATTTTGCCAACATAAGTTCATATTTCAAATTTGATCAAAATCCATCATCCCCTTTCCCAAGATATTGCACAGACACTAATTTTCGACATCATTTAAAGGCCGTGATTCTGCTTAAATTGACGAAGAATGCCGTTTAACAATACGGAGCTATATTCAGTCAACATAAATTCACATATCAAATTTTTGTGTTCTCTTTGATGTTGCACCGATGAGTTAGGAAACAGAAGAAGAGGCAATGATCAGGAATCGATACAATTAACCCAAACCTCCCATCAGAGACATCAAAGGGAAAGATACACAAACATGAAGCAACAGACCCTAACGGAAACACCAACAGCGGAAAGCCAAAATGGCAGTCACTTTCCCACAAAATGGCCAAAAGGCGATCCAAAATAAAATGATATAAGCGACACAATCATCCAAAGACAAACATTACAAAAATAAACCGCGACAGAAGAACCGCCTTGGAACGGTCAGTGGAAACGAATTCCACTGGGGGTCTTAAATTGATTTACGTGGCCACAATCCTCGCCCTTACTTCCGTCGCGATTAAGACAAATAATTTGTTCAGTCCGCATGAAGGCCTCCTAACTCATCAGTGCAACATCTCCGTGAACACAAAAATCAAACAACCACAGAGATGAAACAACGGCGGGGACTCGACAGCAAGAAACAACAGAAATGCTGGAGCAAAAGAAAACCAACAGTTAGATTCCAATGGGCCCAACCAGAGACAGAGCATCAGGTACCAACCAACATAAGCCTTAACGTTGGAACCGTCATAGAATCTGAGGCCTGACCCACCGGCGTGCAATTAAAGAGTGAAGCAAAGGTGTCCACAGTGATAGGGTTAAATACCATGCATGCAGTCTGTCATATAACACTTATGATGTACCTAATCATTTTATATCGAAGAATGATTTTACGAAATCGGGTGCTGAAGTCATTGCGATTATAATTTTTTCTAAATTTATATACTAAGTCACCATAAAATTCGGGTTCCGATAGACCTTATTGCAGAAGAGATTTAAGTCCATTATTGAATTTTGAAATTAAATCAGAATGGCGTCTATTAAATTTGGAAAAGGCTTTGCGTAGTTTATGGTACCGATAACCCTGATTAAGAAGTTTAGCCATTAACAATTTATTACGAGTTTAGAAGTCAGTTACATGACTACACACGCTGGCAAATCGAATTAATTGTGAAATATAAACGCCATAGGATGGCGCACGTGGAACATCACCATAAAAAAAAAAGAAAAAAAAAAAGGAAAGTTTACAATCTAAAAATCAAAATCATCGCGTTTATCATAAATTTTACAAGAAACAAACCCATCTACAATAGATAGATGTAAATCCAAAAACGGGGCCTCGGTATCAGAAGAATTTGCTTTATTTAACTGAAGTTCTTGGGTGATAAATTTGTTCATGAGGACTGAACAAATTATCTGTCTAAATCACGACGGAAGTAAGGGCGAGGATTGCGGCCGCGTAAAATCGATTTAAGCCCCGCAGTGAAATATTTTTTACTGACCATTCCAAGGCGGTTCTTCTGTCGCGTTTTATTTTATTATATATAGTCCGTCTATGAATGTGTGTATCGCTTAGAGATTTGTCTTGTATAGCTTGGCCCAAGGATTCGTCCCCTGCGCAACAGTTTTGACTGTAACCAAAAAGCTATAAATTGACTGTATAATGAATCAAATTGAATTATGTTTAAGTTTAGATCTCGGTGTATTTTAAATCGCTCGGTGCTACTTGTGAAAAGACTGGCCTTAACATTTATCAAACGCTGCCCGTTTGCATGTGTGGACCTTAACATTATCAAACACTGCCCATTTGCATGCATGGAATCGCATTTTTCAGTGTACATACATGCAAATATGGAAACATAAAATTATTGAAAATTTTTGTTTGTTTGCATTGGTGTTTAGAGCGGCCCCGCCCATAGGGGCTTGAATATATATTTGGGCTGCATGAGGCTTCCACGCAGAGCTGAATCCGGCTCGCACACTAGTACTGGAAAACCGCTTAGGGGATCTAAGCCTGTCCAGGAACCGCGGTGCGAGGCGGACCGTCCATGCCAATAAACCCTATTGGTTTCATTGGGCGACAGGGCTTGAGATGTCATTTCATCTCAATGTCGGGTAAAAGTCCCACAAAATTGGAAGCAACGTCTCCAAAATGACCTTTACTGTGTTGACGAGGACGTTAAACCTAAAATCAATCAATCAATCAATTGGTGTTTAGACAAGTCAACACTATTTTAGGTCAGGTTTACATGTCCACACTTTTCCCAGGCAGGATTATACTTAAGCGGTTAAACAGTACAGTGCACATTCTTTAGCCAGAAACTGACAACTGCCCGTCTCGAATCAGCGGAAAGGACATAATGACCGTAGAAAAGATTAAATAAGGAATCTCCATTTTAGAATGTTTCCGACCGCGGCAGGTATCGAACCCGCGTCCTCCTGATCACCAGTGTGACAAAATATTGAATATACTGATTATGCAAATACATACAAGGTGCTTGGTCGCAAATCTAAAAAAGAAGGGAAGGCAATGATCTGGAATCGATAAAATTACTCCACAACTCCTATCAGAGTCATTAATGAAAAAGAGAGATGAAAATAAAATGACTTAGACCTAATGAACCTATAACAAGCGGAAAGCCAAGAGGACAGTTTCTTTCCTAAAATGGCCAAACGGCTATCCAAAACAAAAAAATATACGCAATACATTTGTTTGTTTGTTTGATTTGAGGTTTAACGTCCCCGTCAACACTGTAAAGGTCATTTTGGAGACGTTTCTTCCAATTTTGTGGGACTTTTACCCGACATTGAGATGAAATGACATCTCAAGCCCTGTCGCCCAATGAAACCAATAGGGTTTATTAGCATGGACGGTCCGCCTCGCACCGCGGTTCCTGGACAGGCTTAGTGTAGTTTATATGTTCTTGTCCTTTTGGATCATTGATTCCATTCGGGATTTTGTTAATATTTGAGGGTCACTGATGAGGCCTAATTGGCCGAAACTAGCTAGTCTGGCCCAGAAAAAATGTACACTTCATAATTTCTTGTTCTGTGGTGTATTCCTTGCTTCCAAAGGATAACCCTTTTATAGAACATATTTAGATCCTCTAAGCGGTTTACCAGTACTAGTGTGCGGGCCGGATTCAGCTCTGCGTGGAAGCATCATGCAGCCCATATATTTTTTCAAGCCCCTATGGGCGGGGGCAGATAAGCCATACGTACTTGTAAGTAAGAACTATAACAATAATAAACCGCGAAAGAACCGCATTGTCATGATCAGTGGAAGAATGAACCGCATTGTCATAATCAGTGGAAGTGTGAACCGCATTGTCATGATCAGTGGAAGTATGAACCGCATTGTCATGATCAGTGGAAGAATGAACCGCATTGTCATGATCAGTGGAAGTGTGAACCGCATTGTCATGATCAGTGGAAGTACATGTATGAACCGCATTGTCATGATCAGTGGAAGTATGAACCGCATTGTCATGATCAGTGGAAGTATGAACCGCATTGTCATGATCAGTGGAAGTATGAACCGCATTGTCATGATCAGTGGAAGTATGAACCGCATTGTCATGATCAGTGGAAGTGTGAACCGCATTGTCATGATCAGTGGAAGTATGAACCGCATTGTCATGATCTGTGGAAGTGTGAACCGCATTGTCATGATCAGTGGAAGTATGAACCGCATTGTAATGATCAGTGGAAGTATGAACCGCATTGTCATGATCAGTGGAAGTATGAGCCCCATTGTCATGATCAGTGGAAGTATTTCACTGAAGGCTGAAATCGATTTTACGACTGTGCCCCGTCAAGCGATTTTGGTACTTATCGCCTATGCGAGCAGCGAAGGTTTAGGTGAGCCTGCGCATCCGCGCAGTCTAGCCAGAACCTTCGCTGCCCGCTCATACAAGCAGTGAATCAAGAGGAGCCGTCAGACAGAAAGCCATATCCCTGGCCCCTCTGAATGACTGGGCATGCGCAGTTAAAATCTGTGATGACGGAATGCTCGAAGACACAAATTCGCTTGGCGGGGCTCACGTGACCACAATTCTCGCCCTTGGTTCTGTTGTAATTTAAACAAATAATTTATTCCGTCCCTAACTCATCAGTACTACATCTCCGAGAAGATAAATAGAGAATACCAGGTGAGTGTCTTTTGATATCAAGTTTATCAGGCAAGGCTTCGAGAACGCTTGTAGAATCGCGAGGCTTGCCGAGCGATTCTACATGCGTTCTCGTAGCCGAGCCTGATAAACCTGATATCAAAATACACGAATTTGATATTCTATTTATCAGTTTACCCCCTTATACACTCTTAAATTAGCAATTTACAATCGGTTATCGAGGGTCATCAGTGCGTCTGAACATTCCGCAGGTCGATATATTTTGTATCAGCTCACCATATTTTTTCCTATCACTTTTTTTTTCAAGTAATTTTCCCATTTTGTCCAATAATAATAACATTTTTTTTCCATTTTTCTAGTAGCCCGGTTCATTCATAAAAGTGCAATGTCACGTTGACCTGATAAAGCTCACTTGTCCTGAGATAGCATATCTTTATCAGGTCAATGTGCTGCAAAGCAATTAATATAGAGGGTAACTGATAAAATCTAACAACTACAGAAATGAAACATGAGGACTTGACAGCAAGAAATAACTGAAATGCTGGAGCAAAAGAAGTCACAGTTGGGCTCCGGTAGACCAGACAAGAGACAGAGCATCAGGAACCTACCGACAAGTAATACTTAAACATTTTAAGAAACTCTTCCATCTGGAGCCGTCATATCATTGCGTTTACCATCGCGTCTATCATAAACTGTGCAGGAAACAAACCCATCTGTAACAGTTAACTGTAAATCCAAAAACGAGGCTTCGTTATCGGAAGAATTTGATCTATTTAACTGAAGTCCTGGAGGGTAAATTTCACTGATAAAACGTAGCCCCGCCCATCCCAGCTTGGAGAAATAGATTGGTCTGCAAGGTGCTTCCATGCAAAACTGAAATCGATAGTGAGTACTGGTAAACCGCATAGATGGTCTAAGGCAAAGTGATGCGAGTCGGACCGTCCATGCATATAAACCCTATTGGTTCCATTGCGCAGCGGGACTTGAAAGGTTATATCATCTCAATGTCGGATATAAATCCCATAAAAAATGGAAGCGATGTCTCAAAACTGACCTAAATAGCGTTGACGGAGACGTTTAACATCAATTCCAACAAATAAACTGACGAAACCATCGAGGTATTGCCAATATTTAATAAATCATCAAAATGCATCGCAAAAACACGCCAACATAATTCTGAACCCCTTGAACTCAACCGTTATATATACTCAAGCACTTTGAAAACGGTACATTATATTTTTTAAATATTTTTGAAATGGCCCAATCCAAAATCATATTAGCAGATATATGCTTCCATACACCATAAATAAAATTATATGAGGTGGTCAGATCGATAAAATATCGGTCGACTACACGTGATATCGTAGCACGTGCACACCGAGATATGACCTTGTTTATATGGTCAATTCCGCATGTACAACCGATATCTTTCATTCAATCTCTTCAAAAGTTGTCTTCAAATCGGTTTTTGGTTGAAATTTGGATAAATTTACAAAACTGAGCATGCCAAGGCTAAATAACGAAAATCGGAATCGGATTTTAGGCCTTTTGGACGCTGGCATTTCACAGAAGGACATTGCTCGGCGTTTTAATGTTGACAGAACCACAATATATCGACTCGTTCAACGTGTCAGGTTAACAGGAACTGTTAATGACCGCCCCAGGCCTGGGCAAGTGCGCGTGACGTCAACACGTCAGGATAATTACATGCGTCAACTCCACCTACGGCATCGTTTTCAGACGGCCGCGCAAACAGCTTCCGTCGTCATTGGCAACCGAGGGCGACGTATTCATCGTATGACAGTGTCCCGACGACTTAAGGAATTTGGTGTTCGTTGCCGGCGTCCGTACCACGGACCAATACTTACACAACGTCATCGTCAGCTTCGCATGAACTTTGCACTTAATCACCAGAGACGTGTCAACTGGCACGACGTCGTCTTCAGCGATGAGTCCAGGTTCAATTTGTACCAAACCGACGGGCGGGTACGCGTTTATCGACGTACGGCGAAAGGTTTGCTGATAACTGCGTTGTTGAAAGAGACAGGTTTGGAGGCGGTGGTGTCATGGTCTGGGGCGCCATCAATTACAATTTTCGCTCGCGTTTATTGATAATTCATGGAAATCTCAACGTCAGACGTTACGTCGATGAGATTCTTCGGCCAGAGCTTGTTCCATTGTTGCGACGTCAACGTAACCCCATGTTATTTCAGCACGATAACGTCCGCCCGCACACGGCAAGGTTGACGCAGGACTTTTTACGTCAATAAGGCATCAATGTTCTCCCTTGGCGGTCGAAATCACCCGATCTGAATTGTATCGAACACCTTTGGGACGAATTGGGACGTCGTGTACACGGACGTCAAAACGCGCCACAGACTGTGAGGCAGCTCGCGATAGCCCTTCAGCAAGAGTGGGATAACATCCCCCGACGTACTGTGTGACGTTTGTGTTGTTCAATGCGGTCCAGGTTACGTGAATGCTCTCAGCGCGCAGGTGGGCATACCCGATATTGATGTGGCTGGAGATTTGACTGTAGTCAATGGGGCTCGTATAGGTAAGAAAAATGAGGGAATTTTCGGAACCGGTCAGAACCGGTCGGGGTCGGTCAAGGTCAGCACTAATTACCGTGCTATCAATCGATATCAGAATGATGCAATAGTTTGTAATTAGACATGTTCATACCTGTCAGATATTGTTGACATCATACCTGTTTTGAAATAAGGGGGTTATTTTCTAGGGCACGGCTGATATAGTACATTGTAAACACATGTTATGCATAGTATACTGACAGATCAGATTTGAATTGTCAAACATCGGGAGAATTTAATGTCTCTTACTATTGGGCACTATTTGTGGCGGAAGTAATGTCTGGCAAATTTGTGCTTTGATAATGAAATACATATTTGTATCCATCTTTTGCTTTATATGATCAACCCATAATTTTGACATGATCTTTATATTACACTTTTGTAATGCATGAAAAGAAAGGGACAAAATAACAAATAACATCTTTGAGCGTTCATACATTTTATTTACAAACAATTCAAGGAGTGTAGCTACATAAACATCAAACGATAAGCAAGTTTATCAGGAATAAATATGTCATTACATGCCATATGGTTGTGTACAATAGTCATCCTTTATAACTCGTTTGTCAAAAACTATTTTGTAGTCTTTTCTTTCAGCTTTTGTTATAATAACACCATTTGATCTACATATTTTGTTTTCATCAACCACCTGAATGCGTCTGTTTTCCCCATTTCCTTTGACCATCTCTGCCACAGTGTCAAAATTGATCTGCAACATGTTTTTGTAGTTCAGAGTTATTCCCCTTACTTTACAAATGGAAGTTGTGCCCTTTTTATTAGGTTTTAACAGAGTGTAGGCATAATTTTTGGGACCCCCAGTCACAAGTTTTAGTATTGTATTTCCAGCTTCCTCGTCTGTCAAATCTCCAAGGTAATCTCCTAACTTGGGCTCCCAAAGTCCAGGAGAAGTTGTGAAAATGATTGAATCTGTGTCGCAATAACAGACACGCCTCCCCAGGGGCTTTAAATAGCTAAATAGTTTTAATCTTGCCTGGGCAGTTGTGTAAGCCGCAATAACAACATTGGTTCGAGAGGAAGATTCAACAAAGTCATCCTTAAAGTTCCAGTCCATTTGCACAGCCTCATCACTAACAAAACGTACGTTTTTCACAGTTTGTTGGTCAGACATCACTAGATCAAAGAATTGTTCAGGGTCGTCTGTGTAAGTTGTTTGTGTGAGGTTTGACCTTTGTCCAAACTTTCCCCAGAAGGAATTGAGCATTAGTTTTGCTAAAGATCGCAAACCAGGATTCTTTTCTATTTTTTCATAGCTGAGAAGGATACCTTCCTTATCAAAGTACTGCTGGATATAAGTTTGCTTACTATCCTCATCTACACACCAATCTGGCCACCCGCTGGCTTCTTGTTTTACTTTTAGAAAAGTGTTTACATAGTCAGTGAAAACGCCCCCTGATTTCGTTATTGGATCATACTGAGAAACCCTCGGAAAGTGTCAAACTTTGTAGATAGTCAGAATCTTGTACCCTTGTGAAATTGCCTCTTTAACCTCGTCTGTGATCCATGTTCCCATAAGTGCACGTTCTTCATCAAGATGATGACATTCTGTCTGCTGGTAAGTTTCACAACAAGATCGACACAGGCTGAACATGAGTTTACCATTACATTTTGAGGGTAGAACAGGTATGTATAGTCCTTTCGGTGGGAGTATTTTACACTTAATTAATCCCTCATATTTTTCAAGACAATCAAATTTCTCTGTAATGATCTCAGGATGCCCGAGAGGAATCTTCCCCGTTTTGTTGATGTAAGGGTAGAGAGATGTGACATCAAAGTATCTCAGTTGCTTTTCGAGACTAGATTCTTCATATAACTTAAAAGCTTCTGTTCTACCTCCATAGAAGGCATCTCTTGGTTCCAAAGGTTCAACAAGGTCAAGCCTTTGAATGTACTCTTGCAAAGCTGGATTACTTTCTAATTCTTTTTTGAATTGACACTCCCAAATGCAGACATATGTGTATCCTTCAGATTCAAGATACTTTTTCTTTTCTAAAGTCTGGTCATATAAATCAGCCATTGTCAACTTGGAAACTTGGTTGACCGTTGACCTCGAAAAGCAACTAGGACACCCATGCCAAAAACAGCCTTGAAATTCCATTACAACTCGTTCCGATCCAGATTCGTAATAACCATCAACTTTGTAAGGTCCAATTTTTTTCACCTTTGTTTCTGCCATGTTGTATGCTGATTTTCTGATCATGAGCCATAAAGTACAGCCACTGATATGCCATAACAGATTGCTTGTCAGTTGGTCTATACCCATGGTGTGGTATAATGCCAATAGTTTCATTTTCAAGAAATTTTTTCTTGAATACCAAGTTGCAAGCTGATGCAATAGTTATGCATTGCTTAAATGGGTCTATACCACATTCGTTGTCTTTAGTGGTCAAATCCAAAAACAGAGATCTAAACTTCAGACTACACTTTCTTAAAATATCAACATCAGACCTACAGTACCTGAGCAATTCACTTTGAAAATCAAAAACATCATTATAATGCTGCTCATACCATTGCAAGAACTTTGTTTTTGTTTCTGGTTTCATTCCATTTGGATTGTAAAATGATATGTCAGGTAAGTGATCCAATATTGATGCTTGATTTTCTTTGCGATTGTACAAATGTGGAAAGAATCCTTTTGTCAGTTCCTTCTCCCCAAATGCCTCGGGCATATCTGCTAGTGCTATAGGTATGAAATTCAGGGAATCTATGAATCTAAGTTTGCATATAGGGACTTCAATCGACATGTATTTTGACCCCGACATTATAACACTCGGAAGAATTGCATTCTCATGTAAATAATTCAAAATAGGGTAGCTATCATATCCTTTAAAATTGTGACATATCACTGTTGCTCCTAGATTTTCTTCGGAAAACAACCACTTACAAAACAATGATGTCGTATCTGGCCCAGTAAAAACTCTCTCATTGGAACCACAATGGTCACATTTAGAAGTTGGTGTGATGGGTTTGTCAAGACACTTTTCACATATTTTTTGTGTGACACATAAATTAGGAACATGAGCAAATGTTCCACATGTCGATTTTCCACAGTTGGAGCATTTGTTGTTTTTGTTTGGTCTGGGATTATCGCAATGAATCTGATCATCTGCTCGACACTCAAAATCAAAGAATATATATGAAATTGGTTTTTTGCTTTCATTGCCTTTCAAGTTTTGCTTTGGAACTTCTTCAGCAGCTGTCATGTAGCAGAGATGGTCTTCTGGAAAGTAATTCTTGCATGTTTTACAATATTGTTCTCCACAAATATGCTTTGACTTATGCATTGTTTTATTTATCAGTTGACTGCAGATCTCACACCTGAAGTACGTGTTACATGTTGATTTACCAGACTCAGATTCAAGCAAGTGCAGATCGTAACATGACTGATTCACAAACTTACAGTTGCAAACTTTGCAATGCTTCCAATCTTCACAATTCTCATCATGTATCCGTTTACAAAAATGATAAGCATTATTGCATTTGTGACTTTCTTTTGTATTGTAACCCTTTTTGCATTGGAAACAAAAGTAACTTCTATTCAGAAAACCTGTGACCTTTGTTATAACGTCAAAATGTTGGTCATGAAAATAAAGATAGATTGGTATTCCACCCTCAGGCCCTTGATATATGACACTGTTGAAATGTTCTTTGGACAGGACATGAATTTGAAAGTTAGGCAGGACTTTTTGAAACATTTTTATTTCAGAAATACCACATGCCTCCAAAGGCACACCTGCCTTCTGATGTAGTCGCTTGGCAAGTTCTTCTTGTAATTTGCATCCTTTTCGAATATTTTCCCACTGGGGATGGTTTTCTGTTCTAGCTACTGCTGTCACCAGAGCCCTTGTACAACATAAATAAACGGGCCTCCGTGGCCTAGTGGATAAGAGCGCTGACTCTTAGTCATTAGGTCTCTCACCGCCGTAGGTTCGAGCCTCGCTCGGGCCACGTGTGAGACGCCAAGTTCTGCAACGGAAGGTCAGGTGGTTTTTCTCCGGGTACTCCGGTTTTCGCCCACCTCTGATGAACGATCGGCTCGATATGAGTGAAATAATCTTGAAAGGGCCGTAAAACCCAAACCAAAAAAAAAAACAAAAAAAAAAACAACATAAATAGTCACGATTCTTTATTTGTATCACACTTCGCTTATCTCCGAGCAGCTTTTCAATATCGACATAAGGTTTCCGCTTGTGCCCAGATCCTTTCACCATATGCACATGAACAAGTTCTAAACCAAATGTCTCATCCAAAACAAATTCTTCATATGACTGTAATACACGCTCAATTTCCGAAAGCATTCTGTCAACGGTAAGAAGGGATCGCCTCATAAAAGGCAAAACTATGGGATAATCCAGTTCTGGATTATCCATTGAAATTCTAATGAGATCCTGTGGTGCAATGTCCTGTACAACATGGTCCAAAATTGACTGAAACAGTTGTTTTAATGTCTTTAAAATCTCAGATACTCCTCTGACTTCCAAAGCTTTCACCAAAATCTTGTAATATGCTGCTGTCGTGTTAAACTTTTCAATTTTCCGTTCGCTGATCTTCTCAATGTCATAGAAATTTTCAGTTGCATGTTTTAGCTCACTCTTTCTTCTCTTATCTAGCCCTTGATTAGGATTTTCATGTGGTCTCTTGCGAGCTCCTCCAATCTGGTCATCATGCTGGGCTAAATGATGCTCCAGTGCATCTTCTCTCACAAAGACTCTTGAACACATGGGGCAATGGTAATTATTTTCATTCTGGTGTTTTCGTCTATGACGGTCAAGATTGTCTTAACTAGTGAACACCTTTTTGCAACGGGAACAAATATACTTCTTCCAGTGATTTTCAATTCTTCTGTGCTGGAGAAGATGGCTCAGTTTGCCAAAATTTGTCCCGCACTCTTCGCATTGATATGACACCATCTTTACTATCTGCAGTCTGAAATGAGAAAGATAAGAACTATTTGTAATGATTAAAAAAAAAAAGCAACTACTCATTAATTACAAATTCATGATTTCTTTTTCTAAAATATGAAGAAACAGGCGAGACTACAATTATCAGAGGAGGCAAAAAAAAAAAAAAAAAATATGGAATGCACTGTACCAAGTCTCAAAAATGTTACCTAATATTGTAAAACGTTTAATAAATATTTTCGTCAAAATTTCATACATCCACAAACGAGCACAATAAATCCGTGAATGATTCAAAAGTTTTAAAACAACATATTTAGACCACTGCGTTGCGCATGCGCACTTTGGTTTTGATTGCAGCGATTTGATTGGCTTTTCAATACAGAAATGTTGCCACTGCAATGATTTAAAAGCAAAAGAATGTAATGCGTAATCATTCTGAAGTCAGTTCTCAGAGGAGCAACATGTCTAAGATATTCTGTCCAGACTGTGCTGGAGCATTTTCTAGGCGTGATGTCATGCTACGACACAGACGAAATAAACATTCTTGTTGCATAATCAGTGAAGCGTATCCACAGAGCAATGAAGCATATCGGCAGAGCAATGAAGCATATCCGAAGAACAGTGAAGCGTATCCACCGCCGCCGCCGCCGCCGCCACCGCTACCACCGCCGCAGAATGGTATACTGCACCATGAGAAGCAGGCAGTCACAGTATTGCAGCACCCGTTCACAATGATGATAAGTGGGCCAACAGGTATGCTTTCTTATTTAAGTGGTAAACTGGTTTCCAATGAAGAGGTTTGAAACAACCATTGCAATATTTGAGGCAAGATTTTTCAATGCTTTTTTCAGTTGTCTGTTATCTTGTAGTATTTCAAAACTATGTTCTTGTTGTTGTTTTTTTTTTTTTTTTTTTTTTTTGCAGCTTGTGGAAAAACGACATTTGTGAAAGATCTCCTGCTGCATCACTACACTAGAATTCAGCCTCAAATACAGAGAATAGTGTGGTTGTACAAACGTTGGCAGCCTCTGTACACTATTATCAAGTCTACAGTTACGCCAAAGGTAGAATTTATTCAGGGCATTCCTCATGAGCTTGATGACGATGACTTCTTTGATCCCAGAAAGAACAACTTGTTGATATTGGACGATATGATGAGCACAGCGGGAAAAGACAAGCGCATCACTGATTTGTTCACAGAAGGCTCCCAGCATAGATCTCTATCGATCATATCTATCAACCAAAATTTATATGCGACAAAAGACCCAACCCAAAGAAGAAATTGTCATTATATGATTTTATATGACAATCCAGTGGACAAATCAATGACAGTGGCTTTAGCCCGTCAAATGTTTCCAAACAAAACTGACAAATTCGTGAAATGTTTTGAAAAGGCTACCAAACGTCCATATGGGTTTCTGCTTTTGGATTTGAAACCATTTACTCCAGCCAATCAGCGTTTGAGATACAACATTGTGTGGAAGGACAATTACTCTGAGCCTATAAAAGATACCTATCATGATTTCATAGGTCATTATTCATCTGCAGTTCAAACGGATCACATCAAAGAAATTCAGGGAAACGGGCAGATAAATAGCGAAAGTCCTCATCTAAGCGAACATTCTACCACTAAAATCCAAACAGATCACACTAAAGAAGGCCTAGAAGACAACAATCAGTTTCCGTACACTATGGCAGATAAAACACATGCTTGTGACGATTGTGGATTGTTATTCGATTCCACCAACGATGTTCAGAGGCATTTGAAACGTGGATGGTGTCCAGAGAATTGTGAGCCTCCAGCAAAAAAGAGAAAGACAGATGAATCCACTGAGACTGACAGTGACAATGAAGACAGTATAGAAGATAACGAAGGGTTTCTATTGTTGTGGAAACGTGTCAAATCTGAATGCAAAGACAAATTTGATAACATCTATCAGAGGTTCATAGACGAGGGCGAAGATGAAGAAGGCGCTACCGAAATGGCTGAAAACAGAATCAAGCCATTCGAAGAGCGGAAGTTTCTACAGAAATATAGTTTATTTCTTGAGCATTATTGGTTTCCATTGTTTAATAATGCCACCCATAAAAAGATTGTTGGGAGCATTAAGTCACTGACTGACACAGGAGTAAGCCCTTCATCGGCAATACGTCGTATACTCAATAAAAACAAAGGAATATTTGAAGATCTCTTTGAAACAGAGGTCTCCGAAGATGAAGACACTGATGAAGAAGTCAGTGATGAAGAATCGACCAATGAGAATGAGTCTGATGAAGAATAAAAGCGTATTTAATTAGAAACAATGAACACATATTTTCATTTATAGTGAATACGGTTGTGAGAATAGACATGACATTGTGGGAAAATTATTTAAAAGAAATTTATTATGATCCTAAACACCCTGCCAGTTTTGCTGGCCCACAAAAGTTATACAGGGTTGTAAAAAATGAAGGAAAAGTTAATATCGGCATGTACAAAATACGAAAGTTTCTCCACAAGCAAGAATCTTATGCTCTCCACAAACCAGCCAGGAGACGCTTCCAGAGGAACCATATAGTGAGTGCGGGCAAAGATGATCTTTGGATGGCGGATTTGATAGACATGGTGAAATACAAGGACTGGAATAAAGGTTACAAATACATTCTACTTGTCATAGACACGTTTTCAAAATACGTCTGGCTTAGACCACTAAATGGTAAATCCGGACAAGTGAGTGTTTGAGTTTTACGTCCCACCAACAGCTAAGGTCATACGGAGACGGGACCTCGGTTTAAAGACTCATCCGAAAGTCTGATAAATCCGGACAAGATGTAGCGAATGCCTTTCAAGACATATTCAAGACCTATGGGCGAACGCCACACAAGATCATAACTGATAAAGGTAGGAAGGTATTTTCGTGTTTTTTTTTTATCTTTTGTTTGTTTGATTTGAGGTCTAACGTCCCCGTCAACACTGTAAAGGTCATTTTGGAGACGTTGCTTCCAATTCTATAGGACTTTTACCCGACATCTCAAGCCCTCTCGCTCAATGAAACCAAAAGGGCTTATAAGCATGGACGGGCCGACTCGTACCGCTTTGCCTGGGCAGGCTTTGATCCTCTAAGCGGTTTACCAGTAGTCGTGTACGGTTCAGTTTCAGCTCTGCGTGGAAGCATCATGTAGCCCATATATTTCGTCAAGCCCCGATGGGCGGGGCGATGTTTTTATCATTAAGACAAACTAAAAGAATATAAATTTATGTTTTAAAAGTAATACTGAGTCATTTGAGTACAGTATTCTATAATGTAAATTTTTTTCTCTCAATTTACTAGGGATAAATATATATTTGCTGCCCGCATTACAAGGAATTATTGTTCAAACGATTTTGTTTTCTCGTTTTCAGGCCAAGAATTTCGCGCAAATGTGGTACAGGATCTGATGAAGAAAGATGGTGTTATATACTTTCCCACACAGAATGAAACGAAAGCTTCTACATCAGAAAGGGCTATTTTAACGATAAAGTCCAGGCTTAGTCGTTATTTTACATTTAAAGATGATTTCAGCTATTTGCCCGTCATACAAGATCTTGCTGATAGCTATAACAAAACTTACCATAGAACCATTGGAATGAAACCAGCTGATGTGAAACACGAGAATGAAGAACAAGTTCGTCTGTCAACCTACTTTGCCCAGAATTCGCAAAAACAAGTTAAAACGCCGAAGAAAAGACCATTTAAGTTTAAGATAAATCAGTATGTGAGAATAAGCTATCTAAAAGGTGTGTTTACACGTGCCTATGATGAAACGTATTCAGGAGAAATATTTCAAGTCTCGAAAAGATACCACAGAGGAGGTCTGCCTGTTTATCGACTAAAAGACTTACAGGGTGAGGAAGTAAAGGGAACGTGGTATAGCAGCGAGTTATTGCCTCTTGACATTGATCCAGATAAAATATCTTACAAAATTGAAAAGGTCTTGAAAACAAGAGGCAGGCAGCGGAACAAAGAGTACTTTGTAAAATGGAAGTATTATCCGAAAAAATTCAATTCCTGGATTAAAGCCAGTGACATTGAATGAAAAAGAGTTTACAAACAAATACATTGTCTTTTTCATATTAAAAGATTGGTCATTAATTACATTTGACATCATGTGTGTACTAACCATTGTATTTATTGTATATATGCTGCTTTTTTGATAAATAAAAGAACCTAAACTGAAGTGTTTTTCTTGTTTATTGCATTTCTTGTTTACATAATCAATAGCATAATGGAAGCACATCTATGCAATATAATGAAAAGTTTACTACCAAAAAAAAAAAAATCCGACATTTTCATAATTCTAGTTAACGTCACACTTCTAACGAGTACCCACAACCTGTGTCTTGGAACAGAAATAAGCAAAATATCTTAAATTTTCATTGGAAAGGTAGTATTTCGGAGATTGCACTATGTCACACGGATGTGTTATCGTAATGGTCAAATGAGAATGGCTATAAATGATTCGGACTCTAAAAAGGTGTTTCCATAACTAAGTTAAAGTGGCGTAATTGCTGTACTCTTCCGGCAGATTTTATCCTGGGTTATCTCTCCACTTCCCGCCCTTGATATTATCGTCTACCCATTTAAATACACATTTTTTGTTGTACTTTATAAATCCAGTAGCCAGTTTTACTAGTACATTCTTTATCAAAAACCTGCATATCAGTTTAGCAGACGACAATATAGTCAAATCAATAAAAACCTTTTCGCGATTGTTTAAGCTAATTTGGTGGGTTGCTCAGTGAATGTCGGTGAAATTTTGAGCAAAATGATATATAAAGGCGGACAAGTTTGCAAGTTTGCTAAAAAAAAAATGTCATCAATTCTACATCCATTGTCATCGTCTATATTTAGACAAGATGCTGGGAAATCCATGGGAATTCCTATGCGCTATAAATGGATAACAGTTTTGTTTGTTTGATTTGGGGGTTAACGTCCCCGTCAACACTGTAAAGGTCATTTTGAAGACGTTGCTTCCAATTTTGTGGGACTTTTTACCCGACATTGAGATGAAATGACATTTCAAGCCCTGTCGCCCAATGAAACCATTAGGGTTTATTAGCATGGACGGTCCGCCTCGCACCGCGGTTCCTGGACAGGCTTAGATCCACTAAGCGGTTTACCAGTACTAGTGTGCGGGCCGGATTCAACTCTGCGTGGAAGCACCATGCAGCCCATATATTTATTCAAGCCCCTATGGGCGGGGGCCTAAATGGATAACAGACGACACAACTATATTCATATAGGCCCACATGGATAACAGACGACACAACTATATTCATATAGGCCCACATGATACAGTCGTTCCCCTGACGGTATGAACTGGTGAGGATTGGAAACCCACAATAAAATATAAATAATTGTTTAATTCAAGGTTTAACATCCCCATCATCACTTTATAGGTCATTTCGGAGGCGTTGCTTCCAATAGCTTCTATATGCCTGGAAGGTCGTGTGGGGTCGGTTTCATCAAAGCGAATTCTCCAGGCCCCGATGGGCGGGGGCGAATGATATATTTTACCATTGTCCTTTAAATCATGAACTTGTTGAAATAATTTTCTTTTAAACTGTAATAGGAGAGCTTTACATCTCGGATTGTTAACTGTACCTTGACAATATACGTTTCAATTGTGATTGACTTAAGCCCGTTGTTGATCAAGGCTTGTATAGATAAACAGGGAACCAGGTTTACCTGTACTCAATTCTATCGTCTGCTTAGGAGTAAAATTTTAACAACTATTGGAAAAAAAAAACACGAAAAAATATGCATCGTCTGCTAACAACCTACCTGTCCAATTTATTGATGAGGTGTTGTCGAGTCGACTGCTTGATTTCGTTTAAAATTCTGTATAGGAAAACAGGTAGTTTAATATTCACAGAGCGTTTTGATTGGCTTATTTATTTTCATAACAACAAGTACTATTGCATCATTCTGATATCGATTGATAGCACGGTAATTAGTGCTGACCTTGACCGACCCCGACCGGTTCTGACCGGTTCCGAAAATTCCCTCATTTTTCTTACCTGTACGAGCCCCATTGACTACTGACACATGGTGTGTTTGCCGCAGTGTAGACTGCTAATGTGAAGGGACAGCTCTAATGTGATTGTGGCAAACGAAAGTCATTTGATGAATATTGTTTATGATGAAATTCGTTTTTTTGAAAAAATTGGTGAGTTAAAAAATATTTAAATTTTCCTTATGATGTTGCGTTTTCAAAGTGCTCGAGTAGTAAAACACCGGTTTACAGGGGTAACATTATGCTTTTTATTTCTGCTCTGAAATATAGATTGCGAGTATTCATTAAATGAGGCGGTTCTAACGAGTACCCACATTCTATATTTTGAGCAAGGCGATTCTAATGAGTACCCACAATCTATATTTTGAACAGTAATAAGAAAAATATCACAATTTTTCATGTAAAATTTTCTCTTTTTCGGCAAAAAAAATTAACAATGTATTTTTATAGGTAAGCGAGGAGCATTATTAATTTGGTACTTATCGCCTATTCGAGCAGCGAAGGTTCAGGCGAGCCTGCGCATCCGCGCAGTCTCGCCAGAACCTTCACTGCTCCCTCATACAAGCAGTGAATCAGGAGGAACCTTCAGACAGAAAGCCATATCCCTGGCCCCTCTGAATGGCTGGGCATGCGCATTTAAAATTTGTCATAACGGAATGCTCGAATATTATTTCGTAATAATCCAGCGACAATAGTTTCAGATTGTTTTTACAACGTATATACAACCTCCTTTTTTAGTTTTTGGATCGTGCTTTGTTGTGCGCTTTATGCATGAATAGTCAAATAATGTCACGGAAAGACACCATTTTCATTTAAATAGTGCATGCGGGTGTCGTACTATGATTCTGGCATTGGTATAAGACTATAAGCCTCCAGCGTATATAGGATTGATATCCACAACTAGGTTCAGCGAAATTTTGTATTGATGATACTCGATTGCTATTACTTGGATGATTACTTCATCAGATAATTTTATGTCCGAAAGTCATGTTTGTGTGTCTTTCCTGTTGTATCTCCGATTGGATCTGTGGGTTAATTGTATCGAATCTTGATCATTGTCACCCCCCTCTATTTTTCAGAGTTTAATGAAAAGGCACGTCACTGTTACAGTTAAATATCCGGTATTAAGAAAGCCATCTCAACAATTCAGATCAGATGTATCTATTAACAGTCTCAATGGAGACTTCGACTGGTCGTCTATATATGTAATAGCGTCTGGGCGACCTTGTAATTCGGTGATGAAGAAGCTTACAGTAACGCCTTGGACAAACTTCCGGTACTCGTCTAGTCTCGTGTTGTTTGTCGTTGTACAGACTTTTGTAAGGTGACATGCTGAAATAACGAAATTGAGAAAATAGACAATGTACTTTTTATGCTCCCCGAAGGGGGAGCCATATAGTCGCCGCTTTGTCCGTCCGTCAGACCGTCCGTCCGTCTGTCTGTCTGCACCAACGAAACGACATTTAGGGGGCAAAAAATTTGGACAGTTTGACACTTAAGTATATATTCGTGAGTCCAAATGCGGTTTATTCCGTTATTTGGGTACTTAAGTGGCAAAAATTTGCTCTTAGGTGGCTTGCCGCTTAAGAGAATTTGCCGCTTAAGTAGTCAATATGCCGACGCCTAGCCACTTAAGTATCCGTTCGTGAGAACTAGCGTGCGTGCGTCCGTCCGTCCGTCCGTCACGCTCTATACATGTATCTCTAAAAGTATTAACGGTATTTAAGTGAAACTTGATATACTGATAGAGGGCGATGAGGGGAATCGTCAAAATACAAGATCCATAACCCTGTCACCAGTATTTATGGAGTTACTTCCCTTCTTAACTATTTCAATGAAAAGATTGTCCGGAGCATATCTCTGAAAGTATAAAAGGGATTTAAGTGAAACTTGATACATTGATAGATGGCCATCAGAGGAAGTGCAGAGTGTAAGAATTGTAACTATATCACAAGTAATTACAGAGTTATTTCCCTTTTTAGTTTTTGCTATATTAAGGTTGTCCGGAGCATATCTCTAAAAGTTTTAAAGGTAATTTAGTGAAACTTGATACACTGATATGGGGCTATGAGAGAAATCGCAGAATGCAAGAAGCATAACCGTACCAACAGTATTTACGGAGTTACTTCCCTTCTTAATTCACACAGTATTTTGGGTGCCCTATAGTAATCTCCTTGTCAGTCAGTTTCAAATCTAAACCAAAACATTTAACCGGTTGTAACTTCAAAAGTATTATCCCTACTCCCATGAAACTTCACACTCATACTAACAATCACAAGATCTACATTCTGACAAACCATATTGCTTTTGTCCGTGTGTTTGTCACGACTTATCCAAAAAACTTAACCTCGGTCATAACTTCAAAAGTATTTGCCCTACTATCATGAAACTGCATACACTTACTTACTATCACAAGACCTACATTCTTACAAAGGGCCATAACTATATTGCTTTTCGGTGTGTGTTTGTCAGGTCATAACCAAACAACTTAAACTCGGTCAATATTTTAAAAGTATTTATCCTACTCTCATGAAACTTCACACACATACTTACCATCACAAAACCTACATTCTGACAAAGGGCCATAATTATAATGCTTATTTTCACTGAATTATGTCCCCTTTTTTAAAAAAAATATCTCCTGTTGTTTCATAACCATGGGTAATAGGGCTTTCATATTTCACATATGTATTCCTTGTGACATTCTTCATTGAAAATCACTTACTAGGGAACACAAAACTGAGTTTCTTTGTCTTATGGTTTAAGATTTACATGCCCTTGCACAGAAGGGGCCTTACATTTCTCCTTATTTTTGCAGTCTTTGTTGAAAATCACTAACTATGGAATTCTTAGACTTTAGGTTAAACCCATGGTACCGGAAACCCCAAAAGGGGTAAGTGGCAAACAGTGCAGGCCCAGATCAGACGCCACGAAACTCGTGTTTGTCACGCCTTAACCTGGCCCTACTCTTATGAAACTGCACACACATACTTACCATCACAAGACCTACATTCTGACAAAGGAGAATAACTTGTGTGTTTGTCACACCTAAACCAAAAACCTTAACCTCGGTGATACTTTCAAAAGTTTTTTGTCTACTCTCATGAAACATCACACACATAATTACCATCACAAGACCTACATCCTAACAAATTGCATTTGGGTGTGTGTTTGTCAGGCCATACCCAAACAACTTAAACTCCGGTCAAAATTTTAAAAGTATTTGTCCTACTCTCATGAAACTTCATACACATACTTACATTACAAAAACCTACATTCTGACAAAGGGCCATTACTATATTGTTTATTTTCACTAATCATCTCCCCTTTTCCAAAAAATATCTCCTGTTATTTCATAACCATGGGTGATAGGGCTTTCATGTTTCACATGTGTATTCCTTGTGACATTTTTTCATTGAAAATCACTTACTAGGGAACACAAAATTGAGTTTCTTAGTCTTATGGTTTAAGATTTACAGTTCCTTGCAGGGAAGGGACCTTACATTTCTCATTTTTTGCATTCTTTGTTGAAAATCACTACCTAGTTTCTTTATTCGTACTCCAAACATCAGCTGAGGGTACTCATTAGAACCTCCTCATTCAGACGGATCTAACGAGTACCCATAACCTTTGTCTTCAAACAAATCTTATCAAACTTCAAAGTGTATAGGATCATTTCACTAAAATAACCCTCCTACTACTGCGCATCTTCGGGGAGCATCCCTCGGTTTCACCGATGCTCTTGTTTACACTGGACAGTAAAGCTTTCTCATTAATTTGATTACCCAGCATAAAGGAAGACTCAATACAGATTGTTCTAAAGCATTTTACTTTATAAACAATGCTTGCAACATATACCGAAATGAAATTCAATATTGCAGCTTAGAATTTTTTATGTTTGATGTTGTCATCGTCTTCTGTTACGGGTCGCATATGAAAAAGTAGAAGTAAAACAAAGATCAGGAATTGATACAATTAACTTACTCCACCCATAAAAGACACCAAAGGGAAAGAAATACAAACATTAAGCGACCAGACCATAATGGAAACCTAAACAAAGGAAGGCCATAAGGACAGTTACTTTCCCACAAAATGGCCATATGGCAATCCGAAACCAAAAGACACAAGTGATACACACAGTAAGTAACAAACAACAACATAAATAAATCGCCACAGAAGAGCCGCCTTGGAACGGTCAGTGGAAGACCTCCACTGGGGGGCTTAAATCGATTTTACGTGGCCACAATCCTCGCCCTTACTTCCGTCGCGATTTAGACAAATAATTTGTTCAGTCCGCATGAAGGCCTCCTAACTCATCAGTGCAACATCTCCGTGAACACAAAAATCAAAGAACCACAGAGGTGAGACAACGGTGAGGACTCGACAGCAAGAAACCACTGAAATGCTGGAGCAAAAGAAAACCAACAGTTAGACTCCGATGAGCCCGACCAGAGACAGAGCATCAGGCACCAACCAACATCATCTCTCTAATTTTCAATAAGCCTTTACGTTGGAGCCGTCATAGAATCTGAGGCCTGATCCACCGGCGTGCAATTAAAGAGGGAAGCAAAGTTGCCAACCGTGATTGGGTTAACTACCATGCATGCAGTCTGTCGTATAATATCCATGTTGTACCCAATCTTTTTATATCGCAAAATGATTTTACGAAATTGGGTGCTGAAGTCATTGCGGTTATATATTTTTCTGAATTTATATACTAAGTCACCATAAAATTCGGGTTCCGATAGACCTTGTTGCAGAAGAGATTTTAGTCCAATATTGAATTTTGAAATTAAATCAGAATGGCGTCTATAAAATTTTGAAAAGGCTTTGCGTAGTTTATGGTACCGATAACCCTGATTAAGGAGTTTAGCCGTTAATAATTTATTACGAGTGTTGAAGGCAGTTACATGACTACACACTCTAGCAAATCGAATTAATTGCGAAATATAAACGCCATAGGATGGCGCACGAGGAACATCACCATCCAAAAAAGGAAAATTTACAATCTCAAAATCAAAGTCATCGCGTTTATCATAAATTTTGCACGAAACAAATCCATCTACAATAGATAGATGTAAATCCAAAAACGGGGCCTCGGTATCAGAAGAATTTGCTTTATTTAACTGAAGTTCTAGGGGGTAAATCTGACTGATCAAACAATCAAAATAGGTATTATCAATATTTAATAAATCATCTAAATATCTAGAAGTAGAGCTAAAAGCTTCAATAATTTCAGATTGGTTATCAATGGAAAGCGACAAAATGAAGTCTCTTTCATAACAATACAAGAACAGATCAGCCACAAGAGGTGCGCAATTAGTACCCATCGGAATACCCACAATTTGTCTAAATAACTTAGTACCGAATCTAATATAAATATTGTCAAGTAGAAAGGTGAGGGCATCACACACTTTCTGACATGACCAAAGTGTATAATTCTTATGCTCTTTAGAAGTGAAAAATGCATTTCTGACATTACAAGCAAGATAGAGAGAATCTTCTCTGTGAAAAGCCCATTCAATTAAATCATTAAGCTTTTCTTTTATAAGATTATGAGGAAGTGTAGTGTAAAGAGTGGAAAAATCGTAGGTAGACAGACTAGAAGCACGAAAATGTCTAGATTTCAATTTATTTAAAACCTCATTCGAATTTTTTATAGACCAAAACAGATTTCTTCCTGATCTTTCAAAGACTTTATCACAATATTTAATTACATGCGTTTTAATAGCAGTAAGACAGGAAGTTAATAATTTAGAAAGTTCAGTGGTAGTGCAAGAGCTAGAATTTGCAATAAACCGTGCTTTGTAAGGTTTTTTATGAAGTTTTGGTAACCAGTATAGCGTAGGAAGCTTGTCTTGGCCTTCGTTAACACACACAGCAAACTTGGTGGCTGAAAGACAAACATGTTTATCTACTATAGATTTCTCTTCAGCTAAAGGCTGAAGTTCATAGGCCTTAGTACCACCAAGCTCCTGCTTAAGCGTGTTAACATAGTGGAGCCGTCACACAACGACGACGTTGTTAGCGGCCTTGTCTGCAGGGGCCAAAACAAACTTCTTATGAAATTCTTGAATACCTTGTTTAAGATGACGTAAAGACGTCTTGGGCTTAGGAGGTAATAAGTTAGTATTTTGAGAATAGAAAGAAATGCGTTTATTCACTAGTTTTAAAATGCTACGTTTCCAGTCCTTAAGGGCTTTATGCTCAACAGACTCTCGCTTACACCATCGATTACCGAATTCATTCAAGGAAGCAGCGATTTCATCTCTACATTTACTGAAATCAATTTTAGAAGGAAACCGATATTTCGGTCCTTTAGAAATTATATTCCTTATCCTAGAATCAGGAATAATTTTCAAATTGCCAGTAATTACATGACCAGCAGCAGGATAGCAATACTTTGAGTTTTTACAATCACATGAATCAGGAGTATTAGCATCAATATCAAGATCTGAAACAAGTATATTGAAATTAAAAATGATAGATCTAACAGGTTTGTTATATTTATAGCAAATTATAGGTGTTTCAGTATTTTGAAAATAAGCAGGAATGGAAGAAAGCACCGATCTCTCACGGAAGATACTGGGCAAATCTATAAAATCCATACCCTTATTAATGAAGGATATTTTGAAGAAATGGCGTTTATGATTAATTTCAGAATCAATGTAAGGACGGGGAGTATGCTGAGTATAGCCTCTAGTTAAGAGAGCCGCATCATATAACTGATGAGAACTATCGTAGAATTTATTCGCCTCGGTGTCCAGAAGACGTAAAACAGAAACGGGTAATGAACTTAAAAATGAAAGCATAGAGTGGCGTCCATGATTTAATAATATAATTGACAGTCACTTCAGTCTAGTATTGTTTCGTTTAAACGCACGTGATTTACGTTTAAAGTTACCATTTTTCCTGGTGCCGTGAGATCTAGTTCTGCGTTTTCGACTAATACGCCAGACATGTTCCACCATGATAATTAGCCATGCAAAAGTATGGACTTTCTGTTTAGGACTCTGTAACATTAAGATAACACATCCGTGATGTGTGACATAGTGCATTTTTCGAACCTCAAAAAAGGTAATTTTGTTGATGAAAATTTGTGATATTTTTTCTTATTTATACTCCAAACATAGGTTTTGAGAGTACCCACAACCTATGTCTCGGAGCAGAAATAAGGAAAATAATGTTTACCCCCGTAAACCCCAGTGTTCTCTATATAAAGTGGGGTTTATGGGGGTCTTTATTTCATGGACTGATTCACTTGATGAACTGAGCCCTACTGAAAACTGGAATACATGTACGTATATAGGAAATGATTTGCCTCTCATGAGCACATTCTGTCCCTCAAAATAGAAGTGGAGGCAATGATCAGGAATCGATACAATTAACCCACAGCTCCCATGAGAGACACTAAAGGGAAAGAAACACAAACATGAAACAACAAACCCTAATGGAAACACCAATAGCGGAAAACCAAAAGGACAGTTACTTTCCCACAAAATGGCCAACAGGCTATCCAAAATAAAATAATATAAGCGATACAAACACCCAAAGACAAACCATAACAAAAATAAACCGCGACAGAAGAACTGCCTTGGAATGGTCAGCGGAAACGAATCATATAACTCGAGTCTAGAACCTGTTTATTAGAGAGACCATAGACGTAGCACCGACAATGCATATGCGTAATGTAAACGTACGAGTCAGGCCTCAGACTCTATGACGGTTCCAGCGTTAATGCTCCCTTGAAATTTGGTTTTAGGTAATGTTGGTAGGTACCTGATGCTTTGTCTTTGGTAAGGCCCATCGGAGATTGACTGTAGGTGTTGTTTTGCTCCATTATTTCAGTTATTTCATGCTGTAAAGTTCTCATTACGAAAACACGCCTATACAAATACATTGACACATTTATCGCCGAAAAAATGAATTTTTTCAGATGAAAAATTGTGATATTTTTCTTATTTTTGCTCAAAAAATAGATTGTGGGTACTCGTTAGAACCGCCTCATTGAGGCGGTTCTAACGAGTACCAACAATCTATATCTCAGAGCAGAAATAAGAAAAATAAGGTATACCCCTGCAAACCCCAGTTTTACTATATAAAAGTGGGGTTAGAGGGGGTCAAAATTATATAGGCGTGTTTTCGTGATGTCACCTTTGTTTTCTCTGTAATTGTTTGATTTTTATGTTTCTGGAGATGTTGCACTGATTAATAAGGAAGCCTTCATGCGGACTGAACAAATTATTTGTCTAAACGATTTAAGCCCCACACTGAAATACTTTCACTGACCGTTTCGAGGCGGTTCTTCTGTCGCGGTTTATTTTCATTGTTATAACTAGTCTTTGAGTGTGTGTATCTCTTATATATTTTTGTTTTGGGTAGCAAATTGGCCGTTTTGTGGAAAAGGAAATTCGTTTGCTTTCCGCTTGTGATGTTTCCATTAGGGTCTAGTTATTTAATGTTCGTGTTTCTTTCCCTTTGGTGTCTCTGATGGGAGGTATGGGTTAACCGTAAGGCTGACACGATTAATCGGATAATCGATTATTCAACCGATAAATTCCACAAAAATGATTATCATTACTGATTTGCTTGCTATCGATTATTTGATAAGTACAATTTACTACCTAAAGTTGTGCCTAAAATAGCTGTATGAGTGGCAAACAGTGCAGACTCAGATGAGACGCCGCATTCTGCGGCGTCTCATCTGGGTCTACACTGTTTGCTCAGTCCTGTCTGTTCAAATTCATATGGCAAAGTACAGGATATAGTAGGAGTCATGCAGAGACAGAAAGTCAGACAGGTAAAATTTTGACCAAATCTTCAGTGATTACTAATCGATTATCGATCGCAATGGACAGGAATGATGATCGATCATCTTTTCAGCTCCGATTAGCCAGTCCTAGTTAACTGTATCGATTTCTGACCAATGCGTTCACTCTTATTTCACCGATAAATGGAAATAAGCTAAATAATAGCGTTTCCACTTACAAGGGCTGTTTTTAAGGAAATAATATGCTGCCCTCGGGAGCAAGTTCTTACTTTTAAGAGAAGCCCAAAACCCAAGACAAAATATTTACCTAGATTTTCTTTCTTGTGCATAATACTATGCTTGTTCTGGTTGTCCTTTAGAGAAAAAAGTGAAAGTGTTGCTTTCCCCTGAAGATATCACCATTCTTTATATAATCCATTACGGACATATTCAGATCTGGTTATGTAAGAGAAACTTTGCAAGCTCCAATAACAAGTTAAAAAATTACCATCGAAAAATAAAAACAAAGCTGTGGCTTTAAATTCAGGAGTTCAGCCTTGTTAATGCAGCACATAGCATTGTGCGAAGTGCATGATTCAACATCTATAGAACATAACATTTACCTGCCTGTAGTGAGATATGAAGTAAAATGTACTGCGTGACAGACATCTTTGCCATCGGATCACGCACCCCGCAATGGATTATGTGTAAAGTAAATTGATTATCAGGCGCTGAAGATACTTATCATTAAAATATAAAAGAAGCCTACCCTCCCATTGGAAAGGGTCCAAAATATCACAATGGCCGAATTCCTGCAAGAAAATAATAGTTATTGAGGACAGGCAACAGCATGATTTGTAAATTTTAGTTACCTTTGTTCACAAAGCACATATTTACACACAAATTAACCATTCTAATGTTATACAGTCGAACTTCAATGGCTCGAACACCTTTGGGACCTCGAAAATCTGTTCGAGACAGGGGTAGTTCGAGTCACTGAGGGTTACTGCCAAGAGGCATACCGTGATACTTTCAAAAATCCTTTCGGTATTCTATAATGAAAATGTATGCTGTGTGTACTCATTAGAATCGCCTCGTCGAGGCGATTCTAATGAGTACACACAGCATACATTTTCAAGACAAAAGACTAAAATCTTCTTAATTATCTTCCACTATTTCTTATGCAGAGGATTTCGCTAGGGACTCAAGTATGTGTTCGACTCATCCATGGTAAACGAGCCATCGGTGTTCGAGCTTTCGAAGTTCAACTGTACAATGTTTTATTACAATGTTATAAATATGTTAGAAATTTAATGAAAAACGAAATTTTAAGAGTATATTTAGCTATGAATTTAAGCAAGACTTTCAATTACCATTAAATTTCACAGTCAATCCGTCACAAAATCGTTTTTATATGCAGTGGGTACCTAGGAGAAAAGAAAAAAATGCTAGCATCACTCGTAAAACATAGCCTACGCTTGGCGCCAGGAGCAAGGGAAAACATCACGAAATCGCCCCTCCATAAGTCTGACCCCCTTGAACCCCACTTTTATATTTTAAAGCTGGGGTTTACAGGGGTAAACCTTATTTTTCTTATTTCTGCTCTAAAATATAGATTGTGAGTAATCGTTAGAACCGCCTCATTATTTTTCTTATTTATGCTCTAAATTATAGATTGTGGGTACACGTTAGAACCGCCTCGACGAGGCAGTTCTAACGATTACTCACAATCTATATTTTAGAACAGAAATGAGAAAAATATCACAATTTTTCATCTTCGTAGACAACCAGAAAGCACTTACAACATGTACACATTGAAGTGTAAATTACAGAACTATTTTGTTTAAATACACCGAAGTTTAAATACACCGAAGTTTAAATACACCGAAGTTTAAATACACCGAAGTAATAGTGAACAACACTAGAACCACGGTATTAGAACGGCTCGGCAGAACAATCTACCGGGACTGGTGTCAGGGTTTGGGAATCACGAAAACACGGCAATATAATTTTGACCCCCTTGAACCCCACTTTTATAAAGTAAAACTGGGGTTTGCAGGGGTATACATTATTTTTCTTATTTCTGCTCAAAACATAGATTGTAGGTACTAGTTAGAACCGCCTCGAAGGAGTGTGGGTACTCGTTAGAACCACCTCTTCGAGGCGGTTCTGCCGAGTATCAACAATCTATGTTTTCAGCATAAATAAGAATAATATTGCAATTTTTCATCTTAAAATTTTCGGTATGGTTTACGCTGTATTTTTATAGGCGTGTTTTCGTAATGGTTACAGACATTTTACTGGCAGCAATATATATATATATAATTAGATGCCCAGGAATAGCAACAATCAAAGATTACAGCCCACCAATGGCACCAAGAGGAAGAGTAATTAACAATGAGGAACCCCCCCAAAAAAAACGGTAAAATTAACCACAAACAACACAGCAAACAACTCCCTCTTCCCCATAAGGGGTGATCAAGGTGCAAGGTGATCATTTATTAAAAATTAAATAAATAACCATCACGAAAACACGCCTATATAACTTTGACCCCCTTGAACCCCACTTTTATATAGTAAACCTGGGGTTTCCGGGGGTATACCTTATTTTTTCTTATTTCTGCTCTAAATATATAGTGTGGGTACTCGTTAGAACCGCCACAGTCTATATTTTGAGCGGAAATAAGAAAAAGATCAGAATTTTTCATCAAAAAAATTTCATTTTGTCGGCGATAAATGTGGCAATGTATTTGTATAGGCGTGTTTGCGTAATGATAATAATAATACACAACCGTAAGCACATACAACATGATGAGCCTCATTGGAAACTCCGACAAAGCTACATATAAAATAAACAATATTAGAACCACCTTAGGACGATCAGTGGTGATAATCACTGGGGAGTATAAATCGGTTCTATGGGTTCAACCTTCTCACTAGCTTTTAAAATTGTTAACATCACACAAAATGATTGGTCCACCTGAATGGTAAACCTTCCAAATCTTCGCTCTAGGTTCATGTTTAATTCCCAACAGAAAACACAACCAGTAAGAAAAGGTCACTCAGTAAGGTCGCAATCAAAGAACGCAGCCATCTCAAGTCACCGAAAGGAAGTAAGTGATTTGGAGGTACACACAAAACAGACGAAACATGAACCGACGGCACAAAGCCAATTAACAAATAAGACACTGCAAAAGAGCGACCGCCTTCGGACAGTAAGTTGTAAAATTACTGGGGTCTTCAACTCCGGAGTTAATGAAATTTCAACCCCCACCCACAACTCCAGTGCAGTATCAAACATAATTACAATAACAAGTTGATCCGCATGGAGGCTTTCAATCTCAACAGTTAGTCAAATTATAATACATAGTAAAATGGTCATGTATAATACTATCATGAATCAGGGTTGAGGGCTCAGCAACACTCCGACGCCAGAAAAGAAGTAAACCACCAGCTAGATTTCGGAGGGTCCGACCCAGGAAATTTCAGGCTCCATTTTCTCTTATTTTCCATCCCTCTGAAAACATTATGGTTTACATAATTCAAATGCTTACTTAAGGAATAACAACAAACTGACCGCATGTAGGTGTATATGATCATTTATGGACGCCCTGCTTGTTTTCTTTTGAACCAAGACCCTCCGAGATGCGGGTATACTCTGTTAGAGAAAATGTTATCTAGAGGAGAATTTTATCGTTTATGAAAACATAAGTGAACGCAATGACCAAGAATCAATTATGATTAACCCACACCTCCCACCAAAGACACCGAAGGGAAAGAAACACAAACATTAAATAACTAGACCATGATAGAAACACCAATAGCGGAAAGACAAAAGGACACTTACTTTCCCAGGAAATGACCAATAGGCTATCCCAAGTGATACACACACGCAAAGACAATCATAATAAAAATTGAACCGTGACAGAAGGAGACCCGTATTAAAGAGAGACACAAAAACAACATCAATGAAAGATTTTACTCCCATAAGGAAGTATTCGTTCGTCTCAAATGGTAACAGTCTGCGTTTGAAGATTACGAATTAAGCATTGTCTTTCCCGCGGATACATTAAATTACAACATGAAATGTGTGCGGTTTATGAACAAACTTACAGCAACTTCCACAACGATTCTTGGACATTTCCAGATTTTGTAGAATTGGTTGTAATCCAGTCCCGGAATACTACAGGGAATCGGATGACCGACTGATGCTAGCTCGGTACCATACATCAAAGCTGGTATTGCGTGTACCACTGGATCCTCGGCGTCAATACTGAACGGTTCCAGAAAAATGGTAGACTGTAAAAATGAAATTCGAACACAATGACCATGCAACTCAAATGAACAGTAGTATAATCTGGAACAAATCACTAAGCGGAAGAGTGTGGCCAAAGAAACGTTGTTTTCTCGCATCAGAAACATAACAAAAGTGTGTAATACATCCAAAACTGTTAGCAGCATTTCTTCTAACAATAGCAAAATACTGGCAGAATTAGAATGAAACAACAAAATTATTGTCGATTCGATTTTAGTGTGATAAAATCAAATAGATCAGCTCTAGTCTGCAATTTGTGAATAAATCGGTCAGTTGTAAGAACACAAAACACACGCACCAACCACTGTAAATGTGATCTGCTTTAAAACTGACCACTCAACAAATCACTGCTAGGACTGATCTTATTCTTAACAAGAGTTGTCAGATACAACATAGCTCGCCTTTGGGGACTATTTGGATGAGGGCAAGTTATCAAAAATGATGTTTTTCTTCTGTAAAACAGCCCAACAGACTGCAGCGACTAAAAGAGAACAAGATAGAACCCCAAAGAACCACTGAAGAAGAAATCTTGTTTCAAGGGTTTTTTATTTGAAAAAAAAAGCAATTCAAATTTTGTAGGCTTTGTCCGAAAAAGCCATTTTCTTATGTAAAAGAGCTAAACAGACCGCAGCAAAAGAAAGAGAACCACAATGTGCCCCTAAGAACAAAAGGACAAGATATTCTGTTTTCAAGCCTTTCCACTGTGAAAAAAGAAACCTGTATTGTTAAAAAAATTAACGAATTCTGCAAACTTCCAAGTAATAAAATAGCATCAAACACGATACAAATCCCTAGCACAAGACAACTTATAAACAGCCTAGACTAGCATTAGTGTAATGTTAGATTAAATCCACAAATGAATCTAGGTCCTAGAGTGATGACAAGTTGTTTTGGTTTAAAAAGATACAGTTACCTTGAAAAAGATATTATCAAACACAAAATTTGTGTGACTCAAAAATACATAAATAAATAAGATCACAAAGTTTTCTAAAAATTAACCACAGTGACCTTTACGCAAAGGCCCTGAAAGTCGAACTCGCTCAAGATATTACCATAGGCAACATTTGTGTAAAGTTATACTAAAATTCATCAACAAATATAAGCGCTAGAGCGATGACAAAATAGTCACAGTGACCTTAACCTTGAGCCCACGACCCTGAAAGTCAAACTCGATCGAGATATTATAATACGCAACATTTGTGTAAAGTTTTATTAAAATACATTTATAAATGTAAGCGATGGGGCGATGACAAAGTTTTTTCTACAAAAATGCCCCTGTGAGTCCAGGACCCTGAAAGTCAAAATACAAGTGGGGGCAATGATCATGTATTTATACAATTAACCCACAGCTTCCAGCAGAGAAACCCAAAGGGAAAGAAGCACAAACATGAAACAACAGATACCAACAGAATCATCAACAGCGGAAAGCCAAAAGGACAGTTACTTTCTCACAAAATGGCCACAGGCTATCCAAAATAAAAGAATAAAAGCGACACAAACGCCCAAAGACAAACCAAAACAAAAATAAACCGTGACAGAAGAACCGCCTTGGAACTGTCAGCGGAAACGAATTCCACTGGGTTTGTGGGGGAGGGGGGGGTGCTTAAATCGATGTTACGTGGCCATAATCCTCGCCGTTACTTCCGTCGCGATTAAGACAAATAATTTGTTCAGTCCGCAGTTGCATCAGCGAATCATCTCCGTGAACACAAAAATCAAACAACCACAGAGAGAAAACAACGGTGCGCACTCGACAGCAAGAAACTACTGAAATGCTGGAGCAAAAGAAAACTACCTATTCTAATGGAAACATCAATTGCGGAAAGCCATAAGGACAGTAACTCTCCTACAAAATGGCCAATTGTCTATCAAAAACAAATAATTTAAGCGATACACACGCTCAAAAATAAGTCAGAACAAAAATAAACTGCGACAGAAGAACCGCCTTGAAACGCCCATCGAAACGATTTCTTCTAGGGGGCTTAAAATGATTTTAGGTGGCCACAATCCTCGCCCTTACTTACGTCACGATTTAGACAAAGAATTTGTTAAATCCGCATGAAGACCTCTTAGCTCATCAGTGCAACATCTCCGTGAACACAAAAAATCAAACAACAAAAGAGATGAAACAAAGGTGAGGACTCGACAGCAAGAAACCACTGAAATGCTGGAGCAAAAGAAAACTAACAGTTAGACTCCGATGGGCCGACCAGAAACAGAGCACCAGGTAACAACCAACATAAGGCTTTACGCTTGAACCGTCATATAATCTGAGGCCTGACCCACCGGCATGCAATTAAAGAGGGAAGCAAAATTGTCAACCGTGATTGGTTAACTACCATGCATGCAGTCTGTCATATAACATTGATGTTGTACCCAATCTTTCTATATCGAAGAATGATTTTACGAAATTGGGTGCTGAAGTCATTGCGGTCCTTTATTTTTCTGAATTTATATACTTAGTCACCATAAACTTCAGGTTCCGATATACGATTTAAGTCCAATATTGAATTTTGAAATTTAATCAGAATGACGTCTATAAAATTCTGAAAAGTTTGTGCGTAGTTTATGGTACCGATAACCCTTATTAAGAAGTTTTGCCATTAACAATTTATTACGAGTGTTGAAGTCAGTCACATGACTTAACACTCTGGCAAATCGAATTATTTGCGAAATATAAAACGCCATAGGTGGTGCGCGAGGAACATCACCATAAAAAAGGAAAGTTTATAATCTCAAAATCAAAATCATCGCGTTTATCAGAAATTTTGCAAGAAACTAACCCATCTACAATAGATAGATGTAAATCCAAAAACAGGGCCTCGGTATCAGAAGAAGTTGTTTTATTTAACTGAAGTTCTGTGGGGTAAAATTAACTTATCAAACCATCGAAATAGATATTATCAATATTTAATAAATCATCCAAATCTCTAGAAGTGGAGCAGAAGCTTCAGTGATTTCAGTCTGGTTTTCAGCAGATAGGGACATCATAAGGTCTCTCTCATAACAAAACAAAACCAGATCAGCCACAAGTGGTGCGCAATTGATACCCATCGGAATACCCACAACTTTTCTAAATAACTAAGTACCAAATCTTATGAACTAAAAAGTCGCGCGAGATATCATCATACCCAAAATTTGTGTTGGGGTATATCAAAATCCATAGATAAATGAAATCGCTAGAGCGATGACAAAGTTGTTTTAAAAATAACCATAGTGGCCTTGACCTTCAGCCCCGGACGCTGAAGTCTCTCGAGATATCATCATACCCAACATTAGTGTGAAGTTATATTAAAATCCATCAACAATTGTAAGAATAAGAGCAATAATAAATTTGTATAAAATAGACACAGAGGCGTTGTCCTTGAGCCCCAGATCCTGAAAGTCGAACACGCTCGAGATATGATCATACCCAACATTTGTGTGAAGTTCTATCAAAATCCAATATCCATCAATAAATGCAGGCACTGAGCCATGACAAAGTTTTTCTAAAAATAGCCACAATGACATCGACCTTGAGTCCCAGACCCTGAAAGTTGAACTCATTCTATTACTATACCCAACATTTGTTTGAAAACAGAACTGCAGGCGAAGATCAAGAATCGATACAATTAACCCACAGCAGCCAGCAGGAACCCAAGGAAAAGCAACACAAATATGAAACAACAGACCCCAATGGAAACTACAATAGCGGAAAGCCAAAAGGACAATTACTTTCCCACAAAATGGCCAATAGGCTATCCAAAATAAAATTATATAAGCGACTAAAACACCCAAAGACAAACAATTGCAAAATATAAACCACGACAGAAGAACCGCCTTGGAACAGTCAGCGGAAACGAATTCCACCGGTGGACCCAAATCGATTTACGCGACCACAATCCCCGCCCCCCAACTCGGTCGTTATTAAGACAAACAATTTGTTCAGTCCATTTATTAATGAAGGCGCTAGAGGGAGGGATGACATTTAAAAAAAAACAGCCACAGTGACATTGTCCTTGAGCCCAGGACCTTGCAAATCGAAATCATTGTTTTTTTTTAAGAAAAGAAAAAAAAGAAAAGAAAAGAAAACATTCTCCGCCGGGATATGAACTCACGACCCTTTGATTCAGAGCCCAAAGCCTATCTTTTGCACCAGAGAGCTTTCAGGTAAACTTTGACACAGGGACATAAGGGAAATAAGACATACAGAGAAAATTTTAACTTTTCAAAACGTCAAATTTAAGCCAAAAAAACCTGGGAAATGGAGTAAAACAGATATGTAAAATAATGTGTTTTTTTTTACATATTGTTAACTTTGTTTTATCATAAATTTGAAAAAAATCACAAATAAGAGCTTGCAGGTAAAGTTTAGCAAATGTGTTCGCCAACGCGGACGCTGACGCCGGGGGTACAGCATTAGCTAATAAAAAGTAGTACATCTAGGTTAGTGAAAGGTTATCATTTCCCCGAAGGATATTACAACTCACGATTTTGTTTCAACATATTGAAAAGTAGAAGTGGAGGCAATGGTCAGGAATCGATACATTTACAATTACGAAGGTGTCCAAGTCTGATGTGCAAATTTGAACAATCCCATCCCAACTTTAACATCTTGGCTTTAACATACCAACATTAAGACCCGAACAAATGTGGAGTATAAATTGCAAAAAATAAGACCAAACGATCAAAATATCATAAGTTGATAAAACATCTGTATCATATGACGTCGCGTCTGAGAGTGTAATAAAGCCATGTAATAAATTCGATGACCCACCAGTGGATTAAATATGCAAATTAGCTAGATAAGTCCCGTAACGTTACATGTACGGCGTCCTTAACGATGTTGCGTTTACTATTGACGGGATATAGACATTTTTGTAAACAAATCGTGAATAAAATCCGTTTTCAATGTCATATCTTGCACTCGGGCACACGTAGTATTGAATTTATTAAACCCGTTGAGGAAGAGGGATAAAATGCTCGGCAAAGCCTCGCGTTTTATCCCTTTTCCTCAACTCGTTTAATAAATTTAATAATACATGAGCCCTCATGTAAGATCCTTTATATAATAAAAACACCACAATTTGAAGCACGATAGAGTGTTGTTCTGTACATTTACATGGAGGAAAGTATTGCAACTGGCGTCCGAATTTTTATGGCTACTTATATATAAAAATAGAAGTGGAGGCAATGCTCAGGAATTGATACAATTAACCCTCAACTCCCGTCAGATACATCAAAGGGAAAGAAACACAAACATGAAACGACCTATTCTAATGGAAACATCAACTGCGGAAAGCCATAAGGACTGTAACTTTCCTTCAAAATGGCCAATTAGCTATCCAAAACAAAATACTTTAAGCGATACACACACTCAAAGAGAAGTCATAACATACATAAACTGCGACAGAAGAACCGCCTTGAAACGGCCATCGAAACGATTTCTACTGGGGGGCTTAAATCGAGTTTACGTGGCCACAATGCTCGCCCTTACTTCCGTCACGATTTAGACAAAGAATTTGTTCAGTCCGCATGAAGACCTCTTAGCTCATCAGTGCAACATCTCCGTGAACACTAAAAAATCAAACAACAAAAGAGATGAAACAACGGTGAGGACTAGACAGCAAGAAACCACTGAAATGCTGGAGCAAAAGAAAACCAATAGTTAGATTCCGATGGGCCCGACCAGAGACAGAGCATCAGGCACAAACCAACATTACATAGAATAAGATTCTCTTTAATTCTCAGTAAGCCTTTACGCTGGAACCGTCTTAGAATCTGAGGACTGACCCACCGCCGTGCAATTAAAGAGGGAAGCAAAGTTGTCAACCGTGATAGGGCTAACCTCCATGCATGCAGTCTGTCGTGTAACATTTATGTTGTACTTTGATTCTATTTTGATTTCTGAGTCGACCCTGGACCATGGCCTAAGACAGTTCAAGGTGTCATCTAGGTGTAATCATTTAAACAAACATTAAATGGCTCCAAACACCAATGCTACATACCAAGTTCTATGAGCATCGACCATTTAGTTCCGGAGAAGATTTCTATAGGTTTTTACATTATATGGACATGTGACAAGTCTCATATTAATTACTTTTTATTTCCTTGTTCCTGAAAGCTTTGGGTTGCAAATGGTTAATTTGTTTGTGAGGGAAGCAAGTTTTAATTTTCTATGAATGACCTTGGACCAATCATTTTGCTCAATACATCTAACAATTGTCAGATTGCATGCTGTATTAGTTTCTGAAAACAAATTTCATTGTCTCTAGTCATGTGACATAAAAAACTAAAAAACAATCGGCCAACTGCTTCAAAACGTTTTTACCTTATATGTGCATGACCACCACCTTTGTCATGTGGCAAAGAGCCCGCGAACAACTAACCTTTGTCAACATCATCGCATAGTTGCTCAATATGAAATTTGACGTCAAGCATCAGTAGATTTTTAAAAATATTGACGGACAAGAGACAGACGAGAGGCGACACACAACGGGACCTCCCCATACTATAACCTTTGCTTCAGGGGAGCTACTAAGCGTTCATGCCTGTACCAAAGTTTGACAACCTCTAAACTTGGGTGTCCACTTCTCCCGTGTATATAAATGAAAATTGAATTTCGTTAAAACTTCAAACACAAAATCACTCTGAATACATTTGCTTTGTAACATTCGTAACGAGGCTCGATTTTGATTTAGGTAAAATGATGCTACAGTGGAAAGAAAACAATACAAACACTGCGCTGAACAAAACAGATTAAAAAACTTATGATTTACTTACATTGAAAAGTTGACTGTTTTGTCTTATCATTCTCAGTGTACAATCACAGCCAGAGGAGTGACACAAGAGCCCTGTCTTGTTCCAGTAGGGAGTGGAACCTTTCAACATAGGATTACCATTGAGAAATGTTTTAAGCTTAAAAGAGAATCAAACAAAGAGATGAGCAGAACCTTTTTTTTCAGACAAAATACAAACACAGATGATTAAAAATGTGCCACAGCTGCTAAATTTCGTTTATCATATGACGTCGTTGATAAGCAGTGGATAGCAGCGTGCAATAAAAATCGTATGACCGTACGTGTAGTAACACTTTGGCGGGATTAAGCAAATTTAAAAGCGATGGGGTCCAATTTAAAGTGGTCACATGATAAACAGAATCTTACACTGGTGGTCATTTCATATGAAATTTATGAAACTCGCCGAAGGCTCGTTTCATAATATCATATGAAATGACCACTCGTGTAAGATCCTCTATATCAATATCACCAAGAAAAAGAGCAAACAAAGCATTAAATAAGCAGCTCAAACGCAACGGAAATCTGAGCAACAAAAGTGCAGATGCTCACAACTAATAATAGACCTCATCTATACAGGGTAACACATTAAGAACTAGTACCAATCTTCCGTGTGGCCCCCTTTTCCTGGGTAGAAACCAGTACTAAGCAATGTGGATAAAGTCTCTTTCTTAAGGGAATAACATTTGGCGCTTGCGGGGATCCAGCCGGCTGCCTTGCTAGAATGGTTAACAATTTGACAACAACTAACAATGCTTTATCATATGATGTCAAGTCTGAGAATGTGATGACGCCATGTATTAAATTATTTGGTAATCCACTAGTGGATTAAATATGCAAATAAGTCAGACACGCGCGTAATGTTACACTTACAGCGTCCGTAACAGCGCCGCGTTTACTATTGGCTGAATATTGACATTTTTTGTTAAAAATTGTGAATAAAATGCGGTTTAAATGTCATATGATAAAAAGAATCTTTCGCCCGTGTTCATGAATTATTAAATTCATTAAACTTGTTGAGGAAAAGGGATAAAATGATCGACAAAACCTCGTATTTTATCCTTTTTTCTAAACTTGTTTAATAAATATAGTAATACATGAACACCCATGTAATATCCTCTATATAAACAACTGTGCCCAGGTGATGACAGTGCGATGAAGGAAATAAAAAGCATTATAGGTTGTGGGTACTCGTTAGAACCGCCTCGCTGAGGCGGTTCTAACGAGTACCCACAACCTAAGTCTTAGAGCAGAAATAAGGAAAATAATGTATACTCATGCAAACCCAGTTTTACTATATAAAAGTAGGGTTATAGGGGGTCAAAATTATATAGGCATGTTTTCGTGATGCTACCCAGGAATATGATGAAGTCGATAATTTTCACGTGTTTTATATGGACTGGTTGTATAGGACGACACTTCCGCCGCCGTTAAAGTTGACGACATTGAGCGTTATGACGTCACTGAATGTCATGTGACATAACCAAGAATTTGGCAGACATGAGCAATCAGAATGACTGCAATATGTGCAAAAAGAATGTCTCATGCGTGATCACTCGACAAGCTACGTCAGGACGTCACCAATAGTGTCAACGCCGTGTTACATCAAGAACTGCTCACTTTTCATAACCATTAAAACAGGCTGAAATTTAGCGTCAGCATTATTTACAACTAAAAATTGACATGATAGTTTCCTATTTAATAGTATATATTTTGTATGTGAGCTAGAAAATATCACCTTTTGAAAAATGCTATTCCTCACTATTCATATCTATTTGTCGCAGTTTGAAAACAAAAACTAGTGTAATGTATAATAAAAGAAACTGTGCTTCTTAATCAGGAACATACTCATAATCAATTTAAGTCATGCAGAAGCTGCAAATAATTCATGCCATTAGGAAAACATGGCCGTGTGAAATAATGGCACCAAACATGGTGTCAGAAGTTACATATATTACGTAAAAATGATAACACCTTTCTTATTGCTGCTTTCAGCATAGATTGCGGGTGCTCGTTAGAACCGCCTCAATGAGGCGGTTCTAACGAGTACCCACAATCTATTGTTTGGAGCAAAAATAAGGCAGATAATGTTTACCCCCTTACACCCCACTTTTCCCTATATAAAATGGGATTTAGAGGGGTCTTCCTTTCACGGACTTGTTATCGTGATGCAAAATCTCCCACATGACTTGAATGCTTACAAAATCTATCTCTTGGAAGAACTTGGAAATGTCTTGAGACAATTGTTCTTCATAAGCAGGGAATGCATAGTCAACGGCAACAACAAAGAAACCATGCGAGGCTAGCATCCTGAGGTAGATGTCGTACCATTCTGCCCATATATAACCATTTAGGCCTCCGATGAAGAAAATGACAGAGTACTGGTCCGCTGGGCTTGGAAAATATACTGAAAAAGAGAGAAATTCACGAAAACTCGCCTTATTATTTTGACCTCCTTAAACCCATGTTTGTATTTTTTTCCCCTTTGGTGTCTCTGGTGGGAGTTGTGGGTTAATTGTATCGATTCCTGATAATTGCCTTCACTTCTATTTTTATATGACCCTAATGGAAACATTACTAGCGGAAAGTCACAAGGACTGTTTCTTTCCAACAAAATGGCAAAATGGCTATCAAAAAAAAAAAAAAAGCGATACACACATTCAAGGACGAACTATAACAGAAACCAGTGCACGACCCGCCGGATGCTTTTAGCTTTATGAGTGTTACCATATCTGGCTATGGCGGCCATTTTGATCATGTGACCTGGACCTAAAACGGTTACCCCAATAAATGCGCCTAATCGTAAGGAGCAAAAATATATCTTATACTTTAGTACTGTATTCTGAATCGTTTGCAGAATAAAATGCATTTTAACTTTTCCAATACAAAAGCATATGTGTCAAAGTTTGACCTAGGCACAAAGAAGGTCAATGTCAACCCAGGGTCACCAGTTTAGCAATTTATGATGGGCCTACATCCTAGATGCTATTTATCAAGTTTCGTGGAAATCTGCCCAGTGGTTCTGGAGAAGACTATTTTTGAAGGGTTTTTACCATATATGGCTTGGCGGCCATTTTGGTCATGTGACCTGGACTCCATGAGCAAATTTTGGTTTCCCCCATCCCATAGAGGCTCCATATGAAATTTGACTTCAATCGGCCCAACGGTTTCCGAGGAGAAGCAGTTCGAAAATTTTCACATTTTTCGCATCGGCGAGGCTATACTAAATGAAATGTAATATTTCGCAAGTTCATTGGTTAGATCTCTTTGATATCTATCAGTATGCCAAAAATTGTTTAAATATTCCAAGCAGTTAAGTCACTATCACCAATTTTCACAAACGGGTTACGGACTAACAGACAGACAGACCATATATGGCTTGGCGGCCATTTTGGTCATGTGACCTGGACCCCATGAGCAAATTTTGGTTTCCCCCATCCCATAGAGGCTCAATATGAAATTTGACTTCAATCGGCCCAACGGTTTCCGAGGAGAAGCAGTTCGAAAATTTTCACATTTTTCGCCTCGGCGAGGCTACACTAAATGGAATGTAATATTTCGCAAGTTCATTGGTTAGATCTTATTGATATCTATCAGTATGCCAAAAATTGTTTAAATATTCCAAGCGGTTAAGTCACTATCACCAATTTTCACAAACGGGTTACGGACGGACAAACGGACAGACAGACTGACAGAATGACACGGTGATTTTAGGGCACTCTTAGAAAATCAACCGACTTCAGTCGGTCGCTTTTTCTGCGGGTCGTGCAATAAGCCGCGACAGACATGTTGCAATGATGAGTCAGAAATCCTTCATGCGGACGGAACAAATACATTTGTTTGAACCATGACATGACAAGGGGTTAGGACTGTGGCTACGTAAAATCGATTTAACAACCCCACCCCAGACACTCAACCGGTAGTAAAACACCTTTTTTTCTGACCGTTCCAAGGCGGTTGTGATACTTTTTTGTTACAGTTCGTCTATGCATGTATGCATTGCTCATTTCTTTTTATTTTTGATAGGCGGTTTGCCATTTTGTAGGAAAGTAACTTCATTATGGTGCAATTGTTTTATCATATGAGGTCGCATCTGAGAGTGTAATAACGCGATGTAATATTTTCGATTATTCACTAGTGGATTGAATATCCAAGTTAGCTAGATACGTCCAATAACGTTACATATACGACGTTCTTAACGACGTCGTGATTACTTATGGCGGAATATTGACATTTTTGTACAAAAATCGTGAATTAAATACGTTTAAAATGTCATATGATAAATAGAATCTTGCATTCCTGCTCAGGTATTATTGAATTTATTAAACTCGTTGAGGAAAAGTGATAAAATGCTCGGCAAAGCCTCGCATTTTATCCCTTTTCCTCAACTCGTTTAATAAATTCAATAATACATGTACACTCATGTAAGATTCTCTATTTATTTTATGTTTCTTTCCATTTGGTGAGTTGCAAGGGAGGTATGAGGTAGTTGTATCGATTCCTGATCATTGCCTTCACTTCTGTTTTTCATGTGGGTTATTCGATATGCCCAGAATATAAGAATCGTATATGGGTTTGAGGGACGGATGGAAAAAATCAGTCCCGAGGGTCACTGCCCGGCATCACGAGGCTTGCCGTCACCTCGGTTACCCACGTCCGCCATATTGTGTTGACACTGCAGGAATGTTTATTGACGTCACTTAACGTGCTGTGACGTCAACCTTAACCACGGCGCATACGAGGTCGTAATCAACCGGTGCATTTATCAAACACGTGATTATATTCGATTTTGCGTCGGAACACCACGGTCAGAACATAAATTTCTATCCCTGGGTAAAATCACGGATTTCCTTGTCTGGTGTGCAAGAATACGATTTATATGATGCAAATGAAATATATTTACATTTTTGAGGTGAATACCAAAATATTTCATATATATTATTAAAATAAATCAAAATGTTTCAAAACATCTCCAAAATGTGTTTAAAACATCAGTATTTTCACTCGTGCAGTTATGGAGAAAAAAATCAAGAGGCCCATGGGCCACTTTGCTTACCAGAGTTAAGTGGGAGAAACTGGCCCTGCTCCCTGGCCCTGCTCCCTGGCAGGTATGTTTTTGAACAAACCATGCCAGCTTGAAAAATCTAAGTTCGGGTCCACACAGGGATCACTGATGGCAAATCATTTTGAAATTTGATGCTTTAGGTCCAAAAGCAGCATATTAAAAGTTTCAATGTCATGTGCATTTCAGTTCCCAAAATGAAAGTTTCAAGTTTTTACCATAATTGCCTGGTTGCCATCTTAAACATATTAATTATTTTCTTCCATTTAGCTGGTCGTAATATCAATTCTGGTACCTAGACTACACGAAAAACTGAAAAATCACTGTTTTCCTTTCCTCATTAACATGTCCAAGTGACCAAATCAACTATGACATAATATAGGTCAGAGGCAACCAAAGGTCATGGTCCGAACAAGCTTGCTAAGAATATCAATAGACAGAATAAAAAAACACAAAGTTTCATACCAAGTGTCAAAGCCATCGGCACTTAGTCTGGCACAGAAAACATGTACACTCCATATTTTCTCGTTCTGTGGTGTATTCATTGCTTCAAAAGGACCCTTTCTAAAACTGATTTAACGTCACTACAGCTGTTGTCTGGGATTGTGTTGCGGCCGTAAAAAGTCTCCCTGTCCTACCTCATAGTGTAGTTTATATTTTCTTGTCCTTTGAGATCATTGATTCCATTGTGGAATTTTGAAAATATTTGAGGGTCACTGATGAGGCTAAATGGCCGAAACTAACTAGTTTGGCTCAGAAAACATGTACAGTCCATATTTTCCCGACTGTGGTGTATTCCTTGCTTCCAAAGAAACTTATTTTACGTCACTACAGCTGTTGTCTGGGATTGTGTGGTGGCCGTTAAAGTCTCCCTGCCCTACATCATAGTGTAGTTTATATGTTCTTGTCTTTTGGGATCAATGATTCCATTGTGGAATTTTGAAAATATTTGAGAGTCACTGATGAGTCCTAAATGGCCGAAACTAGCTAGTCTAGTCCAGAAAACATGTACACTCCATATTTTTCCGTTCTGTGGTGTATTCCTTGCATCCAAAGGATAACCCTTTCAAGAATTTAAGATGATTTTAAAGGTTTTTACCATATATATGAGCACGGCAGCCATCTTGGTCAGGTGACCAAGCTCCCGTGAACAAACTTTCCTTCCCCCAACCAATGGAGTCTCCACATGTAATTTGGTTTCTACGGGCTTAGCCCTTTGAAAATGTTGACGACGCAGACGCAGACGACGGACGATGGACCACTGCCTATCCTATAAGCTGCCCAGGAGCCTTCGGCTCTAGTGACTCATAAAAAAACAACGTTTTCTTTTTATTTTATACAAAAAGGAGTCTGGGCGACTACTGTGAAAATAACATGGTCCTGGTCTTTCCGGCCCCCGCCCATAGGGGCTTTAAGAAATATATGGGTTGCATGATGCTTCCACACAGAGCTGAATCTGGCCCGCACACTAGTACTGGTAAACCGCTTAGAGGATCTTAGCCTGTCCAGGAACCACGGTGCGAGGTGGACCGTCCATGCTAATAAACCCTATTGGTTTCATTGGGCGACAGGGCTTGAGATGTCATTTCATCTCAATGTCGGGTAAAAGTCCCACAAAATTGGAAGCAACGTCTCCAAAATGACCTTTACAGTGTTGGCGGGGACGTTAAATATGTTCTATAAAAGGGTTATCCTTTGGAATCAAGGAATACACCACAGAAGTGAAAAATATGGAGTGTACATGTTTTCTGGGCCAGACTTGCTAGTTTCGGCCAATTAGACCTCATCAGTGACCTTCAGATATTTTCAAAATTCCACAATGGAACCAATGATCCCAAAGGACAAGAAAATATAATCTACACTATGATGTATACCTCAAATTGATTAAACCTCAAATCAATCAAACAAACAAACATGGTCTTTTCACAAATAATAAATAACGTATTATTTTAAATGATTTAAGATAAACATTGATTTCACTAAAATAAAACACTACCTTTCCAATGAAAAGGAACACACATTTGAAATGTCTATTTCAATTCTGTTTATAGTAGTCGCAGATAAGATTGACTAGGGGGAGCTATCGTTTGTACCTGCCTTAGGAACATTCCATTGACTAAAAGGTAAACCAAGTCACCCGATTGTGTGAATTCAACTGTAACACAAGCATAGCTGTGGCGTATATGACCATTTCGTCCGCTTGTAGAAAGCGTGCGAAAGGCACTCTACCGTATCTTCTGGTGGACTCAGCGAATTTGACATATATTGACAATACCTGAATAGCTCCGCCTAGTCAATCTTATCTGCGACTACTATACTTACACGTTGTATGTAATGGACTGCCATTTTCTTTTTCGCTCACTGTTGCAGTAGAAACGTTCAATTTTCCTACAGAGTACGGATAGCCTTTGTCGACGTAGATTCCGCTTACTAGAAAACGAAAAGAAACTACTGATTTGATGTTACCAAATGTTTTAACATAATTTACCTAGGGTGATCCCAAAACCCATCACGAAAACACGCCTATATAATTTTGACCCCCTCCAACCCCACTTTTATATAGTAAAACTGGGGTTTCCGGTGGTATACCTTATTTTTCTTATTTATGCTCTAAAATATAGATTGTGGGTACTCGGTAGAACCGCCTCGATGAGGCGGTTCTATCGAGTACCCACAATCAATATTTTGAACAGAAAGAAGAAAAATTATCACAATTTTTCATCTTAAAATTTTCATTTTTTTTCAGCGATTAAGGTTACAATGTATTTGCATAGGTGTGGAATGGGATAACGCAACACTTACAAATACAGTGAAACTCCATTACGAAAACACGCCTATACAAATACATTGGAATTTTTTTCCCCGGAAAAAGGAAAATTGTAAGATGAAAAAGTGTGATATTTTTCTTATTTCTACGCCATGTATAAATCCAAGGTAATCCACTACTGGATTAAATATGCAAATTGGTTAGATACCTTATACGCACGATGCTCTTAACTACGTCTCGTTTACTAATGGCAGATAATTGACATTTTCGCAAGCCAAATCGCGAATAAAATGCGTTTTTAAATGTCACATGATTACATGACTCTTGCATTCGTGCTCATGTATTATTAAAATTGTATTCCTTTTCCTCGACTCGTTTAATAAATTCAATAATACATGAACATTCATGTAAGATCCACTATTTCTTATAAAAACCGTCTCAGTAAGGCACTGTATTAACCCTGGTGGATCGAGCTACCCATATCTCGAACTGATATTATTCCTAAGGTGTTTGAACCATCAGGGTTCGACCGTCCTATGTATTATCTTTAATAAATTATCATGCCCATTTTCTTACTACAGTAGAACTTCGATGGCTCGAACACCGATGGCTAGTTTACCATGGATTTGTCGAACCCATTCCTGAGCCCCTAGCGAATTCCTCTACATAAGAAATAGTGGGGGATAATTAAGAAGATTTTAGTCTTTAATCTTGCAAATGTATGCTGTGTATACTCATTAGAATCGCCTCGATGAGGCGATTCTAATGAGTACACACAGCATACATATTCATTATAGAACATCGAAAAGATGTCTAAAAGTATCTCGTTACGCCTCCTGACAGTAACGTCAGTGGCTCGAACTACCCCTTGTCTCGAACAGATTTTCGAGGTCCCAAAGGTGTTCGAGCCATTGAAGTTCGACTGTATTTGGCTTGTTACAGGTTAGAAGCTAGACATCAAAATTACATTTCAAACACAATATAAGAAATAGAAGTGAAAGCAATGATCAGGAATCGATACAATCAACCCACAGCTCCCATCAGAGACACCAAAGAGAAAGAAGCACAAACATGAATCAACAGACCTAATGGAAACATCAATAGCGGAAAGCCAAAAGGACAGTTACTTTCCCACAAAATGGCCAATAGGCTATCCAAATAAAATAATATAAGCATCACAAACACCCAAAGACAAACCATAACAAAAATAAACCGCGACAGAAGAACCGTCTTGGAACGGTCAGTGGAAACGAATTCCACTGGGGGAGGGGGGGGGGGGTATGGCTTAAATCGATTTAACGTGGCCACAATCCTCGCCCTTTGTTCCGTCGCGATTTAGACAAATAATTTGTTCTGTCCGCATGAAAGCCTTCAAGTGTCCTTCCAATACAATATAAGCATCAGTGATCCAAGTTGTTCTCAATCAAAAGTAGTTTCGGTCGTAGTACGAAAGCGTTAATCAAAAATCATTAATCCATAGACAAATGGCAAATATCAATGTTCAGATCAACCGACATGGACTCCAGAGGAGTGTAATCAGGCGTCCGCGGATAGTAAGCATTACTTGGTAAGCAAGCTTCGCCCACCATGCCTATCGACCTGAATGAAGAAAACAAGGGTATGTCCGAGATTTTGGAAGTCTGACAGTTCCAAGGCGGTTCTTCTGTGGCGATTTATTTATGTTGTTGTTTGTTACTTACTGTGTGTATCACTTGTGTCTTTTAATTTTGGATGGCCATATGGCCATTTTGAGGGAAAGTAACTGTCCTTATGACCTTCCTTTGTTTAGGTTTCCATTATGGTCTGGTCGCTTAATGTTTGTATTTCTTTCCCTTTGGTGTCTTTGGTGGGTGGAGTAAGTTAATTGTATCGATTCCTGATCTTTGTTTTACTTCTACTTTCCTATGGCTTTCCATTGGCAAACACATCAGAAATAATTCTGGAAATGGCAACATTGTACGGATAAACACGCTCATGGTGTCTTCCATAGAACTTGCGACAAAAGATTATTTTTTGTTTTAATTGGCAATGTCTGTTACGATTCTTTCATACTTTACCGTCCGCATTAAGAAGTCGAGCGCAGCCTGAGACTGAAACAATGTTTTGATATGTGAGCTGTCAAGGAACTTAAAACAAGTATCATCACGAAAACATGCCTTTATAATTTTGACCCCCTTGAACCCCACTTTTATATAGTAAAACTGGGGTTTCCGGGGTATATACCTTATTTTTCTTATTTCTGCTCTAAAATATAGATTGTGGGTACTCGTTAGAACCGCCTCGATGAGGCGGTTCTAACGTGTGCCCACAATCTATATTTGGAGCAGAAATAAGAAAAATATCACAATTTTTCATCATAAAATTTTCATTTTTTCGGCGATAAAGGTGGCAATGTATTTGTATAGGCGTGTTTACGTAATGCGTGTCTAGCTTTTGGCAAGTCGATGACGTTAAAATGCATACGTAGCCAACCAAGTTATTTGCTATGATGCACTGTAGTTTGTCTTTTATATAACAGATTATTTGGCTGAACGTCTTTCAGAAACTTTTTCAAAACTAAGATATATTGAAATACAGAAACAAAAACGTAAATTACATGTAAATGAATGTTACAAGCCACTAGATGAAAACAATCCATGCCAGTAGGAAGATGAAAATTTAATAAACGTTTGTTTGCCCCGATTTATGTTACATAGAGGATCGTACATGAGCGATTAGTTTATATGAAATTAAATAAGAGAGGATAGTACATGAATGGTTTAAAATTTAATTAACGAGCTTTTGTCGACTTTCAAATTTTCATACTAACTGAACACGAGTGTGATATTCATTTATCATATGCCAATTTATCATTGCATTTTCTGCGCAAGTACGCTATATCTCATATGATGTTATGTGTTCCATAGCCATTATGCTACTGCAGACGACGTGAGAAATATAATTCTCATAAAGTTCATAGATTTTTGGTGCTCATAAGTACGGCCACGCACAACGGTATTCTATGTGTCATAGGGTATAGGTATATAGCACACTTGTACTGTCTTGGAGTACAAGCCGGCTTTTATAGCGACGTGGTAGAGTGTTTGCCTTTCACTTCGGCGGACCGGGTTTGATCCCAGGCCGGGTAAAGGTGATTAGCATTTTTTCACCTGTTACATTTGGCGCCCACAGTAAATAACCCATATGTGCATTAAAACTCATTGAGTATCAATTCACGTGATTCTCGGACTCCCAGATATTCGAGGACGAATTTCAATGTGGAGGGGGAGAATGTCAGAGGGTATTGGTAAATAGAACACTTGTACTGCCTTACGGTACAATAATAAAAATAAAAAATGAGTTCCTTTAAGAACAATGAAAACATTCATAAGAAAGAAGATGGGTCATACTACGTAGTTTCGGCTAATAAAGCCTCATCAGTGACCCTGTAATGATCCGGCAAAGGAAGCCAGAGGAAACATACTGCAATTTTGCGTATTTCGAATAGGCAGTCGATTCAAAGACTGATATAAATCAAAATGGGGTCCAAATAATTAAAAACCTGTCTAGAATATGAGTCTAAACCAATAGTTTATTTCTGATTTCTCAGAATATTCACGCTGATCTCAAAGGTCCAAAAGTAAAATATAAACTGCACTATGGATGATGTACGGGGAGACGTTTTACGGCCGCCACACGGCACAACACCAGCTGCAGTGAAGGCAAATAAAAATCAAAAATGAGTTCCTTTAAGAACAATGAAAACATTCATAAGAAAGAAGATGGGTCATACTACGTAGTTTCGGCTAATAAAGCCTCATCAGTGACCCTGTAATGATCCGGCAAAGGAAGCCAGAGGAAACATACTGCAATTTTGCGTATTTCGAATAGGCAGTCGATTCAAAGACTGATATAAATCAAAATGGGGTCCAAATAATTAAAAACCTGTCTAGAATATGAGTCTAAACCAATAGTTTATTTCTGATTTCTCAGAATATTCACGCTGATCTCAAAGGACCAAAAGTAAAATATAAACTGCACTATGGATGATGTACGGGGAGACGTTTTACGGCCGCCACACGGCACAACACCAGCTGCAGTGAAGGCAAATAAAAATCAAAAATGAGTTCCTTTAAGAACAATGAAAACATTCATAAGAAAGAAGATGGGTCATACTACGTAGTTTCGGCTAATAAAGCCTCATCAGTGACCCTGTAATGATCCGGCAAAGGAAGCCAGAGGAAACATACTGCAATTTTGCGTATTTCGAATAGGCAGTCGATTCAAAGACTGATATAAATCAAAATGGGGTCCAAATAATTAAAAACCTGTCTAGAATATGAGTCTAAACCAATAGTTTATTTCTGATTTCTCAGAATATTCACGCTGATCTCAAAGGACCAAAAGTAAAATATAAACTGCACTATGGATGATGTACGGCTTTTATAGCGACGCGGTAAAGTGTTGCCTTTCACTTCGGCGGACCGGGTTCGATCCCCGGCCGGGTAAAGGTGACAAGATTTACTTACATATGCTTTTGATCAGAAATAAGAAACAAGAGGCCCAAGGGCAAAAATGCTCACCAGAGCTCAGGCTGCACTGCCCAATGGCAGCCATGTATTTTAACATATCATTTTAATCTACCAATTATAAAGTCTCCCAAATGAACACCCATATCCCAATGAGCACCCATGTGGACTCAGTATCTGAAACATTAGGCCTTTTATGAAGTAGAGCGGGTTGGGCATTGACCCAATGGAGCCCTGGTTGGTATCACTAAATGCGTCTTATCATAACGAACAAGAATATAATATGGTTTAGCAGCGGGGATCTATATGCCGAAAATATAAGGCCTCTTAAGCGGTGGAGGGGTTGGGACATGCCCTATTGATTCTAGGAAAGCCCTATTGTTGTTGACCCTAAATGTCCTTATCATAAGGACCAAGAATATATATGGTTTATTGGTGGGAATCTTAATGGTTTCTGATATATGAGGCCCTTCTATGAAGTGGAGAGGAGAACAATGGCCACTGCGGTCTCCCAAGTTTGTTTGCTATTGTTAAGGAACAAGTACATTTATGATTATGTGGTGGGGATTTGAATGGTTTCTGAAATATATTGCCTTTTATGAAATGGAGGGGCGGGGCACATTGCCAACGTACAAAGAGACCCCCAGGTAAGTGTGATTGAATGAGTCTTATCATAAAGAACAAGTTTATAGTTTAGGGGTGGGGATCTGAATGGTTTCTAAAATATATAATTCTTTTAATGAAGTAAGCAGTGGGACATGGCCCAGGCACCCCTGAGAACTCACAAGCTGGTGTCATTTCAATGCGTCTTTTCATAAGGAAGATGAATATGTATGGTTTAGGGGTGGAGCTCTGAACGGTTTCTGAGTCTCAGAGATATATGGCCTTTTGTGAAGTGGAGGGGTGGGGCAAGGTCCTGGCTTGACCCAGGAGACCCCCGTGTTGGTGTCAATAAATGAGTTTTATCATATGCAACAACAATATATATGATTCTAGGGTTGGGGATCTGTAAGGTTTCCAAGATATAGGGCCTTTTATGAAATGAAGGAATGCGGCAAAGCCCGGGACATCCCAGGGGACCCCAGGTTGATGTCACTGAATGCTTCTAATCATAAGGAACAAGAATATATATGGTTTCGGGGTGCGGATCTCTGTAAAGTGAAGGGGTTGGGCAAGGCCCCGGCACACCCAGGGAGACCCCCAGGTTGGTGTCAATGAACACTTCTCTTCATACGGAACAAGATTATATATGGTTAAGGGGTGGGGATCTGTGAGGTTTCTGAGATATTTGGGCCTTTTATGAAATGGAGGGGTGGGGCATGACCCCGATGCATCCCAGGGGACCCCCAGGCTGGTGACACTGAATGCGTCTTATCAAAAGGAACAATAATATATATGGTTTAATAAATGGTTTCTGAGATATATGGCCTTTTGTGAAGTGGAGGGGTTGGGCAAGGCCCGGCGCTACCCGGGAGACCCCCAAGTTGGTGTCAATGAATGTGTCTCTTCATAAGGAACAAGAATATATATGGTTTAGGGGTGGGGATCTGTAAGGTTTCCGAGATATTGGGCCTTTTATAAAATGGAGGGGGTGGGCATGACTCAGGCGCATCTAAGGAGACCCCAAGATTGGTGTCACTGAATGCGTCTTATCATAAGGAACAAGAATATATATGGTTAAGGGGTGGGGAACTGAATGGTTTCTGAGTTATATGGCCTTTCATGAAGTGGAGGGGGTGAGGCATGGCCCCAGCACAACCTGGGGGACCCCCATGTTGGCATAAAAGCATATGGCTGAGAGAAGTTTACTTAAGGCACATTTCTATAAAAGTTTTGTCAAAATTTCTGCAATGACTTGACAGTAAATGCCATTTTTCAATTTTCCCCATTATAAGTCTATGGAAACTCTAAGTTGCCATAGCAACCAAACTAAGGAGTTGATTTTCATAAAAAACATAAACTTTCAATATTTCAGTCCAGGAATACTACAGATGAAATTTGGGCACAATCGGCCCAGTGGTCTCAGAGAAGATGTCGTTTGAAAGTGTTGACGCAGACGACATACGTCATACGACATACGACATGTGACATACGACGGACGACGACGGACACTGCCTATCCTATAAGCTCCCCCTGAGCCTTCGGCTCTGGTGAACTCAAAAGTGTTGTTAAGACCCCACGTTTGTAATTCCTACTTTTACGATTACGCAGTAATATATACAGTGCGGTATACATAAGATTTATTACCACAGACTTGTTCAATGATGAGTAAAAGGAGTAAAACTTGTACTTACCTGTCAGGAAAGGAATCATGAAGACCACAACAATGAATCCTGTCAACCCCATTTGATTACGTCTTTTGCGTGTGGGTTGCCTTTTCAGGCCTTATAATGACAAGAATTTTATACCGTTTGATGTGTGATTACATTGGTTACATACACTTGAATAAGTAGCCACTCTTTTTCTTGGTCAGAAAGCCCTTTTAACACGGTATATTATAATGAAATACGTTGCCGAAAGGAGAATGTTGTTACTTCATTAACATTTAAAGACAGCCCCTACACATAAAAAGGTCACCAGTTTATGCAGAAGTGCACCCTTCATCGGAGGCGTTTCATCGACGTTAAACGGGTCATGAAACACATAAAGGTTTCTATATGCATTTGCAACAAGAATTCTGTCAAGCACAGTCACAATAAGTGGCTTGCGTATGACCCTTTTTGGTCGACCAGGCAAGCGGTTGAGCTGTCGATTTTTGTTTGCTTATTTCAGTAAAACCTTTATGCGCCTTGTGACGGAAAACTCAACAATGTTTGGAAGAAAAAGATGTAAATTCTAATCAGTTTAAATACTACATATATGTGTTACAAAATGATAACACTTTATTTGATTTATCTGATTTATATCGGTTGCATTGTTACATGATGATAACAAATTATCAAATATATTTGTTAATATCACCAATTGTTCATTATCTTCAAATAAGATAATATGAAATAATGTGGGCCACGTTAAACTATAATGCTTCTATGTAGGTTTGCGCTCAGTGAAGACTCAGATCAATCTGCGCATGCGGATTGATAGTAGTCTTGACTGTGCACTATATAGATGTCGTTTTACCCAAAGTTTTTTCATTGAGCCGGAGTGTGCCGTGATCTGGCTGTACAAGCTGGCTGATTTATGACTTCATGTGAACAAATCTTCGATGACATATATTCGTTTGTCAAGGTTTATTACATATCATGATCAAGGTGGTAAGATATATACACACCATAACATATCTTCAATTATGTCAAACAGTGACCCAAATATCTCGGCTCAGCTGATCAGCTGATACTGACCATGTCGTTTGTGAAGAAAAATAGTGTCCCATACTATGACAAAATGAATTGTCTAAATAGGAGAGAAAGCAAATTATCAGAAACGAAAACTATATAAATCAAAATACTCTAAATAGAATTTGTATAGAGCTGAAAACATTCGAAAAAAATATCAGACATTACCGTGCGACAACGGCTCAAATTGATAAGTCATTTTTGTTCTTTTGAAGAAGCTTTGGGTTATTAGTTGCACATATACTACTCAGTAAAGACTCTGATCAGCCTGTGCGAAACGCACAGGTTGATCTGGTTCTTCACTTTGTGTACAACTTAAAAAACGTTGTTTTGCATGACTAATTGGCCAAAACTAGGAAGTCTAGACCAGAAAATCCTGATCTTCACGTATTCTCTGTTTCCAAAGGCATATTTTATAGCTTTGTATGGCCCAATTTATGTAGTTTAACAGTTCAAGTCAGATCTGTCTTCCAGGAGTTTGAGCGGTGACTTTGATTGGTCAGCAATATAGTTGATAGCGTCTGGACGACCTTGTAACTCGGTTATGAAGAAGCTTACGGTAACGCCTTGAACAAATTTCCGATACTCGTCTAGTCTAGTGTTGTTTGTTGTTTTACATGCATTTAGAAGATGACATGCTGAAAAAAAAAGAAATAAAAAGTTAATTGCATTCATATAGACAACCAATAAATTAACGTACCGAAATTTTGGAGCAAGGTATAACAAGGCAAACTGCAACATACAGCCCCTCAAGCCAAAAAGTGTTAGTGACAAGAAGATATACACAAAACCGTAACCATGGCGTACACCAATACGCAAATGCAGTTTGTCGACGTCATGGTTTTCTTTTTGTAAGAACCTCAATGGGACAACCGCCTTGAGACTGTCAGTTTCAGAAGTGACTGTGGAGGCTTAAACCCTGGATTTGACGACTATTCAACCATCGCCCTCAATTCCAGTATAGGGAGCACCTATGGTTTTCCATGCATTAACATTCGCGATGTCCTGATGAAGCCTTTTGAACATAAGGCCGCTTGGCCGAATGTTCAAATTTTCAAATATCTTCATAGGGACCCGACAAATGTAAGTAAAATGAAATAATTGTGGACGATCGTTATTCTTGTATAACTTACAACTCCAATGGTATATTGTGACGAAAACATCCAAAACCTATATATCAACGCTTCAAATGTGACCTTAAAAACATGACGTCTAGTTCAGAAGATGTTATCAATGACGCCAGAGCCACAATGACTTGTTCTGACGTCATGATAAGTTTTAAAAATGCTACATTCAGGGCGACAATGTTACATCGCTCAACTTGACTTGAACAAAGCAAAATCCATGTTGTGAAATCAAAAGTCCAATACTTATGTTCAAACAGCACGCGAATTTCATTATTTGGGCATGGCTTTTGTTTTTTGAAGACAACTTCAGGCCCATTCAAGAAAAACTTCAAACAGCTCTGTTCATATGATGTTATGAAAGAAATTACATTCTTTCAAATAACAATCAAATATTGGTCTGCAGGGGGAAATCCTAGCTCAGCACAATAGCATACAAACTGTGCATGTATTTCGGCTATTATGGGAATCAGTATTGGGGACAATAACATGACTCCAGAGCCAGAACATTCAGTCAGCTCACGGAGATCCGAACTCGGGATATAAACGATCGGATTCCATTCTTCTTATAAAAATAAAAGTGAGCGTTCACAGTGTCCTTCGGAAGCAAGGGCTCCGTACAGCACTTTAAAATAAAAATCAAGCCATGGAGTCTACAGGTTTTATAACTGGGACAGACAGGAATCGATTCCATGGGCCCAACCTTCACCCTAGATTCTACTTTATCATATGACGTCACGTCTGAGAGTGTAATGACGCCATGTAATATTTTCGATAATCAAATAGTTGATTAAATATGCAAATTAGCTAGATACGTCCCGAAACGTTATATGTACGACGTCCTGAACGACGTCGCGTTTACTAACGGCGGAATATTGACATTTTTGTAAACAATCGTGAATAAAATGCGTTGTAAATGCCATATGATAAATTGAATCTTGCATTCGTGCTCATGTATTATTGAATTTATTACCTCGTTGATGAAAAGGGATAAAATGCGAGGCTTTGCCGAGCATTTTATCCCTTTTCCTCAACTCGTTTAATAAATTCAATAATACATGAACACTCATATAAGATCCTCTATATAATTTACAACATAAAAATAGTTGGTCTACCTAAAGGTAACTAAATCAATAAACCATCACTATATTTTTACATTTCCAGTGTAAAGTCTAATGTAAACCTATAGAAAACTATTGCGTTCATACACCCATGAACGCATCGAATCACATCATTTTCAGTGACGTTAAGGTGACGTCATTCTAAACCATTGTTCTCTACGGGCGTTGATGACGTCAACGCTGTTCCGCTCTTTGTAGAAAAACAGCGTGTAAATGTTTTTCAGCTTTAAAAGTTTGCCCTACAAGCATTTTTTCGCCCATTGATGAGGGGCAAATAATGAAAATATAAAAAATAAACTTAATTTTTCTGCTTTTCATGAAAGTATGAACGACAGTGGGTCGCGAGCAAAGTTTACATGAACACCTTCGGGTTCATTTACTTTGCACGCGACCCACTGCGTTCATACTTCCATGAACTGCAGAAAAATAAATTTCATTTCTTAAATAACATACCAATTAGAACAAACTGGATTACAAATCAAATTGACTGGCTGTGATGAATTAAAGGTGAGAGCTCGAAGCCCGTTCCACACATTGCAAGCCGGAGCCAAAGAAAACCACCAGACAGACTACGAAGACCCAAGCCAAGGCACCAAACACATAAAATTAAAATTTAAAGTCCCAAGTTGGGGCGGCCACCGAGCCAGAGACACGACCCCACGTCGTGCAAGGAAAGATGAAGCACAGTCTTCAAACATGACTGGGTTTAAAACTAATATGTATGCCATCAGTCTGACATGAATCCACACTCTTTGCAAAGGCCATCAGTAACTGTCTGTCTGTTCAACGAACTTTTCCGGATGGGATGGAGCAGCAGATGGCATAAATTGTTAACAGCTTAACTTCTTAATCAGGGTTATCGGTATCATAAGCTACGAAAAGTTTTTTTTTCTAAGCGTTTGGACGTGATTCAAATTTATTTTTCAAAATTCAATATTGGACATAAGTTGATGCAATAACAATGATGTACATAGCACACCTACCTTCCCACTCCAGTGGATCGAGAATATCACAGTGCCCAAAATCCTACAAAATAAAAAAGGATATAAAAGGCATCAGTGTAGAAATGGGATTTTCATGTGAATGCAAGAACATTTAATTATAACAGCAGATAAGTCTCCCCAATTTTCACCACAGTATCGATAATCTATTCTAGTCCTTTTTCAATCATTGATTCCTTTGTGGAACTTTGAAACCATATTAGGGTCACTGGTAATGCCTGATGACCCTGACCAGCTAGGCTGGCACAGAAAAAACTTGTTATCTCCATACTTTTCAGTTCTGTGGTTTATTCTTTGCTTCCAAGGGACAAACCTTTTATAGACCATATTTAGTGGCGTCAAGACAAGTGAGTATTGCGTAACAAAAACTGCAAACAAAACCTTACGATAATGGTTAGTAATTTATAAAGTAAGTAATGAAGAAACATATCTGTAACTTTCACCTCTCCAGGTGACAAAATATTTCCGATGATCAAACAGCTCATACTTGAGAAAAAAAGTTATTACATGTAATAAGCATGTTCACCAATATAATGTGCAACTATGCCTTGTAGTCCTTGAAATTTTGACTACGTGTTATATAAAGAAATTAACGTTTCACCAGACTGTACATAATCTTACTTAGGTTTGGTCTAAACCCTTAATTTTGGTAACTTGTAAGAATTAGGCGGGTTTTTGTGTATCTGGTGGGAGATGTGGGTTCACTGTATTGATTCCTGATCATTGCTTTCACTTCTATTTTGCATGTCAGCGTTGTTTTGTTTGTGCCGATTGGTGTCTGTAAAAGTTCTCCCCGTACATGCATTTAATGCTCTTATTTTCCAACCCTTAGGGGTTGTAACTATTTGGTGTCTCTGATGGGAGCTGTGGATTAATTGTATCGATTCTTGACCATTGCCTTCGCTTCTATTATAATGAGTATCCACAATCTAAGTTTGAAAACGATTTAAAAAAAAAAAGATCATACTGTCACTATGGAAAACATTTTCTCGCATGACGAAGCGTTAGAGTAGTTTTCTTCCATGTATTGTCCTAACGAGGTGTAGTCCATCTTCAAGTGTCTAGAGACTTCTTCAATTACTGAAGTTCTTTTCGATATTAAGGGTGTCAGGTTGACTCTCTGGTCGGGCCAATCGGAGTCCAACTGTTGGTTTTCTTTTGCTCCAGCATTTCAGTTATTTCTTACTGTCGAATCCTCACCGTTGTTTCATCCCAGAAATTGTTTGAATTTTATTTTCTCGAAGATGATGCAGTGATGAGTTAGGAAGCCCTCATGCGATTGAACAAATTTTCTGTCCAAACCACGACAGAAGGTGGTTCTATTGTTGTTGTAGTTCGCTTTTGAATGTGTGTATCGCTCTGACTGGTCATTATGCGGTAAAGTAATTGTCCTTTTGGCTTTCCACTAGTCATGTTTCCATAAGGGTCTAGTTATATCATAATCCCGTTTCTTTCCCTTTGGTGTCTTTAATGTGGGATGTGTCAACTGTATTGGTTCCTGACCATTGCCTTCACTTCTATTTACACATTTATTTCAGATATTGCTGAACAGTTTTCAGAGGGTATAGGCCCTGATCAGTCATATTTTTCAGCTTTATGATCAAGGCTAGCACTGTTTGTCAATATTCTATGTTTGGATGACCATCTTAAATAACATCACGAAAACATGCCTGTATAATTTTGACCCCCTTGAACCCCACTTTTATATAATAAAACTTGGGTTTACAGGGGTAAATCTTATTAGGGCCCCGCACTGAAAGTGTGGGTGCCCTATAGTAATCACTCTGTCCGTCCGTCTGTCTGTCCGTCTGTCCGTCCACAATTTTTTTTATCCTCCATAACTTTCTTATTCCTGGATGGATTTAAATATTACTTGGCAGAAATGTTAACCATAATGTGATGGAGTGTTGCGCGCAAGACTCAGGTCCGTACCTCAAAGGTCAAGGTCATACTTAGAGGTTAAAGGTCAAAAAAGGGTCTTTCCTGTGTCCAATTAATAACTTTGTTATTATTCCTGGATGGATTTAAATATTACTTGGCAGAAATGTTAACCATAATGTGACGAAGTGTCACACGCAAGACCCACAGCCGTACCTCAAAGGTCAAGGTCATACTTAGAGATAAAAGGTCAAAAAAGCGTCTTTTTTATTGTGTCCAATCTATAACTTTCTTATACCTGGATGGATTTAAATATTACTTAGCAGAAATATTAACCATAATGTGACAGTGTGCCGTATAGTAATGCCCTGTCTGTCCGTCCGTCCGTCCGTCCGTCCGTCTGTCCATCTGCCCATCTATCCATCAACATTTTTCATGTTTACAAACTGAAGCTGAAGTTATTGACAGTTGCCATATAGTAATACCCTTTTGTTTTTAATTCATAACTTACAAACAGTCAAATGCATCAACTTCAAACTTAAGATATATGGTCACAATATCATTACACAATTACATGGCAACCGACATAACTCTAGCTACAATACTCTAAGAGTTTGAAAAAAAATCCAACTCCTCTGATGGCACTGCCGGGGCCCTAGTCAGTTTCACTGACAGTTCTAGTTTCTCTTATTTCTGCTCTAAAATATAGATTGTGGGGGTCGGTAGAACCGCCTCATTCCTAACGAGTACCCACGATCTATATTTTGAGCAGAACTAAGAAACATATCACCATTTTTCATCCTAAAATTTTCATTTTTTCGGCGATAAAGGTTAAAATGTATTTGTATAGGCGTGTTTTCGTAATGGTAATGTTACGATAATACATCCGTCTGAGATATTTCAATCTTTCATACCTCAAAAAGGATGAAAATTCGTAATATTTTTCTAATTCATACGCTAAACATAGGTTGTGGGCGCTCGTTAGAACCGCCTCAATGAGGCGGTTCTAACGAGTACCCACAACCTATGTCTTGGAGCAGAAATAAAAAAAATGTATACCCCCGAAAACCCCAGTTTTCTACATGTGAAGTTGGATTTAGGGGGTGTTTATTTCACGAACTTATGAAGTTGGGTTTAGGGGGATGTTTATTTCACGGACATGTTCACAAGGAACTTACAGCAACTTCCACGACGATTCTAGGACATTTCCATATTTTGTAGAACTGATCAAAGTCCACTCCTGGAATACTGCAGGGATGTCCCTCTGAGGATAGCTGTGCACCGTACATCAACGCCGGTATGGCGTGCTCTATTGGAGTTTTAGAGTCCATACTAAACGGCTCCAAGAACACGGTAGACTGTAAAACAGTATATAAAATAAGTAAAAATAAATGAAGCAACGCCCGAGAAATGGCATTTAAGGCATAAGCAAATTGTTATGTTCATTTGCTTCTAGAACTGTGTTTTGTGGACAAGGTCATCGGTTAGTATATACGGTGAATCAGACTAACTCGAGCACGGATATCCCGTTTACTATGGCACATTCGAACTCGCACTCTAGTATCTAGAGGATTCTTCCAACAGCTCAATATACACATATATCTAGAATAGTTTAGCGATTTTACTATTTTTATTGAAAGGAAATATTATGTGTACTCATCAAAGCAACTGTAATGAGTAAACACAACATTCCTTTTCAGTTTATTAAATCGCTTCTAATGCACTTGCATATGTAACGCGACGTCTGATTGGATAATGGTAAAAATTGGGACAGTATACGATATACTGTCGGAAATTTGACGTCAACATGTATCCTTCTTTTTTCATTGGTTGGATTTGGTTTTACGCAGCTGCATTTGCAATTTAGGGCAAAAAGGACATTTTCGAACAAAGCAAATGCATAAGTGCATTAGAATAGGGATAACTGTATTGAAAATCGTCATTAGCGGAGGTAAATCGGTCGGTTTTACGCAAATTCCGTTTAACGGCTCCGCTGGTGCGTCGCCGTAAAAACAAAACGAACTTTCCGACCGTAAAACCGCCGATTAACCCACCCAATTGACGATTTTTCAATACAGTTATCCCCTAAATAGATATCCCCAGGTGACCCCGAGCCATGCGTCATTATCTGATTAGTTCAAACTACCTCTGTCTGGTGCATATTTTCATCATTAAGAAAACATGGCCTGTATAATTATATTGTAAATTTTACAGCTGAAAAACGAAAATTTTTTGATGAAAAATTGTGAATTTTTTCTTATTTCTGTTCAAAATATAGATCGTGGGTATACGTTAGAACCGCATCATCGAGGCGGTTCTAACGAGTACCCACAATATATATTTTAGATGAGAAATAAGAAAAGTAGGGTTTGCGGTATTAAATATAAAAGTGGGTTTCAAGGGGGTCAGAATACTATAGGCGTGTTTTCGTGATGTGGTCCCAGAGATATTCGAGCTTTTGAAGTTCGACAGTAGTATATATAAGGACAAGGAATCAGACCTGGAGGATACAAGCTGTTAAACGTGTGTCCCCATTACTAACATGTCCCACAAAAGGCACGAGTTGTAACCTTAGGACCTAAATGTATCCGATATGATCGAAAAAAAAACGTTGAAAAGTAAGCACAGTGGCGTAAAAACCCGTTTCAAAACATATGTCAAATAAAAATAGAAGTCAAGGCCAAGTCTTTTGTCGTCCTAAATGAGTTTCTCTTGCAGCGTGTTTATGTTAACAAACTTAACTGGCAGTGTGTCAATGGTACCCTCATCGTTCAACATGTCTAGAAAATGCCTAAATGTTTGCGCATTCCATAACCCTGACTTTTCTTAAATAAGCTTTTCCTTGTCAATTTTTCTAAGTCCGCCATTTCTAACTGTTGGCTTATTTGCTCCAGCATTTCAGTGGTTTCTTGCTGTCGAGTCCTCGCCGTTGTTTCATCTTGGCGGTTGTTTGATCTTTGTGTTCTCTGAGATGTTGCACTGATGATTTTGGAGGCCTTCATGGTGACTGATCAAATTATTTGTCTAAATCGCGGCGGAAGTAAGGGCGGGGTTTGCGGTCGCATACAATCGATTTAAGCTCCCCCCACCCAGTCGAATGCGTTTCACTGACCGTTCCAAGGCGGTTCTTCTGTCGCGGTTTATTTTTGTTTTGGTTTGCTTTGAGTATTTGTATCGCCAATTGGTCATTTTATGGGAAAGTGACTGTCGTTTTGGCTTTCCGCTATTGGTATTTCCATTAGGGTCTAGTTATTTCATGTTTGTGCTTCTTTTCCTTTGGTGTCTCTGATGGAAGCTGTGAGTTAATTGTATCGATTCTTGATCATTGCCTTCACTTCTTTCTTACCAATATGGTGTCATTTTATGCGAAAAATTTAGAAAGGTAAAAAGTAACAAATGTTACGTTCAAATCACTTTTCCACAGCAGCAATGAACTCATGCTAAGCTGACTGATACGGGGAATAACTAAAATAAATATGTACATTTACTGAAAGTTCATTGTATTGAAATGTTGTAATGCCTTGACAAAATAAAACTAGATCGCGCAGTCGATGGCGCGCCATCGCAAATCCCCGCGTTTATTGCAAACATTGCCAAATTGACCTTTTGACCCCTTCCCAGGGCCCCTGGGGGCGGGGTAAAAAATAAACGTGATCTCGCGCAAGCCATTAATGTAAGCAACTCACATACCGAATTTGGTTGGATTCCGGACAACGGTTTAGGAGGAGATCGCCGGACAGACGGACGGACGGACAGACGGACGGACAGACGGACGGACGGACAGACGGAGGCGATAACAATATCCCCACTTTTCTTCGAAAAACGTGGGGATAATGAAATAATATAGCAAGTAGTTTAGGTCATAGTACCAAAGCGTTAATCCAAAATCATTAATCCATAGACAAATGGCAAATATCAATGTTCAGATCAACAGACATGGACTCCAGAAGAGTGTAATCAGGCGTCCTAGGATTGTAAGCATTACTTGGTAAGCAAGCTTCGCCCACCATGCCTATCGACCTGAACGAAGAAAGGGAGTAAATGCCGAGAAGGGTATGTCCGAGGTTTAGGAAGTCTTCCTATGGCTTCCCACTGGCAAACACAGCCAAATAGAATATAAGGCAATGATCAGGAATCGATGCAGTTACCTTACACCTCCGATCCAAGACATCAAAAGGAAAATAAACACCTACATGAAACAACACCGTCGTATTTATAACACCACCGTATTTAAAACACCACAAGCGGAAAGCATAAAGGACAGTTTTCCCCCATTAAATGGCTAAAGGGCTTTCCTGCTTACGTTCTGCAGCACTCGTTATCATTTATGCTAAATTTGTGTTTTCACAAAATAAATATAAATTTATTTTTTAGGTCTATGATGTATTCCTGACATATATTTAGTGCCTTTACCATATGCCCCTTAAAGATATATCTATTGCTTTAAGCAAACATGTGTCCATGTGTGTACAACAACGAATAAGATCATTCTTTGCATCCTCGCAGTCTGATTATAAGCTTCACTGTTCGCTAGATTCCCGCTGAACCAATGCTTCCTCAAACAGACGGGGTTTGTCTCTAGCTCTGGTCAGACCCACCGGGGTCTACCTGTTGGTTTTTTATTTTGTTCCAGCATTTCAGTCGTTGTTTCATCTCTGTAGTTGTTTGACTTTTATGTTCTCGGATACGTTTCACTGATGTGTTAGAATGCCTTCGTGTAGACTGTACCAATCATGTGTGTCCAAACCGCGACGGAACCAAGAGAGAGGATTATGGCCATGTAAGATCAAGCCCATCCCCTCCCCAGTGAAATAATTTTCCTGGCCATTCCAAGGCGGTTCTTCGGTCATTGTTTATTATAGCTATTATTTGTTATAGTTTGTCTTTGCGTGTTTGTATTGCTTATATCTTTTTTATTTTAGGTAGCCGTTTGGCCATTTTGTGGGAAAGTAACTGTCCTTTTGGCTTTCCGCTATTGATGTTTCCATTAGGGTTTAGTTATTTCATGTTTGTGTTTCTTTCCCTTGGGTGTCTTTGATGGGAGCTGTGGGTTAATTGTATCCATTCCCTTCCTGAGTGACCTTTTTTACTAGTTCTGATTGAATGTGTACGGAGCCTAATAAGAGTCTTGCCTGAGCATACAAGTTCGAAGAAATTGTTTGCCTGTCGATGTCTTTAAAATTGTATGCTGGTGTGATTTGTTGTTTTGTTTCTTTTTTATTATGAAATCGTGCGACTCACATTGAACATTTTATAGTTTTCCCTAATCATTCTCAGAGTACAGTCACAGCCGGATGAATGGCAAAGTAGACCTGTTTGATTCCAGTAAGGGGTAGATCCCTTCAGTCTAGTGTCGTCCTTCAAAAAACCTTTCAACTGTTTAGAGAAAAAAAGAAACAGTTCAAATATTTCATTTCAATAGCAATATGACTTCACACAAATTATTTTTTGTTGTTTTATGCTAACCATGAAAATGGAAATGCAAATCTTGAGCAGAGTCACTGAAGGTCGGCCATATATGCAGACAATCTGTAAACAAGTTATTGTGAATTAAATTTGATAACGAATGGGTAATTTAAATTCCATAATGAAGTTTCTAGAGCCTTTGCTAAGGGTCGTAAACAGTACTATAGACTTCAATACAGCTATGATTATTTCTTTCATGTGTTCATTGATTTCAAAGCGACCCTGGTTTCGAGTTGTAATAACTTGCATTCAATGAAGGTTCCTAATTTTCATGGACACCATTCAAACTAAAAACAACATAAGTGAGTCAAATTCATTACGAAAACACGCCTTTACAAATACACTGTAAATTTAACCGCCGTAAAAACGAATAATTTAAGATGATAAATTGTGATATTTTTCTTATTTCAGCTCAAAATATAGATTGTGGGTACACGTTAGAACGCCTCATCGAGGCGGTTCTAACGGGTTTCCACAATCTATATTTTAGAGCAGAAATAAGAAAAATAAGGTTTACCCCTGTAAACCCCAGTTTAGCTATGCAAAAGTGAGGTTCAAGGCGGTCAAACTATTGGCGTGTTTGCGTGATGCTGGCTGTAAATATCCATTTAATAAACTAGCTTTCCATAATATGAAACTATGTTGATTTTGTTTGTATGATTTGAGGTTTAACGTCCCCGCGAACACTGTAAAGGTCATATTGAAGACGTGGCTTCCAATTTTGTGGGACTTTTACCCGACATTGAGATGAAATGACAGCTCAAGCCCTGCCACCCAATGAAACCGATAGGGTTTGTAAGCATTGATGGGCCGACTTGCACCGCTTTGCCTGGGCAGGCTTAGATCCTCTAAGCTGTTTACCAGTACTTGTGTACGGGTCGGTTTCAGCTCTGCGTGGAAGCATCATGCAGCCCATTTATTTCTTCAAGCCCTAATGGGCGGGGGTCGATATGCTTTTTAGAAAATTGTAGGCTATATTATTTAAGTCTTTTAGACGTGGCTTCCAATTTTGTGGGACTTTTACCCGACATTGAGATGAAATGACAGCTCAAGCCCTGCCACCCAATGAAACCGATAGGGTTTGTAAGCATGGATGGGCCGACTTGCACTGCTTTGCCTGGGCAGGCTTAGATCCTCTAAGCTGTTTACCAGTACTAGTGTGCGGGCCGGATTCAGCTCTGCGTGGAAGCATCATGCAGCCCATATCTTTCTTCAAGCCTCGAAACTATGTTGAATGTATTTTACTTCTTACAAAATCAATTTCTTCGAAGAATATTGATATATTCTGTGACAGCTGCTCATCATATTTCTCAGACATGGCGGGAAATATGTAGTCTACTCCAATAACAAAGAACCCATGTGATGCCAACATCTTCAGATACGTCGAGTACCACTCCACCCAAACATAGCCGTTAAGACCACCTATGAAGAATATTACAGGGTACTGGTCTGCTGGACTTGGGAAGTACACTGAAAAAAGATGCGTATATGGATTTTATTGCCAACTTTATTGCGCCCAGCTTTCAAAAAGAGCCTTTAATAAGTTAAATAACCGTTTTGTAAAAAAGGAATGAGGAAGATCGTATCGTTGTTCAGAGTTGGGCGAAAACTCGAAAAAGTTATTTCTTTAGGAAGAGACACCCTTTTTCACATCTCATCACAAAAACAAACCTATATATTTTACTCCTTTAAACCTCACTATCATTTAGTAAACCTTGGGTTAACATGGTATATATTTTTTTGCTCCAAAATATAGATTGTGGGTACTCGTCAGAAAACGAGTACCCACAAAATATGTTTTGTGCAGAAGTATGACAAAATATCAGAATTTTTATCTGAAAATGTTCATGTTTTGGTGGTAAAATTTTCAATATATTTGAAAAGGCGTGTTTTCGTTATGTGCAATATAACACGCATGGCTCGAGCAGCAATTGATACATGTACTAGATCTACAGATTCAGCGGCACTAGGCCTCGAAGGCTCATAGATTAATGGTATTCAATTTTAAAATAAAAATGAGATACAAAACGATGAAACAGCTTATTATAACAAGTCATGGATATGTTCGAAAACTGTTGTTTAGCAGAAATCGTCATACGGGTACAATGACAGTGACTCCCTTTGTGTTAAATTCTAAAACGATGCATCAGCGTTTATAAAAAAATACTGACGTTTTTCCTGTTTGCATTTCAATGGCATGTTTGTCGGTATTTTCTATTTTAACACTCTGTATGCTTGATATATGTTTCACGGGTCACCGTGGCCTAGTTGGTAATAGCGCCGACTCTTAATCATTAGGTCTCTCACCGCTGTGGTTCGAGTCTGGCTCGGGTCATATGTGAGACGCCAAGTTCTGCAACCTAAGGTCAGGTGGTTTTTTCTGCGTGTACTTCGGTTTTCGCCCACCTCTGATTAACGATCGGCTCGATATGAGTGAAATAATCTTGAAAGGGCCGTAAAACAAAAACCAAAAATATGTGTTTCAGCAGACGACATTTTGAAATAGTTTTTTTTTCTTATGTTTTCCTAGAAAATCTTGCAAATTGTCTCCAATTTGCATATGAGACAATGTGGATGAGATGTCAAATCCTGTTTTCTGGGGAAAATAACAACAATTTGTTGTCTGCTGATTTGCCCAGACAGTGGTGGAGGTTCATCCTTTATCAGACTTTTACGTGCTACTGCTTGTGACGTCTTCATGTGACGCTGGCGTCATTTCCTGCCTTGTTTACTATATACATCTAATGCTAAATCGTTATGTAAATAAATACATTGAAATACGCTCGTAGCAGAAATCGAGGATTACACGAGTGGTCATTTCATATGAAATTTATGAAACGAGCCTTCGGCGAGTTTCATAAATTATATATGAAATGTCCACGAGTGTAAGATTCTGTTTATCATATGACCACTCTAAATTGGATTTTATCGCCTTTAAATCTGATATTTTTCCACAAAAATGCATTGCTGACATGGACGTCGTCATGACGTTACTTAATCCCGCCAAAGTGGGACGTGTGGTCATACGATTTTTATTACACGACGTTATCCACTGCTTATCAACGACGTCATGTGATAAACATTATTCTTCAAAGTTGGATAAATACGGCGATATTTGTAGATGTACAAGGTACAAACTGAAAGGCAATTCTTTAAGAAATTAAGAATTTGATACAAACACAAGCTTGATGAACATATTAGGCTTCGAGTGATTGTAACGTCCCCGTCAATACTGTATATGTCATTTTGGAGACATTGCTCACAATTTTGTGGGACTTTTAACAGACATTGAGATAAGATAACATCTCAAGCCCTGTCGCCCAGTGAAACCAATAGGGTTAAGAAGCATGGACAGGCTTAGATCTTCTAAGCGGTTTACCAGTACTCGTGTGCTGTCGGTCCGATGGGCGAGGGCCGAATATTACGCTTCGAGGAGAAGAAATTACTGAGAAATAGATAATCCTGTACGTTAGACTACGTTGATGCATGTGAATGTTCCAGAAGAAGAAGAAGAAGAAGAAGAAGAAGAAGAAGAAGAAGAAGAAGAAGAAGAAGAAGAAGAAGAAGAAGAAGAAGAAGAAGAAGAAGAAGAAGAAGAAGTAGAAGAAGATTATTTGGCACCGAGTTTATTTATGCAAACATACATATTAGGATTACGTATATTTTTTACTTACGTTCGGTATGTAAAGGGCTATGATCACCAGTTTCAGTAACAGTTTCTGTGGAGACACTCAGTGGACCTACTTTATAAGGGTAACCTTTGTCCACATAGATCCCACTCACTAGAATTAAGTAATTGACAAAGGCGAAAATTAAAAATAAAACTATATGATATATATGTTCTGTAAAAAGGTATATCCTTTGGAAGCAAAGAATATTCCAAAGAACTGAAAATTGTTTTTGTTTGTTTGTTTGATTTAACGCTTAACTTCCCCGTCAACACTATGTAGGTCATTTTGGAGACGTTGCTGTCAATTTTGTGGGACTTTTACCAGACATTTAGATGAAATGACGTCTCAATCCCTGCCGCCCAATGAAAGCAATAGGGTTTATATGCATGGACGGTCCGACTCGCATCGCTTTGCCTGGGAAGGCATAGATCTTCTGAACGGTTTGCCGTACTCATGTGCGGTTGGTTTCAGCTCTGCGTGGAAGCATCATGTAGCCCAATCTATTTCTCTTCAATTACATGCCGGTGGGTCGGGCCTTGGACTCTATACGGCTCCGGCTTTTAAGTCGTGTGTATAAGACATCGGAATTTTTACTCGTGCTTCGCACTCGTGAAAATTCTTATGTTCTCAACACTCTCGACGAAATATGTTTGGTAGTCATCGCAAAATGTAAATATCCTCTGTCTCCTTGATAGAATCCGATCTGTTTAAAATATAAAGTTTACCGCTGGAAATAAAGGACGTACTGCATACGTAGAAGTGAAGGCAATGGTCAGGAATCAATACAATACCTCCCACCTCCCAACCAAGACACGAAAGGGAAAGAAACACAAACATAAAGCAACGCCGCCATAATGAAAATGTCTGGGCGGAAAACCAAACTGAGAGTCCCATTCCCACGAAATTGTCAAACGGCTATCCAGAACAAAAAGATATTAGCAGTACATGCATACAAAGACAAAGTATAGCAAAACACACACACACACACACGCGCACGCACGCGCACGCACGCACGCACGCACGCACACACACAACAGAAGCACCGCCTTGGAGCGGTCAGTAAAAAGTTTTACTTGGGGGCTTAAATCAATTTTACTTGGCCACAAACCTCGCACTTTTTTCAGCCGTGGTTTAGACAAATAATTTGTTCAGTCCGCATTAAGGATTTCTAATTCATAACTACATAATCTACATAATCTCCGAGAACATAAAAGTCAACGAATACAGAGATGAAACAACGATGAGGACTCGACAGCATGGAATAACTGAAATACAGGAGCAAAAGAAGACCAACAGGGCATGTATTTTTGGATAGACAGGATGAGTTTAAACCAGTTTCAACCGGAGGGAACAATAGCACCGTCCAATATTTTTTGCTTTTGGACGGTTCTATTGGACGGTCAGTGTTCTATATATTTTATGCCTTTTTATTATCTATCTTTAAACCTTGGTATATCCAAAACAGTGGTATAAAGAACCAAGCGGAAACACGGCTAATGTTTTCTTTATACAGTAAAATTCCTATATTAAGACCACCTTTGGGACTGTTCAAAAGTGGCTTTAAGACCACTTTTGAACAGGGTTCAAGACTGTTCAAAAGTGGACTTAAGACCACTTTTGAACAGGGTTCAAAAGTGATCTTAAGACCACTTTTGAACATGCCTTTTGAACAGCCCCAAAGGTGGTCTCTGACCAGAGGACACTGTATGCAGAAACCACAAAAAAGAAATAAATGTAACCTACTAAATAAGCTTTTTAAAGGAGGGTTAGTCTTAACTTTAGGTGGTCTTAGTAGCTGAACTTTACTGTATGTGTTGCGTTTACATACTGTCAAAAATAGAAGTGAAGGCAATGACCAGGAGTGAGTGAGTGTTCGAGTTTTACGTCCCACGAACAGCTAAGGTCATACGGAGACGGGACCTCGGTTTAAAGACACATCCGAAAGTCTGGAGAAGCCCGGGATCGATCCTGCGATCCCTGGTTTACAAGGCGAGTAGCGTAACCACTACACCACGGAGGCTTCTAGGCAATGACCAGGAATCAATACAATTAACCCACAGCTCCCATCAGAGACACCGCCATAATAAAGATTGAAAAGTGTTTTTTTTTTCTAGATCTGAAATATATATCTCTTTGAAAAAAAAAACCTGTTCATTGATCTCTTATACAGTGTATTCGATGGACTGGGTAATAAAAGAGTTATTTCATGGCAGCTTGGACAATAGTCAAAACTATTGCCACTCGGTGCTGTGGACGACCTGTTGTACTATTGCCCGCGGCCGAAGTATCAGGGCGGCCACAGCACCTTGGGGCAATAGTTTTGACTATACTCCAAACGGCCATAAAATAACTGAATATTAGTTTTTTGAGACTCATAATAGATGTGGGGTCAGTTGCTCAAAATTATCGACTTTGTTAGTAAACGCATTGTTGAAATTTAGCTCATTTATTATGGCAAATATGCTAATGTTTTTGCTGAAAAAAATGTGAGCAGCTTTTGCAAAAGCAAAAGCTGCTCACATTTTGTCAGCACAAATACCAAAATTTTAAATATTAAACTTGCTAGAAGAGTTAACAATATGTCCACAAACGAGCTCGTTAAGCTAGCAATGCTTTGAACAACTGGCCCCTGGCGTTGAGCCTGTTAAGTACGTTGACAGAGTTCAGTTGTTCAAAGCATCGTTAGCTCAACAAGCTCGTTAGTGGTCAAAGTGTTAACCATTCTAGCAAGTACAATATCTAATACTATTGTGGTTTTGTTGAAAAAAGTGAGTGGCTCTTTAATCAGTAATCAAAGCACTGAGAGTACTGGTGGGTCGACTGTCTCCCAGTGTAGGCTGGGGAAATTGTTATGGGCCGATATTTAAACGTTTCGGTTAGTTAACTCTTAAGCAAACAGTTTTTAAGCAAACACTGTAGACCCTGATCAGACGCCGCGTTCTGTGGCGTCTGATCTGGGTCTACACTTTTTGCCAAGCCCAACCCATTATTCTAGTCCAGATTTTATAGATAATCCTCTTAAGCAACACTCTGACCTAATAGCGGCTATTCTCTCTTTGTTACTGAAAAAAATTGATGCTTAGTAACTTTTGGTCTTTTGACAAACAATTTCGATAAAACACCCGTGCGACATAGTGCATTTTTCATATCTCCAAAATGGCTACTTTTCTAATGAAAATCCGTGATATTTTTCTAATTTTAAATCATAACATAGGTTGTTGGTGCTCGTTAGAACCGCCTCATTGAGGCGGTTCTAACGTGTTCCCACAACCTATGTCTCGGAGCAGAAATAAGCAAAATAATTTATACCCCCCTAAACCCCAGTTTTCTCTATATAAAGTGGGGTGTAAGGGGGTGTTCATTTCACGGACTTGTTCACGTGATGAATCGACCTAAAAACTAGTGTATATTCCATGGTTAATGATCAAAGTTTTAACAATACGTAAACTTACGTTGGTCAGCTCGTCCCTGGCTTGTTTGTAAAGTGTGTTGGCCAGGATGTTCATTTTTATAGAGCCATGGACTCTATATGGTTAAGAATTTGCTTGACTTTAGCTGTACATTTAGTCCTAAATTTTATAAAATATAAACACTAAAAACATTTTCATGTCGGTGTTGTTTTCATAACGATATAATTTTGACCCCTTAATCCCTATTTTTATATGGTAAAACTAGGGTTTAAGGGTATATAATATTTCTCTTATTTCTAACGAACACCAACACTCTATATTATGAGCAGAAATAATGGAAATATCAGATTTTTTCCAGAAAATGTTCAATGTATTTGAATAGGCATGTTAACTGTTTGAAAATAAACAAGACAGGCATAACGATATATACGAGACACTTACCCATCATCCATAAACTAACGCTCACAGCGATCACGAAAACAGAACATTCCATTCTTCCATTCATCATCTGCAATCAACTGCAGAAGGGTATGAATTAATTCTACAAAAACCCTGTTGTCTTCTGCCAATAAGCCCAATGCCAGCGATTTTAATAATTGGAGTTATAAGCTACTGTGTTTGATTTAAATAGCCTCATCGGAAAAGGTCACCATGCAAATCAAAGTCCTGCATGGCGTTACTCTCCGAAGTACTTCAATCCTTACATAATATTATCAATAGTTGCGTGTTTTTCTCCTATCTGCTTATGGTTCATATGATTGATAACCTTTGACAAAGAAACATCCGATGAACACCACGTATAAAGAGTAAGTTTTGATAATTTTATTAAAATTCTGAATACTTTGATTTTGTTTTGTTTCTTTGTTCTTTGTTTGTTTCAATATGGTTTTGCATCTGTCATTCTAAAGCTCTTCGAATGTAACACGGCGTCTTCTGAGATACAGCATTATATTTGCACATGACGGTAACACACCGTGTAGAGTGGTGTCCATTACATGAACTTGTTAATGAGATGTTCCGTTGCCTACTGTGGCAAAACAATCGCTATTATGCATGTATGCCTATTTGTTATTCGAGGACATTCGGTTTTACGCCGATCACAACTCTTTCCTTTATATTAGGACAGCATCCATGTATCAGTACATCTAAAATAGAAGTGACGGCAATGATCAGGCCCCAAAGCTTCCATCAGACAAGTTAAAGGGAAAGCAACACCAACATGAATTAACTAAACCCTATTGATAACATCACAAGCGGTAAGCCAAAAGGACAGTTACTTTCACGTAAAATGGCCAAACGGCTATCCAAAATAAAAAGATATAAGCAATACACACTTGCAAAGCGAACTATAACAATAATAAACCACAACAGAAGAGCTGCGCTTGGGACTGTCAGTAAGGAGTATTTCACCGTGGGAGAGATCGATTTTACGTGGCCACTACCTCGCCCTTGTTTCTGACGTGGTATATACAAATAATTTGTTCAGTCTGCATGAAGACTTTTGAGATTGTAAATTCTCCTTTCTGGGACGGTGATGTTCCTCGTGCGGTGTCCTACGGTGTTTATATTTCGCAATTGATTCGATTTTCCAAGATGTCTAGTCATATAACTGACTCCAAACTCCAAATAAATTGTGTACTGCTAAACCTCTTTATCAGAGTTATCGGTATCAAGCCTTTTCTAATTTCAAAATTTAATGTTGGACTTAAATCTCTTGTGCAACAAGGTTTATCGGATAAATTCAGAAATAGGTATCCTTGCAGTGATTTTAGTACCCAATTTCGTAAAATCATTCTTCGATATACAATGTAAAAAGATTGGATACAACAAAATTGTTATACGATAGACTGCATGCATGATAGTTAACCCAATCACGGTAAATAACTTTGCTTTCCTCTTTAATTGCACGTCGGCGGGTCAGGCATCAGATTCTATGACGGTTCCAGCGTAGACGCTTACTTAAATTTTAAGGCAATGTCGGTTGGTACCTGATGCTCTGTCTCTGGTCGGCCCACCGGTGTCTAACTGTTGGTTTTCTTTTGCCTAAGCATTTCAGTCATTTCACGCTGTCTAGCCCCTATATATGTAGTCCTTTGATTTTTTATGTTTAGTTTTTTTTTTCTTTCGTTTCTTCTTCTTCTTCTTCTTCTTCTTCTTCTTCTTCTTCTTCTTCTTCTTCTTCTTCTTCTTCTTTTTCGAACATGAATGGGAGGTGTTGGGTAGTTGTACCGGTTCCTGATAATTGCCTTTACTTCTGTTTTTCATGCAAATTGTCTCCTATGGAAACAATTTGCATGAAATATAAAGTCCTGCTTTCTGAAAAAAAATAAGAAAAATATCAACAATCACCCCTCTGCTGCAGGAGAGTGGTTATCTCGACAGTGGTGGAAATGTTGACTGTTGAAGCATGTTAAATCTTTTGGCTTTAGTTTAGTGGACAGTTCCATTGCTATATGTTGGGCAAGTCCATTTGTCAATTAAAAATGATAGGCCTGTTTTGTTTTCCGTTTTTATTCAATTTTTGATGGAAAATTATGTTAGCAAATACATGTAGTGCAGACCCAGATCAGACGCCGCGTTCTGCGGCGTCTGATCTAGGCCTGCACTGTTTACCAAGGTATCCTTTTAGGGGTTTCCAGCAATAAATGGGTTAAAGTACAGTCACATTAACAGTTCAAGTCAGACTTGTCAATCAACAACTTTAGTGGAGACTTTGATTGGTCAGCGATGTAGGTTATAGCGTCTGGTCGACCCTGCAACTGGGTGATGAAGAAGCTTGCTGAAGCGCCCTGAGCAAACTGACGGTACTCGTTTAGGCGACTGTCATTTGTTGTTTTACAAAAATGGATCAGATGGCAACCTGCAAAAATACCACGACATGCCTGAGCATTACTCGTACACTGGCAAAACAAAATAAATGACTACTCAAGTGTAACGATAATAGATGCCCCCGCCCATCGGGGCTTGGAGAAATAGATTGGGCTGCATGGTGCTTTCACACAGAGCTGAAACTGACCAAACAGGAGCATTGGTAAACCGCTTAGAAGGACTAAGCCTGCCCAGGCAAAGTGGTGCGAGTAGGACCGCCTATGCATATAAACCCTCTTGGTTTCAATGGGTGGCGGGGCTTGAGATTTCATATATTTTAATGTCGTGTAAAAGTCCCACGACACTGGAAGCAACGTCTCCAAAATGACCTAAATAGTGTTGACGGGGACGTTAATCCTCAATTCAAACAAGCAAACTAACGAGAATAGTTTGAAAATGAATGGGTTCAAAACCAAACGTACTTGTCTTTCTTGTAGGAAATGCATATACAAATTTTAAGGGGAATGGGAACACCTGGCACATTTTTTCCGCCATTTTTCGAAGGGAGATACATTTCGGGACTTCCTTTCATTTTTCTATAAACTCTGTCCCACAGAAAAAGCGTTCTACTTTTGAAGGAAAGAATTTGCTCCTCAGGAGCAAATCCTTTCCTTTAAGAGTTGACCCCTATTGGCATGGGAGAAAAATACTTTTGCAGGAGTTGCCTCCCCTGAAGGTGTATCCATTCCCCTTAAGTGAAATTTCAATAAAATGCCAAATTAGTGGAAGCTCGTTCTGTAGTTTGTAAACTGCACACGCCTTTTAGCATACACTTGAGCAGTATCTGATCGTAAGAAAAACAAGAGCTGTCACTATAAGTGAGCAATGCCCCCGTGGGAGCCAATTTGGGCCGTAACGCCTTCGAAAATGATAGGACCAACATGAAAATTGTGTTAAGCATCCCTTCACCTCACAAGGAATGCATGTGCAACGTTTCAGCTCAATCGTTGGAGAAGTGTGGAAGTAATTTGCATCACAAAAAAGTACGGACCTATAAACGCACAAACGGACAGTGCAAAAACTATATGCCCTCCTACAGGGCCGTAACTCCTTCGAAAATGATAGTACCAACGTGAGGATTGTGTAAGGCATCAATTCACCTCACAAGGAATACATTTGCAAAGATTCAGCTGATTCGTTGAAGAAATGTGAAAGTAGTTCGCATCACAAAAAAGTGCAGACTTACAAACGCACAAACGGAAAGTGAAAAAAAAACTAAATGTCCTCCTACGGTGGCATAACAATTTAACAAAATTGTCGAAGAAATGTGAAAGAAGTGCGTTTCACAATGTTTAAGAACGCGTTTTTTTTTCAGAAAATAAAGGGCTGTAAGTCCTTCGCAGATGATAGGATCAACGTGAAAATTGTGTTAGGCACCCCTTTACCTCACAAGGAATGCATGTGCAAAGTTTCAGCTGAAATGGTGGAGACATGTGGAAGTAGTTCGCGTCACAAGGTTTTCAAACGCGTTTTTCAGAGACTCAAGGGCCGTAACTCCGTAACAGATGATAGGATCAACGTAATAATTGAGTAAGGCACCCCTTCACCTCACAAGGAATGCATGTGCAAAGGTGTAGCTGAAACAGTGAAGAAATGTTGAAGTAGTTCGCATCACAAGAGGTTTTTAGGACATTTTTTTTAGAAAATAAAGGATCGTAACTCCTTCGAAAATGATAGGACCAACGTGAAAATTGTTTTAGGCATCCCTTCACCTCACAAGGAATGCATGTGCAAAGTTTCAGCTCAATCGTATGAGAAATGTGGAAGTAGTTCGCATCACAAAAAAGTGCGGACTTAGAAGCGCACAAACAAACCCACAAACGGACAGTGAAAAAACTATATGCCCTCCTACGGGGGCAGAATAAAAATCGAAGCACTGACAGCACTGGTGGGTCGAACAGTGGCTCTGAACAGTGGCTTAGACTGTTAACAATTATTTTAACCCTTGAATTCCTGTCCCGTATGCAAACAGTGGAAACCCTGATCAGATGCAGCGTCTGACCTTTAAATTACTGTACTGCAAATGGTGTAAACCCTAAACAGACGCCGCGTTCTTCAGCGCCTAATCTGGGTATACACTGTTTAATAAACCAAACACATGATTTATAGACACCCCACTAACGCAACATATTGACCTCACAGCGATAAGAATAAGATGGCTGTTTTCAATAAATAACCGTTACCTAGATTTCCTACAAATTAGTGATAGCTAAGTGGACATCATCACTGAGGAGCTTTTGGTGCTTAGTAACTTTGGGTCAGTTGATTAATAATTGACCCAAAATGCACTATGATGAAGTACGGGGAGACTAGAGGACATGTGGCAAGAAGAAATATTCCAACGGTTTGCATGCCATTGTCTAGTCTCGTAAATAAAACTTAATCAAAGAAACCAGTCACCGCCCATCAGGGCTTGAAGAAATGAATGGGCTGCATGATGCTTCCACGCAGAGCTAAATCCGAACGCACGAGAGTACTGGTAAACCGCTTAGAGGAGGCAATTAAAGCAGAGCGAGTCGGACCGTCCCTGCTTATAAACCCTATTGATTTAATTGTGCGACAGGGCTTGAGATGTCATTTCATCTCAAATGCACAAAATTGGAAGCAAGGTCTCCAAAATTACCTATACAGTGTTGACGGGGACGTTAAACATAAAATCAAACAAACAAACAATAATCAAAGAAACGCCTTGAAAGTGTTTTACGTGTTGCAAATTACTCACCTTCCCAGGGTATTGGATCCAGTATGTCACAGTGTCCGAAGTCCTGCCAATAAATAATTAAACAAACATAGTGAATTCCGCTATTAAGACCACCTTTCTCTTTTAGAAAGCATATTTTAAAGGTTTACGTCATCCCTTCTGCGTGATTCTGCAGTCAGTGGCCAAGTATGGGACTGTTCAAAAGTGGTCTTAAAGACCATTTTAAATACCACATTTTGAACAGTCCCACAGGACTGTTCAAAAGTGGTCTTAAAGACCACTTTTGAACGGACTGTTCAAAAGTGGTCTTAAATACCACTTTTAAGACCACTTCTGAACAGTTCCAAAGGTGGTCTTATTTTAGGAATTTTACTGTAATTACATTAAAACTTCAATACCTCGAACACTGATGGCTCGTTTACCATGGCTAGTTCAAATAATTACGATAACTTATCCGTGCAATAACATCTCCAAAGTGGCTATTTTCTGACGAAAATATGTGATATTTTTCTTATTTTTACTCCAAACATAGGTTGTGGATGCTTGTTAGAACCGCCTCATTGTGGCGGTTCTAACGAGTACCCACAACCTATGTCTTGGAGCAAAAAATAAAATAATGTATACCCCACTAAACCCAAGTTTTCTCTACATAAAGTGGGGTTTAGGGGGTGTTCATTACATGGACTCGTTACTATGATACAAACTTTTCCAATTGGAAATTCTTACTATATCTTCAGAAAAGAAATGGTTAGGGATACATGTTGTTATTATTATTATTAGGATTATTATTATTATTATTATTGTTTTGATTTAACGGCCTTTTCAAGATTATTTCACTTATTTCGAGCCGAACTTTAATCAGAGGTAGGCGAAAACCGGAGTGCATGGAGACAAACTGCCTGTCCTTCCGTTGCAGGACTTGTCGTCTCACATGTGACCTGGGCGAGACTCGAACCACAGCTGTGAGAGACATAATGATCAAGTGTCAGCGCTCTTACCCAATAGGCCACGGAGTCCCGTTTACGTATTATTTAGCGAGAATTTCTTATTTTTATCTTGAAAATATATGTTGTGTGTAGTCATTAGAATCACATCTACGATTACCCTTGTAAACCCCAGGTATCTGTGTATAAAATGGGTTTAGAGGGGTGTTCATTACACGGACTTCGGCCCCCGCCCATCGGGCCTTGAAGAAATAAATGGGCTGCATGATGCGTCCAAACAGAGCTGAATCCAACCGCACACGAGTACTGGTAAACCGCTTAGAGGATCTAAGCCTGCCAAGCCAAAGCGGTGCGAGTCGGACCGTCCATGGTTGTAAGCTCTTTTGGTTTCATTGGGCGACAAGGCTTGAGATGTCATATCATCTCATTGTCGGGTAAAAGTCCCACCAAATATGAAGCAACGTCTCCAAAATGACCTATATAGTGTTGATGGGGACGTTAAACATCAAATCAAACGAAACAAACATTACATGGACTTGTAGACGTAATGGTCTGATTTGATGCTTTCTTTCCTGCCATCGCTTATTTGACATCGCGAAAACACGCCTATATAAAATTGACCCCCTTGAACCCCACTTTTATATAGTAAAACTGGGGTTTCCGAGGGTATACCTTATTTTTCTTATTTCTGCTCTACAATATAGATTGTGGGTACTCGTTAGAACCGCCTCGATGAGGCGGTTATAACGAGTGCCCACAATCTATATTTGGTGCAGAAATTAGAAAGATATAACAGTTTTGCATCATAAAATTTTCATTTTTTCGGCGATAAAGGTGGCAATGTATTTGTATAGGCGTGTTTGCGTAATGTAAGGCCTAAAAATATCCGTGCCGACCCTGCTTCAGACCCCCGACCCTTCTATTTGTATAATAAAAGAACAAAATAAAATTAAAAAAACAACCCTAACATTTTCTATTTCCGACCCTACCGAGTGTCGTATTTGCATTTTCCCATAGTAATTTCGCGTTTTAAGTACATTTTTTTTGTAGTTTTTGACATTTAGAGCCTTCCAAAATACAGAGCTGACTGTTTTGAGCATCTAAAATGAATTATGATAAGTCTGAACAAAACAATTTTATTAACAAAGGAAATGTACAAAAACAAAAACACATAAAAAATACAGGCCCGATACTGGTTTTTTCGGGAGGAAAAATAAAATATTAAAAAACGAAAGGTTCTCCTACCTACCGACCAAAAAAAATTTCAGCATGTTAGAAGAAACACAGCTATTTTTTACGCCTAAGTAGGTGCCGACATGAGAAATGAAGACGCATTTAAATATAAACCGCGTGGCACTTCTTTTACTCTTTTACACCATGGCTCCTGTTGTGTGTGAGCTGGGTAAAGGTGTGTGGGGCGGGGGGGGGGGGCGAGGGGGAGGGGAGGGGAGGGGGTAGCGTGGGGTTTTGGGGTGCAACAAGGATAAATAAGTAAAATGGATGGGAAAAATATCTCAAAATTGTTTATTTCCTTAATCTTTCTTATCTCGAGAGGTGTTAAATAGTACGTATGCATATTGTCAGACTGTCCATCCACTTAAAATACAGCCTATATGGTGTATTCTTTCATATCTTTAGAATTTGAATTTTTTATGGACATTTGTGATAATTTTCTTATTTCTGTTGCAAACATGGATTGTGGGTGCTCGTTAGAACCGCCTCATTGAGGCGGTTCTAACGAGTACCCATAATCTATGATTTTGGGCAAGAATAAGAAAAATAATGTATCCCTCTGAAAACACTACATTTATCAATACAGGGGCATTCATTTCACGGACGAGTTATCATGATGACCATGCAATCTGAAAAAAAAAATATTACCGCCACTTCCACGACAATTCTGGGGCACTTCCACACTCTGTAGAACTCGTTATAGTCATATTTCTTGATATTGCACGGGACCACGCCCTCCTCCGCCAACTGAGTGCCGTACATCATTGCCGGAATGGTAAAGTTGATTGGTTTCACTATACGTTGACTGACTGGTTCCAGAAATATGCTGGCCTGTAGTGAGAAATGATATGATATAGGGAAAGGCTAAATGCGAATATTTAGCGAAAAGCATCACATAGGATATTACCTTTATTATAACTAAAAACTTAAAACACTTTGTACATAGAGAATACCAGGTTCATGTCATTTGAAATTAAATTTATCAGGTAAAACTTTGAGAACGCTTGTAGAATCGCGAGGCTTGCCGAGCGATTCTACATGCGTTCTCGAAGCCGAGCATGATAAACTTGATATCAAATGACACGAATCTGGTAATTCTATTTATTAGTTAATCCCCTCAATCCCATTGCCCCCTCCTACAATTTGGCTTGTTTTTCCAGAAGTCCAGTTCATAGAAGTGCAATATCACGTTGACCTGATAAAGCTCACTTGTCCTGAGATAGCATATCTTTATCAGATTAGTATGTTACAATGCAATTAATATAGGGGATAACCGATAAAGTAAAATTCCTACATTGAGACCAAATTTGTGACTGTTCAAAAGTGGTCTTTAAGACTACATTTGAACAGTTCCAAAATGCGGTCTCCTACTGTATGAAATTCAAAGAAATAATAACCGAAACATTCTAAATACATGTCTGTTTTTAAAAGCAGAATAAGTCAATTTTAACTGGACTTAAAAGTGAAATTTCACTGTCTATGAAATTGCAAAATAGAGAACAGCTACTCCGAAATCTTTTTTAAGAATATAGCCGTCTCAGTGTTATAGAGGGACACGTATTGACCAATGACATAAAGGCATTCGAAAACAAAAAACAAAAAACGCCTGCACAAACAAGATAAAGCCCATTGTCAGACAAGAAGGGCAAAATAAAATATGAGCTGGAGCATTTCCTACAATTTACATGTGCGCTTAGCGAAGAATCAGATCAGCCTGCGCAGCCATATAGTCTGAAGGAAATCATTCCAGGACTAGCAGTTTCTCCATTCCTAGCTGTTATCTCGTTATTGTATGGACCACTTACTGTAAAATTAACTCTTCTGTCTAGCATCATTTTCAACGTCGTATCACAGCCAGCAGAATGACAAATTAGCCCAATCTTGTCCCAGCGGGGAAAACTAGCTGTTCGATTCACCATGTAGGATTTAAACTGTGTGAAACAAAAAAGAAAGCATTTTTCTCACATGACAATGCCTACCCCTGTGTTTTAGTTTATACTAATCTATTTTACGAGTAGTTATACTGCGCTGATAGCTACGTGCTTATTTGCATCGCTCTGGAACACTCCTTCCGGGTGTTATTACGCGCGCAGGAGAGGGGCAACGACTTTTACACCACTGCTACCCATTTACACCTGGGTGGAGTTATGCAGTGGCATTACGTGTCTTGCCCAAGGACACACCTCGTCCCCGTTGGCCGGATTCAAACCCAAACCTCTCAATCATAAGAACGCGCTAACCACTGAGCTGTCGAGGCTGCCGATACTGAGACACTTGTGTTTTCTCGATAGTAGCAAAAATCTGTGTCACACGGGAGCCAATACGCACAGCTTTTGACGTCCAAATTATCGGATAGAGCATAGGGGCTTGGATCATGAAAAAAATAAAAAAAAATTAAAATTAAAATTATTATTATTATTTTTTTTTTTTTTTTTTTTTTGGTACTATAATAGAGACAAGGGGGGGGGGGGGGGGAACTTCGGCTCAATTTTTTGAGGGGTTACCTCATTTTACCCAGTGTATCGTTTTCGCAAATGCAGTTTTTTACCTGCTTAATATAAATTATACAAGTTAAATAAGTCCACTTTACAAAAGTAATCCGCCTCCGTCTGCCACTTGCAGGAAACATGTTTTTCTCGCATGGATTAACTCAGCAAACCAAAATTCGGCATAAACGTGTGACAAAAATTTTCAGGTTTTCATCAATCACAACTGAACTAGTGATACGGGGGGAACTTTTTTCACTTTCACCCGTTGTCTTTCATTTAACTTAAGCTCGCTTTGCCAATTTGAATCCAAAAAGATGTACTCGCAGCTCTAAATATAGATTTTCCAATTTTTGATTCGCTTTCCGCAGTGTTCTGTCAATGATCGGTACATAAACCCGGGCGCTTGCCATAATCGTCTTGTTTAAAATGCGGACGTGCAGGACAGATATAATCCGGAACTTCGGAAACTACGTCCGGCAGTGGAGTTGTTACTGTTAAAATGTGTGTGATAGCCTTGATTTCTCCTTTGATTATTTTTTTTGTCAATGTAACATATTCTGCTAGGACTACGTATACACGTATTACGCTGATAAGATAACTGGATGGTGTTTCTACGTATAATGGGCTGTGCTCTGGGAATTTTGTATTGTATCGCTTTGTGGTCAAATTCAAATCAGCCGCTGTAACTTATTTGACAAATGCGCAGAAAAGGAAATAAAATGTTTACTCAAAAGCAGAAGACGGCCTTTGATCTGATAAAAAAAAACAAGGCCCAACTGCCTTGTTTATGTCCAGGCTGGGACGGGCACAACCTACGTTATCGAGGAGATTGCTAGAGAGCTCCGTATTGAAGGGGAAATGCTTGTCAGTTTCTTGCACAACGGGTATCGTATAAAATCTTTAACGTCCCCGTCAACACTGTAAAGGTCATTTTGGAGACGTTGCTTCCAATTTTGTGGGACTTTTACCCGACATTGAGATGAAATGACTTCTCAAGCCCTGTCGCCCAATGAAACCAATAGGGTTTATTAGCATGGACGGTCCGCCTCGCACTGCGATTCCTGGACATGCTTAGATCCTCTAAGCGTTTTACCAGCACTAGTGGGGGCCAGATTCAGCTCTGCGTGGAAGCATCATGCAGCCCATACATTTCTTCAAGCCCCTTTGGGCGGGGGTCGCTGTGTACATGACGTCGTCGGCTTATGTTTAAATGCTCGTTCCCGGTACACGGCGACGGTTAGCTAAGCAAAAAATAAATAAAAATGCAGCAGTGTTCAGCCAAACGGTTCAGAATTTTAGTTGAAAGAGATACGGCTAGAAATAACTTGAAATTGTTTTACAAATTTGAATTCATAGTGGTCGGAATGCCTGAAGACTTTAAGCGTGTGTTCTAATAGTGTTACCCAAATAACAATGGCTGTTTTGGTGCCAATAGGCCTGTAGGAATATTCCTTCTTTATTTTCTTTGTGATAAGTGGAAACCAAGGAAAAAACGTTTCAATATGTATTTTGTCTAATGTTTGCTGTTCTCTCTCTCTCTCTCTCTCTCTCTCTCTCTCTCTCTCTCTCTCTCTCTCTCTCTCTCTCTCTCTCTCTCTCTCTCTCTCCGACATTTGGATTAAATTTGTGGAGGTCTTAAGATTAAGTAGAGGGGTATGGAAATATTGTGTACTGTTCATTCCAGAGGTAGGAAGACGGTGTACAGACCTAAACTGCACCAACCTGGGCCAAGGATTATAAAACTTTTTTTCATGCTTAACTGATAGGATATGGAATTTATCAGGCTCATAAATAAATAAAATGTAATGTAAACACATAGAAAACAGTATAGTTCATACTTCCGTGAACGTATCGAGTCACATGGTTTTCAGTGGCATCAAGTGACGTCATTCTAAACCATGGTTCTCTACGGGCGTTGGTGAGCGCCACGCTGTTCCTCTCTTTGTAATAAAATTGCGTGTAAATGTTTTTCAGTTTAAAAAGTTTGCCCTATAAGCATTATTTTTCGCCCAGTGATGAGGGGCATAGAATGTTATTATAAAACAATAAACTTATTTTTTCTGCTTTTCATGAAAGTATGAACGACAGCGAGTCGACAACAAAGTTTACATGAACCCCTTCGGGGTTCACTTACTCTGCATACAACCTATTGCGTTCGTACTATCATGAACAGCAGAAAAATAAATTTCATTTCTTAAGTGTTTGTTTTCTTTGCCGCATATCGCTGCTCACTCTAGGGTTTATTAGCTATCTCATTATGTCAGTCATTGCAAAACACCCACATTGAGCCCGAGTTAATTTTGTTTTCAAAACCGTCTTCTGTAGCATGTTTTGTTATCCATGCAATTAGGGGAGCAGCTTCTCAGTTTCCCCTTAAATGTACATTTTTAACAGTCAGAATGACATGTCCTTATCAACTTTGAATGAAATGGACATTCAATTTGTCATTAAACTGCTGTGAAGTGTCAAAGAAAGCAGGTCATGAAATGTACATGCAATGGTTTTTATTTCATGCGTAGCACTTTACATGTAAACGGATGCTTTAGACACAAACTGTAGCGGCTCACTGGAAAAATGATGGCGATATTCTCCAGGAGGTATGAATATTAAAATACTGACATTTTGTTGTGTTACATTGGAGTGAATGTGCTTTATCGCTTATTAATTTCTGTATATTTGTGCAGTTCACAACGCAGTCTTTAAAGTTTTCGGACCTGCCCATCGGGGCTTAAAGAAATATGTGGGCTGCGTGACGCTTCCAAGCAGAGCTGAAACCGACCGCACGCGAGTTGTGCTAAACCGCTCAGAGAATCTATGCCTGCCCGGGCAAAGCGGTGCGAGTCAGACCGTTCATGCTTATAAACCCTATTGGTTTCATTGGGCGACAGGGTCTGAGATGTCTACTCATCTCAATGTCGGATAAAAGTCCCACAAAATGGATTCAATATCTCCAAAATGACCTGTTGATGGGCACTTTAAACATCTAATCAAACAAATAAATTCCTTATAGTGTTTGGGTGAGAAAAATGATTAATTTTGCGGTCGTGGCTTCGGGCTCGTTTTCAGTGAATTAAAGTCTCACGCTCGACAAAACCCTACATGATACTTAACTAAACTGAAAACTTGCTTGAAAATTCCCTGTTTCGGCCTCAATCCCATCATACATTCTATTATTCAGTTCTTATCTAAGTAGGAAACGGCCCCGCCCATCGGGGCATGAAGAAATGTTGCTTCCACGCAAAGCTGAAACCGACCCGCACACGAGTACTGGTAATCCGCTTAGAGCATCTAAGCCTGTCCAGGCAAAGCGGTGCGAGTCGGCCCGTTCAGGGCGGCAGGGCTTGAGATGTCATTTTATCTTAAGGTCGGGTAAAAGTCCCACAAAATTGGAAGCAACGTCTCCAAAATGACCTTTGCAGTGTTGACGGGGACGTTAAACCTCAAATCAAACAAACAATTCTAAGCAGGAAAATTGATGAACTGTTAGTATTTAAAAATAGCGAGCATTAAAAATTAAACGCCCGACTGAATTGAGCATGAAAAACGTTTTATAACCTTTTAATAGCCTGGTCGAGAAACACTAAGATTGGAATGCCGCTTTACTCAACAGCACCAAAATTAAATGTCCTATATATTGAAAAGGCCCAATTTCTCACTTACTTTCCAATAAACTCTAGGCTAATACAAGTATTTTTTCAACAGATCTAAGCACTTCACAATCAAACCTTTCATTAAAGCCATCTATTTTAAGGCATTAAAGAGTTCTGCAACGGAAGGCCTGTTTTTTTTTTTTTTTTGTTTTTTTTTTTTTTTACCCGATACTACGGTCTTCGACCACATGTGATTAACAATCGGCTCGATATGAGTGAAATAAACTCGAACGGACCGCAAAATGATCCCCGCTCCACCCCCCCCCCCCCAAAAAAAAAAAAAAAAAAAAAAACAAGGTTGATATGCTCTAGCTTATTCTGACCTTTTTTGTTTGCCGTGTTGTGGTGAGTTGTGGTGCCTATTCAGATTAATACAAACCTGCTGAGCAGAAGAATTGAGCAGTGTTTTTTCTTACCCAAGTCCCTACATCAATGGATTTGGCCGAATTCATAAATAGAAGCGTCCACTTCAGAAACTCGCGGATGAGAGAGCATGTGTGTTCTGCACTGTAGGGGTTCTGTCCCCTTAAATCACCCAATGGGCCCAACCTAAATAGTGCTTATTGTCATTTACTGGCCATTACCGACCCAGGATCAAAATTTCAAAACATAAAAAGGAATATGTTGCAATAGGGAACAAATTGTTTCCATGCTGCATCATTTTGAACATTTACGTATTGGTGGCATTTTAACAAGCTGGCTGTTTTTTAGCTCACCTTGGCCGAAGGCTCCAGAGTAGCTTATAGTATAGTGGGTCCTCCGTCGTCCGTCGTCCGTCCGTCCGTCCACACTTTTGAGCAGCTATATCTCTGCAGCCTGCAGGCTGATCTCAATCATTTCGCATCTGTAGCATGCCTCTGGATGGGCATTGATGACATTAGCTTTTTTTTTAAATCGCATGAAAACTTTGGTTGCTGTGGCAATCACAAGGTCCCATAGACTTACAATAGGAAAATGCTTTTCATCACCGTAGCCCCTTCAGTTTTGATCGGATCTTTCTGAAACTTATATATAAGGTGGCTGGGGATAAAACCTCGGATGGGTTCGAAAACCGGCCAAGTCGGCCCATTTATCATAGAGTTACATCCCTTTGATTGCTGAAAATGCCGATTTTTGACCTTGTAATCACCGTAGCCCCTTCAGTTTTGATCGGATCTTTCTGAAACTTTTATGTAAAGTGGCTGGGGATCAAATCTCAGATGAGTTCGAAAACCGACCAAGACGGCCCAATTATCTTAGAGTTACGTCCCTTTGATTGCTGAAAATGCTGATTTTTGACCTTGTCATCACCGTAGCCCTTTCAGTTTTGATCGAATCTTTCTGAAACTTATATGTAAAGTTTCTGGGGATAAAATCTCGGATGAGTTCGAAAACCAGCCAAGTTGGTCCATTTATCACAGAGTAACATCCCTTTTATTGCTGAAAATGCCGATTTTTGACCTTGTCATCACCGTAGCCCTTTCAGTTTTGATCGGAACTATCTGAAACTTATATGTAAGGTGGCTTGGGATAAATCCTCGGATGAGTTCGAATACCGGCCAAGTTGGCCCATTTATCATAGATTTACGTCCTTGTCATCACCATAACCCTTCAGTTTTGATCGGATCTTTCTGAAACTTTTCGAATACCGGCGAAGGTGGCCTATTTACTATATAGTTATGTCCCTTTGATGGCTGAAAATGTCGATTTTTGACATTGTCATCACCGAAGCCCCTTCAGTTTTGATCAGATCTTTCTGAAACTTATATGTAAGGTGACTGGGGATAAAAGCTAGGATGAGTTCGAATACCGGCCAAGTTGGCCCATTTATCATAGATTTACGTCCTTGTCATCACCATACCCCTTCAGTTTTGATCGGATCTTTCTGAAACTTATATGTAAGGTGGCTGGGAATAAAACCTTGGAAGAGTTTGAATACTGGCCAAGTCGGCACATTTATCATAGAGTTACGTGCCTTTGATTGCTTAAAAATGCCTATTTTCGATCTTGTTAGCACTGCTGCCCCTTCAGTTTTGATCGGATCTTTATGAAACTTATAAACAAATAAGTCAGGCAGAAAAGCTCGGAGGAGTTTGAAATCTCGTGAGGTTTGCCTATTTGTCCCTTTGATTGCAGCAGTTAATTGCTTATTTTTGAACTTGTCATCACCATAGCCCCATCAGTTTATATCGGATCTTCTTAGCAAGTCAGGAATAAAAGCTTGGATGCGTTTGAAAACTAGTGAGGTCAGCCTATTTATCATAGAGTTACATTCTACTTGATTTTCAGAAAATGCTAACCCTGTCATCACCGTGTCCTTCCATTAATCCTTCAGTAAAGGTTGGCACTTCCTGAAACTTTGAATCTGTTAGCTCAGGTGAGCGATACATGACCAAGCTAGCTTGGTCCTCTTGTTTTATTTCTGTCTACACAAGCATGAGTGAAACTGTTTTGAAAATAACACAAAACGTCCACGATTTCAACAAAAAATACATTTCACTTTTTCTGAGTCCGGTAAGGAGATAACTACGGCTAATCCCTGCCTTCCTAAATTTAGCCACCCACCTAGCTCAGTGCCTCAGATGCTAAAGGTCCCCGGTTCGATCACCAGCAGCGGTGACAAAATTTCGGCGTCAGAACACGTTCCATTGGCATCATAAATTTTGCAGGTTTGAATATCATAAAGCTCATCGTCCTTCGAATCTGGACGTTAACTGGAGACCCCTGTGCAGGGAGAACCATCCCCTGTGCAGGTTAAAGAACCCTACCGTAATTACATGGTGACTGTGTACTCTTTCAGCCTTCAAAACTGGAGTATATGCAGTATACAACGTCTGTGTCCCCTCTTGGGGTTTAGTTGAAAATGGAAGAAAAATTGCGATAATGCTCATTTGTCACTACTTCGAACGGAATAAAAATTAAACAGCACCGGTCGTTCCGGTCGTTAGTTCAACGATAGAGTAGCCCGGAATCAGCAGAAAAACCAAGCTTCGCGACGATTGTTTTCTTGATCTGTTACATAAAGCGATGTAAAAGTAGTAAAATCTAAATTTAGAGCTGCAAATACATCATTTTGGATTCAAATTGGTCAAGAGAGGTTCATTTTAATGAAAGACATCAGTTGAAAGCGAAAAAAGTTTCCTCCGTAACACTAGTTCGCTTGTGATTGATGAAAACCTGATAATTTTTGTCACACGTTTATGCCGAATTTTGCTTCGCTGAGTTAATCCATGCGAGAAAAACATGTTTCCTGCAAGTGACAGACAGAGGCGGATTATTGTTGCAAAGTGGACATATTTAATTTGTATAATTCGTAATAAGCAGGTGAAAAACTGCATTTGCGAAAAAGATACAATGGGTAAAATGAGGTAATCCCCCAAAAAATGGAGCCGAAGTTTCCCCCCTTGTCTCTAATATAGTACCAAAAAAAAAAAAAAATTTTTTTTTTTTTTTTTTTTTTTTTTTTCATTTTTTTTTTCATGATTCAAGCCCCTAGGGATAGAGTCGGCTTTCTGCATTAGTGTCATGGGCTGATGAAACAGCTATGCAGAAGTTCAAACGTCCATTACTTTGTTATTTCTGAATAAAAATATCAGCTGTATATTTTTAATTAAATCAAAAGGAATATTTTGGTACCAAACCCAACTGGCATCTCGACTTTGTTTACATATATTTTGCTTCGCCTCTATTCCCTCCAGCTTTCATAAAGAAAAATGCTGCAGTCAAACCGTCATATATAGGCTCTATATGAGAAAAAGAATTGATCATTGCTGTCTAGTTGGGACAGAGAAATCACAACCTGAGGGCCCAGCAGTCACATGGAAAACACGTCACAGCCTTGTTTCCCACGTGACCGCCAGACAAAAGGGTTCCAACTCGGCAACAATTAGTGCTTCTATTTTATTGCATAATTAAACTCATTTCGTCTGATTATTCATCACGAAAACACGTCTTTATAATTTTGACTCCCTTGAACCACACATTTCTATAGTAAAATTGGGGTTTATATGTGCAAACCTTCTTTTTCTTATTTCTGCCCTAAAATATAGATTAGTGGTACTCGTTAAAACCGCCTCCATGACGCGGTTCTAACGTGTACCCACAATCTATATTTGTAGCAGAAGTATGAAAATGTTATCACAATTTTTCGGCTTAAAATGTTCGATTTTGGCGGCACAATTTGTAGTGTATTTATTTGTATAGACGTGTTTTCGTAACATTACGAAAACATGCCTATCCAAATACATTGTAAACTTTACCGCCCAAAAAAAAAAAAAAAAAAAATTTTAGATGAAAAATTGTGTGTGTGTTTTTTTTTTTTTATTATTTCTGCTTAAAATATAGATTGTGGGAACCCGTTAGAACCGCTTCGCAGAGGAGGTTCTAACGAGTACCAACAATATTTGTGTTTGCGCAGAAATAAGAAAAAAATAATGTATAGCCCTGTAAACCCCAGTTTTACTATATAAGTATGTGTGTGTGTGGTGGTGGTGTGGTGGGGGGGGGGGGGGGTTAAGGGGTCAAAATTATATTTGCGTGTTTTCGTAATGATTTTCTTTATCTCTTCCTGGTAAAAATAAAGTATATTTTTCATACTTACGAACTCGAGTTCCTTAAAGTAAATTTCAATATCTTGCCCAACATTTTCCCGCTCTGTGTACTCCTGCGGATACACAGGAAAGTCATAGTCTACTCCGAATACATAAAATCCGTGTGAAGCGAGTTTTCGTAGATAGATGCTGTAAAATTCTGCCAACACCATACTTTCTAGACCACCGAGAAAATATATTGTAGCATATTCTTCTCCGGCTGCCAACGGGAAATACACTGAAAAAAAAAGAGTTAAATAATGTCATACCACACGTGACTTGTCGGCCCCCGCGCCATCGGGGCTTGAAGAAATAGATGGGCTGCATGATGCTTCCACGTAGAGCTGAAACTGACCCACACACGAGTACTGGTAAACCGCTTTGAGGAACTAAGCCTGCTCAGACAATGCGGTGCGAGTCGGCCCGTCCATGCTTATAAAACCTTCTGGTTTCTTTGGATGCCAGGGCTTGAGATATCATTTCATCCCAATGTTGGGTAAAGTCCCATAAAATTGGAAGCAAGGACCCAAATGACATTTTCAGTGTTGACGGGGACTCTAAATTTCGAATCAAACAAACAAACAAAGGCTCCGTGGCCTAGTGGATAAGAGCGCTGACTCTTAATCATTAGGTCTCTCAGCGATGTGGGTTCGAGTCTGGCTCAGGTCATATGTGAGACGCCAAGTTCTGCAACAGTAGGTCAATTGGTTTTTCTTCCGGGTACTCCGGTTTTTCGCCCACCTCTGAGTGAGTAACAATCGGCTCGATATGAGAGAAATACTCTTGAAAGTGCCGTAAAACCAAAATAATAAAAAAAAATCTCAAACAGACTTGAGGTGAATGTGTTACTAAAGATAGCCTAACTGGTGATAGTCGAAAATATCACATGCGCGGAACAGGTGCGCGCACGGTATTCGGTATAATGCAATAAGTATTACATGTACATTCCTGGGAGGTTGATAGTGAAAAATAGCACTTTTCTGACTATGAATATCAACCTCGGCTGTGCCTCGGGTGATATTCATATTCCTCGGGTGAAATGTTTCACTATCACCCTCTCAGGAATGCAATATTTATATAATATCAGCCGGGAGAAGAGTGTGTCCTAAATATGAAAGTGAAAGTCCTGTATTGAGACCACCTTTGGGACTTATCAACAAAAAAAAGGTATTGAAGACCACTTCTGAACAGTCCCAAAATGTCTCTTTCAAGAGGACACTGGGTGTTGGAAAAATAAAGGGAAAGTGAAACATTTTAGTATCCGTTTAAGATGAATGAACACCCACTAAACCATATTTTATATGACGAAAACTGGGGTTTACGGGGTATAGACTATTTTTCTTATTTCCGCTCCAAGACCTAGATTGTAGGTACTCGTTAGAACCGCATCAATGAGGTGGTTCTAACGAGCACACACAACCTTTGTTTGCAATATAAATAAGTAAAATATCATGGATTTTCATCAGAACAGTAGCCATTTTGGACAAATGAAAGAATGCACTATGCCGCACGGGTGTGTTATCGCAATATTACGATATGTTTACGTTTAACGGCGTCATTACATGTAATTTTTGGGGGTGGGGCGGCCATCGGGTCCTGGAAAGTGATGCGAGTCGGACCTCTCCTTCAAGCCTAGCGGTTTCTATAGGCGGTAGGGCTTGAGAAGTCATTTTATCTCAATATCGAGTAAAAGTCCCTCAAAATGGGAAGCAACTTCTCCAAAATGACCTTTATAGTCTTGACGGGGACGTTAAGCCTCAAATTAAACAAAAGTTAAGGTCTTCTGTTCAGACTTTCTGAGCCAAAGCTTGATAACAAATACCAAAAAAAAAAAAAAAATAAAATAAATAAAACATACCTTTTGCATGTTTGGGTGCTTTTTCTGTGGTTACAGAAAGTGTCAGCTCGCCAACAGCTAAAGGGCCATCCTTGTACGGTATACCATGGTCAACAAATATCGCACCTTCTAAATAAATAAATAAATAGCGTTTCCTTTGCAGTTTAGAAAATCTATATAGAACTTCGATGGCTCGAACACCGATGGCTCATTTATCAAGGCTGAGTCGAACCTGTTCTTAAGTCCCAAGGGAATTTCGCTGCATAAGAAATAGTGAGGGATAAATTTAGGCTATGTTCGTTCTTTATCTTGCAAATGTATACTGTATGTACTCATTAGAATCGCCTCAACGAGGCGATTCTAATGAGTACACGCAGCATACATTTATATTATAGAACACAGAAAAGAGTTCCAAAAATTATCCCCTTTATGCCTCCTGGCAGTTGCCCTTAGTGGCTCGAACTACCCCTGTCTTGAACAAAATTTCGTGGTCCCATAGGTGTTCGGGCCATTGAAGTTCGACTGCGGTTGATGCGGTATTATTATTATTAGAAAATAAACTCTCAAAATTTCATCCGTCCCACTTGATAAAATGGCCATTTAGGCCAGTTCCTCCGAACTTTTCCCGTATGAGTTTGTCATTAATTGTAAACCAATTGCTGTTTATGGAGAACCCCTATAAAACCGAAACTCTAATTTTTCATCGGTAATGTCACGTGTTCTTTGTTTCCAAGGGTAACCCTTATAGATCTAGATACAATATTAAGTCCAGACTACCTAGTTTCGGCCAATTAGGCCTCATCGTTTATCCTCGAATATTTTCAGATTTCAGCTCCCAAAAGACTAAGTTTAGATGAAAATCGTTACCATGGTCAGAAAGACATATGAATATAAAACTGATTATATAATATCAGCCTCTCGACCCTAGAGACCATGTTAACAAGTCCGTGAAATGAACACCCCTCTAAACCCCACTTTATATAGAGTAAAATGGCGTTTACGGGGGATACATTATTTTCGTTATTTCTGGTCCAATACATAGGTTGTGGGTACTCGTTAGAACCGCCTCAATGAGGCGGTTCTAACGAGGACCCTCAACCTGTATTTAAAGTAAAAATAAAAAATATTACAAATTTTCTTCAGAAAAATGTCTGTTTATCAGATAAGAAAAAAATGCACCATGCCTTACGGATATGTTATCGTAATGGACCGGTGCAGATCATTTTGCAAAACAGTGCATATCAAGATGAGACGGTTCATAATACGCAATCTCATCTGGATCACCACCCCCGCCCATGGGGGTTTGGAGAAACAGATTGGACTGCATGGTGCTTCCACGCAGAGCTGAAACTGACCACACATGAGTACTGGTAAGCCGTTTGGAAGGACTAAGCCTGTCCAGGCAGACTGGTGCAATGCATATAAGCCTTTGGTTTCAATGGATGGCAGGGCTTGAGGTGTCATTTCATCTCAATGTCGGGTACAATTCCAACAAAATTGGAAGCAACGTCTCCAATAGTGTTGACGGGGACGTTAAACCTCAATTCAAACAAACAATCATCTGGATCACCACAGTTTGTCACCAGCTTAATGATGTTTTACTAAAACACCCCTATTTACAAGAATGGACATATCAAAAGTGGAATAATTCATTTCAGAGAAATAGAGGCGGAAGTGTTTAAAACAATTAAACTTTGATAAATCGAACACGTGTAACTCGTTTACCATGGCTAATTCAAAATATTTTTGAACTCCCTTGATAATATTTCCCAAGCTCTAGATATCCATAGACCCATATATGGGTACCAACATCCTACGTTACAGAGCAGAAATAGACCCATATCCAGGAGACTCACTTTAACCTTGGTAATCCTCGTTAAATAAAGTGAGCTCCTGTATGGAAAAGAGTCTGCAGATAATCACGAGAATGAACCTTGTTCCTTCAAGTGCAAGAATTTATTGTGAAGTCAGGCAGATTTATGCAGCACCAATAACATGCCCATTACCAAAAATAATTGCTTCATATTTAACAAGTATCTTGACTTATTTTTTTGGAACCAGGGAATTCTTTTTTTTCCTCCTGCTATCTTAACCTGACCCCTCTCTCTCTCTCTCTCTCTCTCTCTCTCTCTCTCTCTCTCTCTCTCTCTCTCTCTCTCTCTCTCTCTCTCTCTCTCTCTCTCTCTCTCTCTCTCTCTCTGTTTCTCATAGGCCCCCGCCCATAGGGGCATGAAGAAATATATAGGCTGCATGATGCAGAGCTGAATCCGGCCCGCACACTAGTACTGGTAAACCGCTTGGAGGATCTTATCCTGTCCAGGAACCGCGGTGCGAGGCTGACCGTCCATGCTAATAAACCCTATTGGTTTCATTGGGCGACAGGGCTGTGAGATGCCATTTCATCTCAATGTCGGGTAAAAGTCCCACAAAATTAGAAGCAACGTCTCCAAAATGACCTTTACAGTGTTGACGGGGACGTGAAACCTCAAATCAACCAACCATCTGTTTCTCACAACCTAACTGTTACTAACATATCCTACTTATCTTTGGTAATACCATTCATCAACGATGCAGTAGAGTCTACGTTATCTTTACAGGAGAGACCGGCCCCGATAGCTCAGTTGGTACAGTGTCCGCTCCGGGGAACGGGAGGTCTCGGGTTCGATCCCGGGCCGCGACATACCAAAGTCGTTAAAAATGGTACTAGCTGCTCCTCGTTTGGCACTCAGATTTACAGGTAGAGCTAGGACTGGTCGATCCAGTGTCAGGATAATGTGACTGGGTGTGGTATCATGTAATGTGTCTGGGACATGATACTTCAGTGAGGCAGCACTATAAACGTGAGCATTGAGCTCCCTGTCGCAACCAGACACCGTCGTGATATGACTGAAAAATTGTTGAAAGCGACGTTAAACCCGAATTCACACACACACACATCTTTACAGGAGATGACTAATATAAGCTAAAGTGCTTTCTGTCAAATCCTGTTCTCATTTTGCTTCTATTGTTCAATGTATGGTATTGTCATTCAATAAATACTGTTTAAACCAAATAAATGAAGCACAGAATTAAAATAGCCATATATTAAAGATAATATACGGATTGTTTCTTAATTTATCTTGAATAGGTACACACAAGAGACCATCGGGTCTACGAGAAATAGATTGGGCTGACTGATGCCTATGTGCAGATCTGAAACCAACCGCACATGAGTACCGGTAAGCAGCTTAGAGGGGCTAAGCCTACTCATGCAGTGGTGCGAGTCGGACCGTCCCTGCATATAACCCCATTTGGTTTGTTTGGGCAGCAGGGCTTGAGATGAGTTGTCGTTTCATCTCAATGTCGGGTAAAAGTCCCACAACGACCAAAATAAAACCTCAATATTTCGAACCATCCTTTATCGCTAACAAATTATCATGGTCCCAGAGAAATTTGAGTTATTGAAGTTCGAATGTATGCTATAAATGAAGTTTTTAAGTACATGTAAACTGCAGCAAGTAAACAACGGCAACGTCTATTAAGTAAAGCAACTTTAACAAGAAAAGCAACTGCAACGTCTACGAAGTAAAGCAACTGCAGCAAATAAAACAACGGCAACATCTACTAGGTAAAGCGACTGCAGCAAGTAAAACAACGGCAGCGTCTATTAAGTAAAGCGACTGCAGCAAGTAGAAATCAACTGCAGCGTCTATTAAGTAAAGCAACGGCAGTGTCTATTAAGTAAAGCAACTTCAGCAACTAAAGCAACGGCAGCGTCTATTAAGTAAAGCAACTGCAGCAAGTAAAGCAACTGCAGGGTCTATTAAGCAAAGCAACTGCAGCAAGTGAAGCAACTGCAGCGTCTATTAAGTAAAGCAACTGCAGGATCTATTAAGTAAAGCAACTACAGCGTCTATTAAGTAAAGAAACGGCAGCGTCTTTTAAGAAAACCGACCACCGCAAGTAAAACAACGGCAGCGTCCAGAAAGTAAGGCGACTGCAGCAAGTAAAGCAACTGCATCGTCTATTAAGTAAAGCAACTGCAACAAGTAAAACAACGGCAGCGTCCATTAAGTTAAACGACTGCAATAAGTAAAGCAACTGCAGCAAGTAAAGCAACAGCAGGGTCTATTAAGTAAAGCAACTGCAGCAAGTAAAGCAACTGCAGTGTCTATTAAGTAAAGCAATTGCAGCAAGTAAAGTAACTGCAGGGTCTATTAAGTAAAGCAACTGCAGCAAGTAAAGCAACTGCAGGGTCTGTTAAGTAAAGCAACCCTAGCGTCTATTAAGTAAAGCAACTGCAGGGTCTGTTAAGTAAAGCAACCCTAGCGTCTATTAAGTAAAGCAACTGCAGGGTCTATTAAGTAAAGCAACTGCAGCAAGAAAAGCAACTGCAGAATCTGTTAAGTAAAGCAACTGCAGCGTCTATTAAGTAAAGCATCTGCAACGTCTATTAAGTAAAGCAACTGCAACGTCTATTAAGTAAAGCAACTGCAGGGTCTGTTAAGTTAAGCAGCTGCAGCGTCTATTAAGTAAAGCAACTGCAGCAAGTAAAGCAACTGCAGGGTCTATTAAGTAAAGCAACTGCAGCAAATAAAGCAACTGCAGGGTCTGTTAAGTAAAGCAACTGCAGCGTGTATTAAGTAAAGCAACTGCAGCAAATAAAGCAGCATCAGGGTCTATTAAGAAAGCAACTGCAGCGTCTATTAAGTAAAGCAACTGCCGCGTTTATTAAGTAAAGCAACTACAACGTCTATTTAGTAAAGCAACTGAAGGATCTGTTAATTAAAGCACATGCAGCGTCTATTGAGTAAAGCAACTTCAGCAAGTAAAGCAGCTGCAGCGTCTATTAAGTAAAACAACTGAAGCAAGTAAAGCACCTGTAGCGTCTATTAAGTAAAGCAATTGCAGCAAGTAAAGCAACATCAGGGTCTATTAAGAAAGCAACCGCAGCGTCTGTTAAGTAAAGCAACTGCAGCGTCTATTTAGTAAAGCAACTGCAACAAGTAAAACAACTGCAGCAAGTGAAACAAAGGCAGAGTCTATTAAGTAAAGCAACTGCAGCAAGTAAAACTAGAGAAAGCAACCAGTGGGTCACGTATACCCCCGGCCAGTGCCACCATCTAATATAACTATCGAGCTTGTAGGTACCATGAATGAAGAAGTCAAGAAGCTATAAGAATCTATAATGTGCTTATAAAATCTAAATCAAACATAATCTTTTTAAATGGACCAATGGGAGTGTGAGCATCAATGTTACTGAAGCAGCAGGGTGGGGTATGCATCAATGAAATCTTTGAACTGGTATGCAACATTGATGCAAGTATCAATTGAATCTGTCTTAGAGTTTAGAACATTATGTAACAGGCATCTATAAACTTTGTCATAAAACTTTCAACAAATGTAAACTTTCGAAGTCCATGACCTTGAGGTCTAGGTCACTGCGGGTGGGTAAGGGACATGCATCTCGAAATCTTTGGACTGGTATGCAACATTGATGCAAGTATCAACTGAATTTGTCTTAAGAGTGTAGAACAAACAGGCATCTATAAACTTTGTCATAAAACTTTAACCAAACGTAAAATTTCTAAGTCTGTGACCTTGACCTCAAGGTCATTGCGGGGGGGGGGTGGACATGCATCAATGAAATCTTTAGACCAGTATGTAACTTCAGTGTAAGTATCAACTAAATCTATCAAATGGTTCAGACGATACAACCTCTTAGAAACTTTAACGCAAAACTTTAACCAAAATGTAAAATTTCTACGTCTGTGACCTTGACCAGCAAGTAAAGCAACTGCAGGGTCTATTAAATAAAGCAACTACAACGTCTATTTAATGAAGCAACTGCAGCGTCTATTAAGTAAAACAACTGCAGCGTCTATTAAGTAAAGCAACTGCAGGGTCTATAAAGTAAAAACCACTGCAGCAAGCAAATAAACTGCATGGTCTATTAAGTAATGCAACTGCAGCGTCTATTAAGTAAAGCAAATGCAGCGTCTATTAAGTAAAGCAAATTCAGCGTCTATTAAGTAAAGCAACTGCAGCAAGTAAAGCAAATTCATGGTCTATTAAGTAAAACAACAGCAGCGTCTATTAAGTAAAGCAACTGCAGCGTCTATTAAGTAAAGCAACTGCAGCGTCTATAAAACAAAGCAACAGCAAGTAAAGCAGCTGCAGCGTCTATTACGTAAAGCAACTGCTGCAAGTAAAGGAACTGCAACGTCTATTAAGTAAAGCAACTGCAACAAGTGAAACAACTGCAGCAAGTGAAACAAAGGAAGAGTCTATTAAGTCAAGCAACTGCTGCAAGTAAAACTAGAGAATTTGTTAAAACCAAAATGTTAACGGACGGACGGAAGGACGGACGGATAGACAGACGGACGGACGGACGGACGGACGGACGAAAACATGGACGGACGGACGAACAGACGAAAGGCAGGACGAAAACTATATACCCCATAGCATATTTCGTATGCCGGGAGTATAACAACGGCAGCGTCTATAAAGTTAAACGAATGCTTTTAGTAAAGCAACTGCAGCAAGTAAAGCAACTGCAGGGTCTATTTAAGTAAAGCAACTGCAGCAAGTAAAGTAACATCAGGGTCTATTAAGAAGGCAACTGCAGCGTCTATTAAGTAAAGCAACTGCAGCGTCTATTAAGTAAAGCAACGACAGCGTCTATTAAGTGAAGCAACTGCAGGGTCTTTGAAGTAAAGTAACAACAACGTCTATTAAGTAAAGCAACTGCAGGGTCTATTTAATAAAGCAACTCCAACAAGTAAAGCAACTGCAGGGTCTATTAAGTAAAGCAACTGCAGCGTCTATTAAGTAAAGCAACTGCATCGTCTATTAAGTAAAGCAACGGCAGCGTCTATTAAGTGAAGCAACTGCAGGGTCTATGAAGTAAAGCAACTACAGCGTCTATTAAGTAAAGCAACTGCATGGCCTATTAAGTAAAGCAACTGCAGGGTCTATTAAGTAAAGCAACTGCAGCGTCTATTAAGTAAAGCAGCTGCAGCGTCTATTATGTTAAGCAACTGCAGGCTCTATTAAGTAAAACAACTGCAGCAAGCAAAACAACTGCAGGGTCTATTAAGTAAATCAACTGCAGCGTCTATTAAGTAAAGCAACTGCAGCGTCTATTAAGTTAAGCAACTGCAGTGTCTATTAAGTAAAGCACATGCCGCGTGTTAAGTAAGGCAACTGCAGCGTCTATTAAGTAAAGCAACTGCAGCGTCAATTTAGTAAAGCAACTGCAGCAAGTAAAGCAACTGCAGGGTCTATTAAGTAAATCTACTGAAGCGTCCATTAAGTAAAACAACTGAGTCTATAAAGTTAAAGTACCTGCAACAAGTAAAACAACTACAGCAAGTAAAGCAACCAGCGTCTATTAAGAAAAACGACTGCAGTAAGTAAAGCAGCTGCAGCAAGTAAAGCAACTGCAGGGTCTTTTAAGTAAAGCAACTGCAACAAGTAAAGCAACTGCAGGGTCTGTTAAGTAAGCAACTGCAGCGTCTATTGAGTAAAGCAACTGCAGCGTCAATTAAGTAAAGCAACGGCAGCGTCTATTAAGTGAAGAAACTGAAGGGTCTATGAAACAAAGCAACTACAGCGTCTATAAAGTTAAGCAACTGCAGCGTCCTTTAAGGAAAGCAACTGCAGCGTCATTCAAGTAAAGCAACTGCAGCGTCTATTAAGTAAAGCTACGGCAGGGCCTCTTAAGTAAAGCAACTGCAGGGTCTATTACGTAAAGCAATTGCAGCGTCTATTAAGTGAAGCAACTGCAGCGTCTATTAAGTAAAACAACTGCAGCAAGTAAAGCAAATGCAGGGTCTATGAAGTAAAGCAACTGCAGCCTCTATTAAATAAAGCAAATGCAGCGTCTAGTAAGTAAAGCAACCGCAGCGTCTATTAAGAAAAGCAACTGCAGAAAGTAAAGCAAATGCAGGATCTATTAATGAAAGCTACAGCAGCGTTTAATAAGTAATCAACTGCAGCAAGTAAAGCAACTGCATGGTCTATAAAGTAAAGCAACTGCAGCGTCTATTAGGTAAAGCAAATGCAGCGTCTATTAAGTAAAGCAACTGCTGCGTCTATTAAGTAAAGCAACTGCAGCAAGTAAAGCTAATGCGAGTCTATTAAGTAAAGTAACTGCAGCGTCTATTAAGTTAAAGCAACTGCAATAAGTAAAACAACTGCAGCAAGTAAAACAACGGCAGCGTCTATTCAGTAAAGCAACTGCAGCAAGTAAAGCAACTGCAGCGTCTATTTAGTAAAGTAACTGCAGCGTCTATTAAGTAAAGCAACTACAGCGTCTATTAAATAACGCAACTGCAGGGTCTATTAAGTAAAGCAGGTGCAGGGTCTATTAAGTAAAGCAACTGCAGCGTCTATTAAGTAAAGCAACTGCAAGGTCTATTAAGAAAAGCAACTTAAGGGTCTATTAAGTAAAGCAACTGCAGCAAATAAAGCAACTGCAGGGTATATTAAGTAAAGCAACTGCAGCGTCTATTAAGTAAAGCAACTGCAGCGTCTATTAAGTAAAGCAACTGCAGCATCTATTAAGTAAAGCAACTGTATGAAGTAAAGCAACTGCAGGGTCTATTAAATAAAGCAACTAAAGTGTCTATTCATTAAAGCAACTGCAGCGTCTATTAAGTAAAGCAACTGTAGCGTCTATTAAGTGAAGCAACTGCAGGGTATATTAAGTAAAGCAACTGCAGGGTCTATTAAGTAAAGCTACTGCAGCTACAAATGCAGCTGCAGTGTCTATTAAGTAAAGCAACTGTAGCAAGTAAAGCAACTGCAGCAAGTAAATCAGTTAAAGGGTCTATTAAGTAAAGCAACTGCAGCGTCTATTAAGTAAAGCAACTACAGCTAGTAAAGTAGATGCAGCGTCTATTAAGTAAAGCAACTGCAGCATCTATTAAGTAAAGCAAATGAAGGGTCTATTAAGTAAAGTAAGTGCAGCGTCTATTAAGTAAAGCAGCTGTAGCGTCTATTTAGTAAAGCAACTGCAGCGTCTATTATGTAAAGCATCTGCAACGCCTAATAAGTAAAGCAACTGCAGCAAGCAAAGCAACCGCAGCGTCTATTGTGTAAAGCAACTGCATCAAGCATAGAAACTGCAGGGTCTATTAAGTAAAGCAACTGCAGCAAGTAAAGCAATTGCAGGGTCTATTAAGTAAAGCAAACGCAGCCAGCAAAGTAACTGCAGCGTCTATTAAGTAAAGCAACTGCAGGGTCTATTAAGTAATGCAACTGTAGCAAGTAAATCAACTGCAGTGTCTATTAAGTAAAGCAACTACAGCAAGTAATTCAAATGCAGTGTCTATTAAGTAAAGCAACTGCAGCAAGAAAAGCAACTGCAGGGTCTATTAAGTAAAGCAAATGTAGCAAGTCAAGCAACTGCAGCGAGTAAAACAACTGTATGGTCTATTAAGTAAAGCAATTGGAGCAAGTAAAGCACTTGCTGGGTTTATTAAGTAAATCAACTGCAGCGTCTATTAAGTAAAACAGCTGCAGCGTCTATTAAGTAAAGCAACTGCAGCGTCTATTAAGTGAAGCAGCTGCAGGGTCTATTAAGTAAAGCAACAGCCGCGTCTATTAAGTAAAGCAACTGCAGCGTCAATTATGTAAAGTAACTGCAGGTCTATTAAGTAAAGTAACTGCAGCGTCTATGAAGTAAAGCAACTGCAGGGTCTATTAAGTAAAGCAGTTGCAGGGTCTATGAAGTAAAGCAACTGCAGCGTCTATTAAGTAAAGCAACTGCAGCGTCTATTAAGTAAAGCAACTTCAGGGTCTATTAAATAAACAACTGCAGCAAGTAAAGCAACTGCAGGGAATATTAAGTAAAGCAACTGCAGCGTCTATTTAGTAAAGCAACTGAAGCGTCTATTAAGTAAAGCAAGCAACTGCAGCGTCTATTAAGTAAAGCAACTGCAGCAAGTAAAGCAACTGCAGGGTCTATTAAATAAAGCAACTACAGCGTCTATTAATTAAAGCAACTGCAGGGTCTATAAAGTAAAGCAACTGCAGCTAGTATAGCAACTGCAGCAAGTAAAGCAATTGCAGGGTCTATTAAGTAAAGCAACGGCAGCGTCTATTAAGTAAAGCAATTGCAGGGTCTATTAAGTAAAGCAACTGCAGCGTCTATTAAGTAAAGCAACTGCAGCGTCTATTAAGTAAAGCAACTGCAGGGTCTTTAAAGTAAAGCAACTGCAGCTAGTAAAGTAGATGCAGCGTCGATTAAGTAAAGCAACTGCAGCGTCTATTAAGTAAAGCAAATGCAGCGTCTATTAAGTAAAGCAACTGCAGCGTCTATTAAGTAAAGCAACTGCAGGGTCTATTAAGTAAAGCAACTGCAGCGTCTATTTTGGAAAACAGCTGCAGCGTCTATTAAGTAAAGCAAATGCAGCGTCTATTAAGTAAAGCAACTGCAGCAAGGAAAGCACTTGCAGCGTCTATTGTGTAAAGCAACTGCAGCAAGTAAAGAAACTGCAGGGTCTATTAAGTAAAGCAAATGCAGCAAGTAAAGCAGCAGGGTCTATTAAGTAAAGCAATTGCAGCGTCTATTAGATAAAGCAACTGCAACGCCTATTAAGTGAAGCAACTGCAGGGTCTATTAAGTAAAGCAACTGCAGGGTCTATTAAGTAAAGCTACTCCAGCTACAAAAGCAGCTGCAGCGTCTATTAAGTAAAGCAACTGCAGCAAGTAAAGCAACTGCAGCAAGTAAAGCAGCTGCAGGGTCTATTAAGTAAAGCAAATGCAGCAAGTAAAGCAACTGCAGGGTCTATTAAGTAAAGCAATTGCAGCATCTATTAAGTAAAGCAACTGCAGCGTCTATTAAGTAAAGCAACTGCAGCGTCTATTAAGTAAAGCATCTGCAGGGTCTATTAAGTAAAGCAACTGCAGCGTTTATTAAGTAAAGCAACTGCAGCAAGCAAAACAACTGCAGCATCTATTAAATAAAGCAACTGCAGAGTCTATAAGTAAAGCATCTGCGGTGTCTATCTTCAGGCCATCTTCAACCCCCCCCCCCCTCCCCCCCCCCCCCCCCCCCGTCCCACATCACATTTCGATGAGCTCCATTTTGTTATGGTGTATTGTTTGTCTCGAAACAGCGTAAAATTACAAGCCCACCAATTCTTTTCTAAGACTTGATTCTAATGTGTGAGAAAGAAACAAACTCACAAAATCTTAAAATCCATTCCCTGTGGAGTCATACAGTATTGCTTTATTTCACTACCATTTGCTATTCTGTAACCTCAATGAAATAGTATATGCAAAGGTTCGACAATAACTTGCAAATTCGAAGCAAATCTTACAATCACAACTAAATATTGTAATCCAAGGAAGTCATTTGACTTTTTACTGAATCCCTTTTGTATGATATGTGGAATTTTGCCAGCAACATTTGAGTAAAAAATGAATGTATTGTACAAAGAAATAAAGTTTAAACCAAATGATGTTTACCAGTAAGTAAGAACGTCCCAAAAACTAAAACTATAAAAGCTATGCCGCTCATTTTTCCAAAAATCATTAATGGGCCCCGTCAAGCGATTTTGGTACTTATCGTCTATGCGATCAGCGAAGGTTCAGGCGAGCCTGCGCATCCGCGCAGTCTCGCCAGAACCTTCACTGCTCGCTCATACAAGCAGTGAATCAAGAGGAACCTTCAAACAGAAAGCCATATCCTTGGCCCCTCTGAATGGCTGGGCATGCGCAGTTAATTTTTGTCATGACGGAATGCTCGAAGACACAAATTCGCTTGGCGGGGCTCATATATGAGCGTGTATATATGAGCCGGCACCCAGCATTTCCTACAACTTACATGTGCGCCCAGCGAAGGATCAGCACAGTCTGCGCATCCATTTAGTATAACCAGAGACTTCTCTTGCTGCATGAAGGTGCATTGGGCCCTTAGATATCCTTAGAGCGCACAACGAAGACCCTTATCAGCCTGCGCAGGCTGATCTGAGTCTTCGTTGGGAGTATATGAAAGTTGTAGGAAATGCTGTGTCCCGCACATATACATGTATGTCCTAATTTAATTATCATGTCTATCTGATTTACCGTCAAAATAAAACCTCAATATCCAGACTTATCGAAAAATGGGTCAGTTGAACTTATCCACAACTGAAAACATTTAATGAAAATGTGAGCCGTGGGCAGTTAATTTTTTCAAGATTAGTGATTGTCAACAGGTAGTTTTTCTTAAAAGTGTTCTTTAAAATATCAGTTCCAATCTGCAGGGTAAATACAGTACATGTATGTTGTTGAATAATATTTAAATAAGGTGGAGTGTGTGTGTGTGAGAGTGTGTGTGTGTGTGGGGGGGGGGGTGGGGGGGTAGAAACGCATGTCATGTGACATATTTCTGTCATGTGACATATTTTGACCAGTTTTCCGAATTTTTTTTGTATACTGAAATCTCCAATCTCAGTGGAAAGAATTTGCTCCTGATGAACAAGATAAGAAGACCACAAACACACACACACGCACGCACTCGGATAAGTCATACATATTAATTTGATAAAACATGTTTACCCCGAACCCCTTATGATCGATTACTACATCGCCAAGGGAGATAAATCTGCTCTGGAGGAGCGAACGAGAGAATTCTTTAAACGCCATCTGTCAGCTTAAATATGATTCAGATACGGGATAATTAAATTCTTTTCATGATATGATTGTCTCCCTTTTAAAACCTTGGTTCACACCTGACACAAAGAAACTGCTACCCAATAGCTTGGGACACGCCCATTAGTAATTACCAATTCAAGGGGTGTCAGCTATGCAGTGTAAGTTTACTATAAAACTCTTGTACTTTAAGCAAATGGAATTTGCAACGTGCCACCACATTCTAGAGCCCGACCATTGGTCTGTATCTGCATTCAAAATTCAAAAACCGCCAGAGGTCTGCTCAGTTTACAGGACAAACGCTTTACATTGGGTGCGATTTGTGCCTTCATTACATCTTGAGCGGGGGAGGTGGAGTGCGGGATTGACCTGCTTTCCACGTCCTCCGCGAAAAAGGTCACCTCACTCCCCCACGGCTAGCTGATAACTGTCAAATTGAAAGGAGTCAGCACATTGGCAGCCTAGGGAAAAGAGCAATACCAATAACTAATCCCAGTCGGCAAACCGGGGGTAGCCCCTATGTGCTCTTGGCGCACGGTTACCTTAAAAACAAAATCACTCATTCAAATGGCGTAGACCTGGAGTAGAAGGCGCGTCATGTGGAGACTGATCTTAGTCTACATCGACTTCATGTGACAGTAGGCTTACGGTATATAGAGGATCTTACACGAGTGGTCATTTCATATGATATTTATGAAACGAGCCTTCGGCGAGTTTCATAAATATCATATGAAATGACCACGAGTTTAAGATTCGCTTTATCATATGACGACTTTAAATTGGATTTTATCGCCTTTTAAATTGACATTTTTCTACGAAAATTGCATTGTTGACATGGATGTCGTCATGACGTTACTTAATCCCGCCAAAGTGTTATTACACGTGTGGTCATACGATTTTTATTACACGACGTTATCCACTGCTTATCAACGACGTCATATGATAAATCGGTTTATGACCAGAACAAAGCAGAACAAAGTTATAGAAGTCTCATAAACCAGGGGTCGTGGGTTCTCCAGACTGTCGGATGGGTATTTAAACCGAGGTCCCGCCTCCGTATGACCATAGCTGTTGGTGGGACGTAAACCTAAAAAAAAACACACAGAACAGAACACAACTTTAATCATGGTATAAATGCGTTAAAGTTTTCATAACTTTCGAAATGGCTGCGCATGAATTATCCTCCTCTATTTCATGGTGTTTGTACAGGATAATGCATAGCGCATTTTTCCTTTCTCAAAAACGGAACCGCCACCGCATGGAGGCGGTGGCTCTAACGAGTACCCACAACCTATCTGTAGGAGCAAAAATCAGGAAAATAATGTATATCCTCGCAAACCCCACAGCCTCGATAGCGCAGTGGTTAACGCGTTCTACTTATGATCGAGAGGTTGTGCGTTCGAATCCGGCCACCGGTATCGAGGTGTGTCCTTGGGCAAGACACGTAATGACACTGCTCCACTCCACCCAGGTGTAAATGGATAACAGTGGTGTAAAAGTCACTGCGTCTCTCTCGAGCGCGCGTGAAAACACCCGGGCGATTCAATAAGCTTGAAACTTTCATCGCAATCGAACTAAAATAAATTAGTATAAACTAAATACATTATAAACTTTACCACCGAAAAATGGAAATTTTAAGATGAAAACTGGTGATATTTTTCTTATTTCTGCTGAAAATATAAATTGTGGGTACTCGTTAGAACCGCCTCAATGAGGCGGTTCTAACGAATGCCCACAATTTGCATTTTAGTGCAGAAATAAAAAAAAACATGGTTTAGCCCTGTAAACCCCAGTTTAACTACATGTATATAAAAGTCGGGTTCAAGGGGCTGGGGGGGGGGGGGGGGTCAAAATAATATAGGCGTGTATTCGTGATTTGATAGTGGCATATAGTCGGGTAAGGCCTTCAGTCCTTACAGCAGGTAAGGAGAATGTCGTTTCTTCTATTACTACACTTCCATTTATTTTCATCTGTCTCCCCTGTACCTTCATCTGTCTCCCCTGTACCTAACGGCCCCCGCCCATCGGGGCTTGAAGAAATATATGGGCTGCATGCTGCTTCCACGCAGAGCTGAATCCGACCCACACAAGAGTACTGGTAAACCGTTTAGAGGATCTAAGCATGGCCAGGCAAAGCGGTGCGCACGATTCGGACAGTTCATGCTTATGAACCCTTTGGTTTCATTGGGCGACAGGGCTTGAGATGTCATTTCATCTCAATGTCGGGTAAAAGTCCCACAAAATTGGATGCAACGTCTCCAAAATGACCTTTACAGTGTTGACGGGGACGTTAAACCTCAAATCAAACAAAAAATCCCATGTACCTAACAATCTTCTATCACTTTTTTTCCCTTTCTCTGGGAGACGACCCAAAATGATCAACAAGAGCTGACATGTCGTTAAACCGCAATACAATCAGGCGTACCATCACGTGACCAAGTCCGTGAAATGAACACCCCCTACACCCCACTTTATAGAGAGAAAACTGGGGTACACGGGGGTCAACATTATTTTTCTTATTTTCGCTCCAAGACATAGGTTGTGGGTACTCGTTAGAACCGCCTCAATGAGGTGGTTCTAACGTGCACCCAAAAACTATGTTTGCAGTATAAAAAGCAAAATATCACGGATTTTCATCAGAAAAGTAGCCATTTTGGAGATGGGAAAAGGCACTTTGTCGCACGGGTATGTTATCGTAATGAAAAATAGCCGTGTTTCCAAAAATATGCTGAAAAAAAAGGTCGGTAGGTTTTTTTATTATTTAAGTTTTTCTCCTGAAAAAAAAAAAAAACAGGGAAGGGCCTGTATTTTTTATGTGTTTTTGTCTTCGAACATGTTTTCTGTTAATAAAATCGTCATGTTGAGACTTGCACTGTATCATAATTCATTTTCAATGCACTGTAATTTGGAAGGTACTAAATGTCAAAAAACTACAAAAAAAAATGTTCTTAAAACGCAAAAGTACTTTGGGAAAATGCAAAGACGACACTGGGTAGGCTCGGAAATTGAAAATGGAAGGGTCGGTGTTTTAAAGGTGCATTATTGAGCTACCGGGTCTCAAAATTTGTTTCTGTTTTTTTATCTTCAATGCATACTCCTTTGTCATGTGTACACTTTTGGAGCCAAATACAGCTTCAGAACTTTGTGAAAATGGTCGTTTTCATTCGTGTTTACCCTTCGATCTGAACATGTGTTCGGAATTTCTGTTCTAAAAATAAATCTGTCACTTTACACATTCATGGCGACAGTATCGTCTCTGAGTCTCGTTACTTATGGCATGGTATTCAGCGTCATATTTTTTTCCGATTCAGGCATGGCCTTAGCAGACAAGGTCAAAAATGAACGTCGCATAACGTCATATATGGAGATTCTATTTTTGTCACGAACTAAAAATAGATCTAACTAGTGTTCGAAACCTAGTTAGGGAAAACCCTCTCAAACTCGTTTACCTGTCATCATAATTGTTCGCATTTTTGCATAAAATGCATTCATTTGTATTGTTTTAAAGAAAAATACCGGCTATATGTATTTTATTTTTGGAAGCATTTTTTCCGGATAGCTCAATATTGCACCTTTAATTTTTATTTTGATATTTTGCTGATAAAAATAGTAGAGGCTATTTTAGCCCTCATTCAATCTAGAATCAACTGGAATCAACCAATAAATGACAATAGACGCTTTTGATTGGTGAATTTCCAGTTTCACTGGCGTTTCAGTCTTGTTTTGTATGGTGTTAGGTTTACTAAAATGATTGTGCAAAATTCATCTCATATCAAAATCACTCCACTATTGTGAAACCCATCAACAGAAAACAATGACACATCATCAGGCTAACAAGTCCATGAAATGAACACCCCCTTACACCCCACTTTATATAGAGAAAACTGGGGTTTAATGGTGTAGACATTATTTTTCTTATTTCTGCTCCAATACATAGGTTGTGGGTACTCGTTAGAACCGCCTCAATGAGGCGGTTCTAACGAGCACCCACAACCTATGTTTTGAGCATTTGTCAGAAAAATAGCACAGATTTTCCTAAAAAATGTAGCCATTTGAGGGATGTTAAAAATGCACTATGTCGCACGGGTGTGTTATCGTTATGTTAACTACATGTAATTCCAAATAACCAACCTCTTTTTATATTACAAACCCTTCCTACCAGTCCAAAATAAAAGTTTCTTAAAGTTTTAAGGGGAATGGGAACACCCGACATATTTTTCCGTCATTTTTCAAAGGGAGACAACTTTTGGGACTTCCTGTACGCTTTTCTGTAAGCCCTGTCCCACTGAAAAAGGGGTCTGCTTTTAAAGGAAAGAATTTGTTCCTTAAACCTAGTTACGTCAATATAAAGTTGGGTTTACATGGGTGTTAATCACAAGGACATGTTATCGTGATGATATTCATAGCAGCAGATATAGAGTGCTCATGTATTATTGAATTTATTAAACAAGTTGAGGAGAACGGATAAAATGTGAGGCTTTGCCGAGCATTTTATCCCTTTTCCTCCACGAGTTAAATAAATTCAATAATACATGCGCACGAATGTAAGATTCTATTTATCATATGACATTTAAAACGTATTTTATTCACGATTTGTTTACAAAAATGTCAATATTCCGCCATTAGTAAACGCCACGTCGTTAAGAACGGCGTACATGTAACGTTATGGGGCGTATCTCACTAATTTGCATATTTAATCCAATAGTGGATTATCGAATTTAGTACATGGCGTTATTACACTCTCAGACGCAACTTCATATGATAAAAGGTAAGTATTTTTTGATAACTGAAGGATAATTTTCCTTATTGCTCCATAAAAACCTATGTTGTGGGTACTCATTTGAACCGCCTCTGAAACCTGTGTTGTGGGTACTCATTTGAACCGCCTCGGAAAACTGTGTTGTGGGTACCCATTTGAACCGCCTCGGCGAGGTGGTTCTAATAAATACCACAACATAGGTTTTTATGAAGAATTGATAAAACAATCCTCAAATTATCCAGCCCCCGTCCAAGGGGCTTGGAGCAATTGATGGGCTGCATGATGCTTCCACGCAGAGCTGAAACCGACCGCAAACGAGTACTGGTAAACCGCTTAGTGGATCTAACCCTGCCCAGGCAAAGCGATGCGAGTCGGATCGCCAATGCTTAAAACCCCAATTGGTTTCATTGGCCGACAGCACTTGAGATGTCATTTCCTTTCAATGTCGGATAAAAGACCCAATGTCTCCAAAATGACCTATACAGAGTAGACGGGGGCGTTAAACCTAAAAATTTGGATCAAATCAGACAAATCCTTCTATATCACAAAATATTGAAGCTATGATTCCCTGTAGATTATGCCAACAGTGCAGGATCAGCATTTTCACTCGGGGAAATTAAGCTCGCGAAATACAGAGGACTGTGTTAAAAGTGTTTCCATTAAATTAATTCATTTCCTTACGAGGGCGTAAGGATTACAAAGAATAGTTAAATTTTGAGTACTGGTTTTTGTAAACCGCTTAGGAAGATACACGGTTAGGTACCCTTGAAATATGTAAAAGCATTTACAACATAAAAGTGTTAAACTTTGCATGTTTTTACTGTATTGTATGGCAAAGTGTTTACGATTAATGATCAGTTATAAATGTACGCAATAACGGGATGCTATTAAATTTAAACATATGCAATAATACTACCTTTAGTATAACACAAATGATCTTAATTTTAACACAACAAAAAGTAATTCCGCTGTGTAGACTCCATTTCAAGGGACGCTACAAATATAGCAATACCGTGTTTTTACATTTCGCAAGTACTTAATTTGAACAAGAGTAACCACGTACTTTTTATTTTATTTTTATTTTTTTATGTTTTTTTTTTTTTTTTTTTGCGTTACACAATAATTGTTCGGCCTCTTTAACGGACATCCAGGTAACTGTAGTCGGTTAAATTTAATATATAGATTTATACAGGAACTTGATAATTATTTCTCCATAAAACAAAAACAACTAATAGCAATATCTTTTCTGTGCCAACGGCTCATGATTTGTCATTCTTCTTCGAATATCCACATGTATTTTAAATGAAATTTTATGAACAACTTTTTGGGCATTTTATACCACATTTGGTGGCACCCTCTAAATGTATAGAATATATAGTAAAACTACTGATTTAAACAACAAAAACTCATGTCGAACTTTAACGGACATCCAGGTAACTGCTGTTGGTTAAAGTTGATACATAGATTTACATGTGTATAGGAACTTGATAAGTATTGCCCCATAAAATAAAAACTTTTAGGAATATCTTTTCTGTGCAAGCGGCTCGTGATTTAACGTCCTTTTTCGAATATCCACAAATATTTTTAATGCAATTTTTTGAACAACTTTTTAGTCCTTTTTACATATATTTGGAAGCACCCTCTAAATGTATAGAATATATAGTAAAACTACTGAATACAGCGACAAAAACTGATGATTTTATTTTCATAACGTTTTTGTAAATTGTGTTTTCTTTCTGTGCCAGCGGGAGTAAAATTGCAAATTTATTGAGAACACATCCGTGTAAATTTTGTGAAATAAAAATAAAAATAATTTGGTCATTTTTGAAAATGAAATACACTACCCCCTTTTTTTCTATTTCCAGTTTACCTTAGCAATCAGCGTGCAGCGGTTGTCACTACGGCAAACAAAAACAAAGGCTATGTTACGCCTTCGATGTACTAATTGATACATTTGACAATTTGTAATTAATATATCAGTATATAAATTATTCTTTATTCAGGTAGGTTTTTTTATTATTTATTTTTTTCTCCTGAAAAAAAAAAAACAACAAAAAAAAAAAAACAGGGAAGGGCCTGTATTTTTATGTGTTTTTGTCTTCGAACATGTTTTTTGTTAATAAAATTGTCATGTTGAGACTTGCACTGAATCATAATTCATTTCAATGCTCAAAAGGTCAGCACAGTAATTTGGAAGGTACTAAATGTCAAAAAACTACAAAAACGTTCTAAAAGCGCGAAAGTACTATGGGAAAATACAAAGACGACACTGGGTAGGCTCGGAAATTGAAAATGGTATGGTCGGTGTTTTTTAATTTTTATTTTGATCAATTGCTGATAAAAATAGAAGAGTCTGAAGCAGGGTCAGTCGGGTATGCGGAAACACGGCCATTATAGCCCTCATTCAATCTAGAATCAACTGGAATCAACCAATAAATGACAATAGACGCTTTCCTTTGTAAGTTTTTGTATTTGTGTAAAATATATGTTTATGACATAATTTGAAATAAAATATGTTTAAACCAATAGACGCTTTTGATTGGTGAATTTCCAGTTTCACAGGCGTTTCAGTCTTGTTTTGTATGGTGTGAGGTTTACTAAAATGATTGTGCAAAATTCATCTCCTATTAAAATCACTCCACTATTGTGAAACCCACAGACACATTAACTAATTCCAAATAACCAACCTCTTCTTTTATTACAAACCCTTCCTACCAGTCCAAAATAAAAGTTTCTTTAAGTTTTAAGGGGAATGGGAACACCTGGCAGATTTTCCGTCATTTTTCAAAGGGAGACAACTTTCGGGACTTCCTGTACGCTTTTCTGTAAGCCCTGTCCCACTGAAAAAGGGGTCTGCTCTTAAAGGAAAGAATTTGTTCCTTAAACCCCGTTACGTCAATATAAAGTTGGGTTTACATGGACAAGTTATCGTAATGATATTCATAGCAGCAGATATAGAGTGCTCATGTATTTTTGAATTTATTAAACGAGTTGAGGAGAACGGATAAAATGTGAGGCTTTGCCGAGCATTTTATCCCTTTTCCTCCACGAGTTAAATAAATTCAATAATACATGAGCACGAATGTAAGATTCTATTTATCATATGATATTTAAAACGTATTTTATTCACGATTTGTTTACAAAAATGTCAATATTCCGCCATTAGTAAACGCGACGTCGTTAAGAACGGCGTACATGTAACGTTATGGGGCGTATCTCACTAATTTGCATATTTAATCCAATAGTGGATTATCGAATTTAGTACATAGAGGATCTTACACGAGTGTTCATTTCATATGATATTTATGAAACGAGCCTTCGGCGAGTTTCATAAATATAATATGAAATGACCACGAGTGTAAGATTATCTTTATATTACATGCATTACAGAGAAATACCATGATTTCTACCAGACATAAACTTGGTATTTTCCTTTTTGCTAAGAAGAAATATTTCCTCTTAGCCGGGGAAATAAATCCCTTCAGCTGGAACTACTTTATGTACAAGATACGAGATACCGCTTTGCGGTGAAATTGTTCTATTCAAACGCGGGAAAGTTTCAATCACGGCGACGTTATTCATGACGTCATTGTAATGGCGTCTAAGAAATATCAACAGACGTTCAGAATGCGTGACGTTTGAGTCGGATGCAACGCTGAAACAAAAGAAAACATGGATATGACCATTGATTAGGATGTAAGTTTTGCTTTATTTAATCTAACGTTTTACTTGTTTTATCACTGAAACACTTTGTTTCTTCTATTTTTGTTCAAAACTGTAGAAAGCGCTTTCAAAATGGCGCCCATCCAGTTGTTCTTCCACCCAGATTCTGTAACACTACGCTGATTGAACCGTTAACATGGGCTGTAAACAGTCAACTGAACGGGCATTCAGATCCAAAATTCAAGATCCAAACTCTCCTAAAAGTCTATGGAAGTGCATGTAATATACAGATTATACATTTCTCCTATTTGAAATATGGGATTTATAAACCTCGGGAGGTAAAACAATCCGTTAAAGAAACTCGTGCTTCGCACTCGTTTCTTTATCGGATTGTTTTACCTCCCTCGGTTTATAAATCCCATATTTCAACTAGGAGAATGAATAATCTATATATCATATGACTACTTTAAACTGGATTTTATCGGCTTTCAATTTGACAATTTTTCTATGAAAAATGCATTGTTGACATGGACGTCGTCATGACGTTACTTAATCCCGCCTAAGTGTTATTACACGTGTGGTCATACGATTTTTATTACACGACGTTATCCACGGATTATCAACGACGTCATATGATAAATGGCGTTATTACACTCTCAGACGCAACGTCATTTGATAAAAGGTAAGTATTTTTTGATAACTGAAGGATAATTTTCCTTATTGCTCCATAAAAACCTGTGTTGTGGGTACTCATTTGAACCGCCTCTGAAACCTGTGTTGTGGGTACTCATTTGAACCGCCTCGGAAACCTGTGTTGTGGGTACCCATTTGAACCGCCTCGGCGAGGTGGTTCTAATAAATACCACAACATAGGTTTTTATGAAGAATCCTCCAATTATCCTGCCCCCGTCCAAGGGGCTTGAAGCAATAGATGGGCTGCATGATGCTTCCACGCAGAGCTGAAACCGACCGCAAACGAGTACTGGTAAACCGCTTAATGGATCTAACCCTGCCCAGGCAAAGCGATGCGAGTCGGATCGCCAATGCTTAAAAACCCAATTGGTTTCATTGGGCGACAGCACTTGAGATGACATTTCCTCTCAATGTCGGATAAAAGACCCAATGTCTCCAAAATGACCTATACAGAGTAGACGGGGACGTTAAACCTCATTTGGATCAAATCAGACAAATCCTTCTATATCACAAAATATTGAAGCTATGATTCCCTGTAGATTATGCAAACAGTGCAGGATCAGCATTTTCACTCGGGGAAATTTAGCTCGCGAAATACAGACGACTGTGTTACAACGGTTTCCATTAAGTTAATTCATTTCCTTACGAGGGCGTAAGGATTTCAAAGAATAGTTAAATTTTGAGTACTGGTTTTTGTAAACCGCTTAGGAAGATACGTTGTTGTTGTTGTTTTCCAGTTTCCCCGTGTCGCGGGTCGTCAGCTGGTGGGGTCCCAGGGAACGAATCCATGCTGGCACTACACCGTAGCCGTTCGGTGGTACCCCTATTCCCCGTTGCCGGTGAACAGGGAGACCATCGCTCGGCTCCAGCCCCGTCCGTCCATGTTTGTCGTCTCACGTCTCAGGTGTCTCTGAGCCCACGGGCATCCCCTTGCCCTGTAGCCAATCGCCGAGCTCCGTCCTGAGAGGTTTGTGAAACGGTGCCGTGACCTTTCCAGGTCTCGGTGGGGCTTATATTTTGTCTTCCCGTTTGCTTCAGGAGTGCATGTGTCCTGTCGCTAAAGGGCATCTTTAAATGCAGGAGTTTCTGGGCTAGGCGTGCTTCATATTTCAAGGGCTGTGGATATGTTGAACAGTTCCAATGTGAGCCTTTAGGAAGATACGATGTTAGGTACCCTTAAAATATGAAAAAGCATTTACAACATAAAAGTGTTAAATTTTGCATGTTTTTACTGTATTGTATGGCAAAGTGTTTACGATTAATGATCAGTTATAAATGTACACAATAACGGGATGCTATTAAATTTAAACATATGCAATAATACTACCTTTAGTATAACACAAATGATCTTAATTTTAACACAACAAAAAGTAATTCCGCTGTGTAGACTCCATTTCAAGGGACGCTACAAATATAGCAATACCGTGTTTTTTACATTTCGCAAGTACTTAATTTGAACAAGAGTAAACACGTACTTTTTATTTTATTTTTATTTTTTTATGTTTTTTTTTTTTTTTTTGCGTTACACAATAATTGTTCGGCCTCTTTAACAGACATCCAGGTAACTGTAGTCGGTTAAATTTAATATATAGATTTATACAGGAACTTGATAATTATTTCTCCATAAAACAAAAACAACTAATAGCAATATCTTTTCTGTGCCAACGGCTCATGATTTGTCATTCTTCTTCGAATATCCACATGTATTTTTAATGAAATTTTATGAACAACTTTTTGGGCCTTTTATACCACATTTGGTGGCACCCTCTAAATGTATAGAATATATAGTAAAACTACTGATTTAAACAACAAAAACTCATGTCGAACTTTAACGGACATCCAGGTAACTGCTGTTGGTTAAAGTTGATACATAGATTTACATGTGTATAGGAACTTGATAAGTATTGCCCCATAAAATAAAAACTTTTAGGAATATCTTTTCTGTGCAAGCGGCTCGTGATTTTACATCCTTTTTCGAATATCCACAAATATTTTTAATGCAATTTTTTGAACAACTTTTTAGTCCTTTTTACATATATTTGGAAGCACCCTCTAAATGTATAGAATATATAGTAAAACTACTGAATACAGCGACAAAAACTGATGATTTTATTTTCATAACGTTTTTGTAAATTGTGTTTTCTTTCTGTGCCAGCGGGAGTAAAATTGCAAATTTATTGAGAACACATCCGTGTAAATTTTGTGAAATAAAAATAAAAATAATTTGGTCCTATTTGAAAATGAAATACACTTCCCCCTTTTTTCTATTTCCAGTTTACCTTAGCAATCAGCAGGCAGCGGTTGTCACTACGGTAAACAATAAGAAAGGCTACGTTACGCTTTCGATGTACTAATTGATACATTTGACAATTTGTAATTAATATATCATTATATAAATTATTCTTTATTCAGGTAGGTTTTTTTATTATTTATTTTTTTCTCCTGAAAAAAAAAAAAAAAAAAAACAGGGAAGGGCCTGTATTTTTATGTGTTTTTGTCTTCGAACATGTTTTTTGTTAATAAAATTGTCATGTTGAGACTTGCACTGTATCATAATTCATTTTCAATGCTCAAAAAAGTCAGCACTGTAATTTGGAAGGTACTAAATGTCAAAAAAATACAAAAATGATCTTAAAACGCGAAAGTACTATGGGAATATGCAAAGACGACACTGGGTAGGCTCGAAAATTGAAAATGGTAGGGTCGTTGTTTTAATTTTTATTTTGATCTATTGCTGATAAAAATACAGTAGATCTTCGATGGCTCGAACACAGATGGCTCGTTTCCCATGGCTGGGTCGAACTTGTACTTGAGCCCCTAGGGAAATCCTCAAGACAAGAAATGGTGGGGGATGATAAAGAAGATTTTAGTCTTTTATCTTGCAAATGTGTGTTGTGTGTACTCATTAGAATCGCCTCGGTGAGGCGATTCTAATGAGTACACACAGCAAACATTTTCATTATCTAACATCGAAAGATGTTCGAAAGTATCTCGTAATGCCTCTTGGCAGTGATCTTCAGTGGCTCGAACTACCGCTGTCTCGAATAAAATTTCATGGTCCCAAAAGGGTTCGAGCCATCGAAGTTCGACTGAAGTAGAGTCTGAAGCAGGGTCGGTCGGGTATGCGGAAACACGGCTATTTTAGCCCTCATTCAATCTAGCATCAACTGGAATCAACCAATAAATGACAATAGACGCTTTTGATTGGTGAATTTCCAGTTTCACTGGCGTTTCAGTCTTGTTTTGTATGGTGTGAGGTTTACTAAAATGATTGTGCAAAATTCATCTCATATAAAAATCACTCCACTATTGTGAAACCCACAAACAGAAAACAATGACACATCATCAGGCTAACAAGTCCGTGAAATGAACACCCCCTTACACCCCCCTTTATATAGAGAAAACTGGGGTTTAAGGGGGTAGACATTATTTTTCTTATTTCTGCTCCAAGACATAGGTTATGGGTACTAGCACCCACAACCTATGTTTTGAGCATTTATAAGAAAAATATCACAGATTTTCCTAAAAAATGTAGCCATTTGAGGATGTTAAAAATGCACTATGTCGCACGGGTGTGTTATCGTTATGTTAACTACATGTAATTCCAAATAACCAACCTCTTTTTTTTTTATTACAAACCCTTCCTACCAGTCCAAAATACAAGTTTCTTAAAGTTTTAAGGGGAATGGGAACACCTGGCAGATTTTCCGTCATTTTTCAAAGGGGCACAACTTTCGGGACTTCCTGTTCGGTTTTCTATAAGTCCTGTCCCACTGAAAAAGAGGTCTACTCTTAAAGGAAAGAATTTGTTTCTGATTTAAGGGTTGACCCCTATTGACATGGGAGACAAAAATACTTTTGCAGGAGTTGCCTCCCCTGAAGGTGTATCCATTCCCCTTAAGACCGCCAATTAAGGAGACCGCTTTGTGTTAGTCCAATACTGTCCTCCGTAGAGCGGCCGCTGATCTGGTCTACATTGCTTGTCAGCGCCCCGTCCCTATTATGGGACGCTTGCATTACGAAAACGCGCCTATACAAAGACATTGTAAGTTTTTCGCCGAAAAAAAATTGATGCAAAATTGTGATATTTTTTCTTATTTTTGCTCAAACTATAGATTGTGGGTTTCCTTTAAAACCGCCTCATAGAGGCGGTTCTAACTAGTACCCTTAATCTATATTTTAGAGCAGAAATAAGAAAAAATTAACCCCCTGTAAACCCCAGTTTTACTACATAAAAATGGGGATCAAGGGGGTCGAAATTATATACGCGTGTTTTCGTGATGGTTTTCAAGGATTAAAACACAACACACCGTGCACAACTGAAAACTTCAGAAAAAATATGATCTTTTACTGTCCTTTCAAGATTATTTCACCTATATCGAAGAGATCGTAAATCAGGAGTAACCAGAGAAAATCCACATATCCATCCAAAACACAGGAATTGGCGTCTTACATGAGCTTCAAGCGACATTCGAACTCACGGCGGTAATAATACAAATGTTTAAGAGACAGCTCTCTTAAAGGCATTTATTCTAGATTATTGAGGCCCATCATTGAATTAAATGATATTATATAGCCCTCAGTGCTGACAGAAGAGAAGTCCTCTGTCCTCAACAGGTTAGGGGCCTCCTTGGGGAAAAAATAATAGTTTACTAACTGTTGACTAGAGTGTACCTTATTGATTTTCCCCTTAAGTGCCCCAGTCAGTGCATTCAACAAGAGCTACCAATCACCCTATTAGGGACTGCCTGCTACAGAGAGTATATCACAGGGGGCAATGAAATAAATATGAGCACTCGATGTCCTACTGTTACAAGAATAAATGTCTTTAACATGTTGGCCACGGTGTCCGTTTCTTCACATATGTACACATGCATCACAGTCAAGCAAAAATAAATACAAGACATTTGATTAAGCAACAAGTTTCGCTTTCAACGTAGATTCAATAATCTGGCCTCCCTAAGATCTCCGACACTTAAGCATTTGGCCTCTCACCATGCATTTGTGGTTCGAGCCTCGCTCGACGCAAAGTTTTCAAGGTCGTTTTTCTCCGAGGACTCCGGTTCTCACCAACCTTTGTTTAACAAGTGAAATAATCTTGAAAGAGCAATAATCCAAAACCAAGAAAACATTCAAGAATTTATTCTCAGTGGGGCATCCTCCACCTTATTCCTTTGGACTGGCCCATTGTCAGCTTCGGTATAAGTTTTGTTTTATTTGTTTAAAGCTTTACCATACTGACACTTCTTCAAGCAAACAGTGTAGATCCTGGGGCGTCTGATCTCGAGCTACACTGCTTGTATATGATCAAGCGCACGACAAAATCTACAATAAGACATGTTCGCCCAACGAAGACTTAGATCAACCGCGCATCAATATTTTCTAACCAGAGACTTCTCTTGCTGCATGAAGGAACATTGAGCCATTTAGCTATCCTAAGAGCGCACAATGAAGACTCTGATCAGACTGCGCGGATGCGCAGGCTGATCTGAGTCTTCGTTGGGCGCACATGTCTCATTGTAGATTTTGTCATGCGCTCGCTCAAATATCTGCTAAAGCTTAAATAGGATAACAGTCCTAGATTTTTCGCTAGACATCTTTTCATCCCACTGTGTGACGGCCAGCAGTTTAGCAACAGGGTGTAACGTAATGGCGTAAGGGTAATTCAACCCTTCAGTCACAACGTCATCAATGAAACCGCCAGATCCGTCTATTGATACAACTTTATGCTGGTTTCTGCTTGCAACAAGAAGCCGGTTATTGATCCAGAGTAGACCTCTTGGGTTAGAACCTTTCGACTGTGACTCCCACAGTTTTCGACCATCTGGTGTGACACAAACGATTTTACTTGCCCATGCGTTTGAAATGAAGATATTTTTAGTTTCATCGTCAATAGCAAGAAAATCAGCTCGTCTGAATACTTCCCGGCTGCTGCTATTCTTTTCTATTCTTGAAATAATTTCTCCATCTTCGGATATGAGAACACCACCCTTTCTAGTTCCAGCTGTGAAAATGTTGTTCGAATAAGCAAGACTAATGCAGTCAGAGCCCACATCAAGGGTCTTCAGTATCGAAAATTCATTATTTTGAATTGAAAAGGTATTTATAGTCCCCTTGCCTCCTGTGCAGACCCCAATCGTGTTTCTTGTAACAGCAACAACGTCCCATGGCGTGAAACTGACGCGGGTTTCTCGAAGAAGGCGACAAGTTTTGTCGTAAAGTTGCAGGGAATCATGGGCAACATCAGTAATAACCAATCTTTCGTCTGGCATGTACGCTATTCCATACAGCCAACAAGGTTTCCCATGGTCAACTGTGGTAAAAGATCCAACGGGCTTTCCTTTCGTTATCGACAACTCGGCTACTTCAGAAGCAGATAAATCTTCTGCTCCACACAGAAGCTGCGCAGTGATCTCTTGACTATAGTCATCAGGATCATCTCGGCAATTTCTCATGGTAGTCACATCATTATCATCGCCTGATGCTAACAGATCGTCCGATGATGGACTGGACTCATCTTCTGAGGAGCTTTCTATATCTTCCAGTGATGAGGGAAGTCTACTAAGACGAGATCCGGAGCTTGTTCCACTTGTAGATTCTCTCGAAACCTCCTCAAGTGACAACGTACTGAGAGAGAGAAATCCGGGTGTTTGATGAGCTTCGTTTGTAACATCTGTACCAGTTTCGTTAAAGCTCGCTTTATTTTCAGAAGAGATTGTACCGAGAGTGTCAAACGCATCTATAAATTCCTGAACTGACTGAGATATGTCAAGCACTATAGTTTTATTTTGTCTTGCTACAGATTCTTTTGCTGAGCGTTCAATTTCGCAATACGCGTTTTGTACTTTTACCATAGATTTAATTTTACTGAGATCGGAGTTTTTCTCAAATGCCTCTTGTGCACTCTGCCTCACTTTTGAAGCTATTGATGAAAGATCTTCTAAGTTTTGAATATGTTCTGCTAACTTCATTGATTCTTGCCTTTCAAATTCTTCTGTCTTTTGTAAAAGTTCAGATTCACTTTTGTCAATCAGTCTGTAAAGCGTGCTACGAAGTGTTCTAAGCTTAAACTTAATTTGCCTAGCTTCCGGAGTTAAGGCTTCCAACGCCTCTCTTTTATCAACTACTGTTTCATCAATAATTTTGCTCTGGTTGTCCAGCGCTTTAAACAAATTATTTCTTTCTCTTTCAAATCTCTCAATGGCTTCTGGAAACGTTAGCGTGTCTTGACAGAGTTTGTGACGTTTTACGGCACAAATACAACAGATGACGTCATTATGAGCCGTGCAATAAAACTTTAATTCTTCATCCGGGTGATCTGTGCAGGTTTTCTTCTTGAGTTTCTTTGACTTCTTTTCCGACATTTTTATATCTAAATATTTTGGCCCCTGCAATAAAATAATAATAATAGTTATAATAATTATATCAAATGACGTCGCGTCTGGGAGTGTAATAACGCCATGTAATATTTTCGATAATCCACCAGTTGATTAAATGTGCAAATTAGCAAGATACGTTCCATAACATTACATGTACGACGTCCTTAACGACGTCGCAGTTAATAATGGCGGAACATTGACATTTTTGTACAAAAATCGTGAATTAAATACGTTTTAAATGCCATATGATAAATAGAATCTTGCATTCGTGCTCATGTAATATTGAATTTATTAAACTCGTTGAGGAAAAGGGATAAAATGCTCGGCAAAGCCTCGCATTTTATCCCTTTTCCTCAATTCGTTTAATAAATTCAATATCACATGAACACTCATGTAAGATCCTCTATATAATAATATGATTATATAGTGTCCCTAACGATATGAGCTCCCATATTGATCTGTTTTCTTGTCAATTCATCATAAGATAATTTTTAGGCATTTTCAAACCCTTTATGTCCCAGGTTACCCTATATTGTCGTTCCTAATGATACGACACATTCAATCATAATAAGGCTTACTTAAAATGGAGGGCATGGACATGCATCAACCCCCACACCCACCACCACCTCCCCTCCCCGCCACGAAGGACCTAGAATTATAATAATAATAATAATAATAATAATAATAATAATAATTATAATAATAATAACAATAATATAAATAATAAGAAGAAACATCACGTGAACAAATGAACACCCCCTAAACCCATTTCTATAGGAAAAAATGGGGTTTACGGGGGTGTATATTATTTTTGCTTATTTCTGCTCCTAAACATAGGTTGTGGGTACTCGTTTGAACGAGAACCCACAACCTATGTTTGGAGTATAAATAAGAAAAAATTCACAAATTTTCATCGGAAAAGCAGCCATTTTGGAGATATGAAAGAATGCAGGCCTACTATGTCACACGGGTGTGTTATCGTAAAGGAGAAGAAGAAGAAGAAGAAGAAGAAGAAGAAGAACAAGAAGAAGAAGAAAAAGGAGAAGATAGCAATCACGATGTGACTTAATAATAATAATAATAATTATAAAAATTATATAATAATAATAATTGTGGGTACACGTTAGAACAACCAAAGCGAGATGGATATAATGAACTTCCACAATCTAACAAAGTAATAGTTGCAAAAGCAAAAAAATATATAGCACATGCTGTTCATTTATTGCGCATGTCTGTTATCTTTATTCGTGTATTCGACCATATATAGAAACACACAGCAACAGAAAATAATGACATATTAACTTATTTTTAATATAACCAACCTCTTGTTTTATTACAAATCCTTCCTAAACCATTGTTATTTTTAGTTTTAAGCGGTACGAGTAAAACAAAATTCGCGTTGGGTCTTCTTTATTCCAAAATCAGTCGGCACAATATACCAACTCTTCAGCTCAGTGCGTTAGCATTGTTTTACTCTTCATTCAACTGTTTCACGTCACTGACAAACTTTTTATTTTAACCCTTTTTGTACCAAATGGAATCTTCCTCCTTATATATAGCAGCAGTCCATTTCAAAATTTAGGGGTCTCAGGTTGTGTTTTCTTCAAACTTTGTTTAGAAAATGGCTTAACTTTTTGCAAACAGTGGAGGCCCTGATCAGACGCCGCAGAACGCGGCATCTGATCTGGGCCTACACTGTTTACCAAAGTATCCGTTTGGGGTTTCTGGTACAAAATGGGTTACTTTCATACATTATCTCCAATTTTAAAAAGGGAGACAATTCTGATACAATAACCACTAAAGCTTTAAAGGAAAGAATTTACTCCTCGGGAGTAAATTCTTTCCTTCAACCCATAAACACCTGGCGTCGCTATCGTGGGACATAATCAACATCAGACGCCGCAGAACGCGACGTCTGATCTAGGTCTACACTGTTTGTTCAAAGTACATGCATTTATGCAAAACTTACCTCGAACAAAACAAACTTGGCACCCCTATTCTTAAAAAATGGACCACTCCAGACTTATTTAAGTGGAAGATTCCATTGTCATATACGGGTTAAAAGTAGACCCCCGTTAGTTATCTGTCCTGCGGATGTGTCTATTCCCGTAAGACATGGGTTTTTCTGTTGTAGAGATTAATGAAAATCTCAGGCTTGACACGATTCTGTTAAAAATGTACATGTTCCTTCAGCACCCCCGCCCATCGGGGCTTGGAGAAATAGATTGGGCTGCATAGTGTTTCAAAGCAGAGATGAAACCAACCGAACTTGAGTACTGGTTAACTGCTACGAAGGTCTAAGCTTATCCAGGAAAAATGGTGTGAGTCAGACCGTTCCTTAAACCCTAGTGGTATCTTTGTGCGATAGGGTTTGAGATGTCATTTCATCTCATGTCGGGTAAAAGACCCAAGGCATCGGAAGCAACGTCTCCAAAATTACCTACAAAGTGTTGATGGGGACCTTAAAATTAAACACAAACATGTTAAGTTTGTTTGTTTGATTTGAGGTTTAACGTCCCCGTCAACACTGTATAGGTCATTTTGGTGTTCCTGGTACTAAATGGGTTAAGTTTACTACGTATTACGTTTGAAATGTTCAGGGTTGGTAGTTTGTTTTCACTGTCAATACGTTTTGCCGCTATAAACAAATATTCAAGCAAACCATGTACAGTCAACTTCAATGGCTCGAACACCTTTTAGACCTCGAAAATCTGTTCGAGACAGGGGTAGTTCGAGCCACTGAGGTTACTGTCAGGAGGCATAACGATATACTTTTATCCATATTTTCGGTGTTCTATAATGAATATGTATGCTGTGTGTACTCATTAGAATCGCCTCATTGAGGCGATTCTAATGAGTACACACAGCATTCATTTGCAAGATAAAAGACTAAAATCTCCTTAATTATCTCCCACTATTTACTATGTAGAGGATTTCGCTAGGGGCTCAAGAATGGGTTCGACACATCCATGGTGAACGAGCCATCGGTGTTCGAGCCATCGAAGTTCTACTGTATATCCTGATCACTTGTGCACGTGGTGTCTGATCAGGATCCACACTGTTTGCCAATGCCGGCCTGTTAAATTGCTTTCATTTTCATCTCTATCCGTGGAATTCCTCAGAGTCTTAAAAATGTCTACATATTTGTTTTCGTTGAGGGTTTACATCCCCGTCAACACGATTTTTGTCATTTTGTAGACCTTGCTTCCGATTTTGTGGGACTTTTACTCGACAGTGAGATGACATGACATCTCAAGCTCTACCAATTGGGTTTAAGTGCACCACTTTTCCTGGGCAGGCTTAAACGCTCTAAGCAGTTGACAAGTACTCAAGAATTCGGTCGGGAAGCATTTGGCAGACCATATATATTAATTAGTAGCACCTTATTTGAGATATATGCATTTGTTGTACAAGTTCACTGTGATATTTTATAACGTCTGTGATGAACTAATCTCTTTCGAGCATTTACTCAACGTTGAATATTTACATTTCCAGTGTAAAGTCTAATGTAAACCTATAGCAAACAATGTAGTTCATACTTCTATGAATTCATCGAATAGCGTGGTTTTCAGTGACGTCAAGTGACGTCAGTCTAAACAATGGTTCTCTATAGGCGTTGGTGACGTCAACGCTTTTCCGCTCTTTGTTGAAAAACGGTGTGTAAATGTTTTTCAGCTGTAGAAGTTTGTCCTACAAACTTTTTTTTTTCGCCCAGTGACGAGGGGCAAAGAATGTAAATACAAAAAATAAACTTAATGTTTCTGCTTTTCATGAAAATTATGAACGACAGCGGGTCGCTAGCAAAGTAAACATGAACCCCTTCGGGGTTCATTTACTTTGCACGCGACTCACTGGGTTCATACTTCCATGAACAGCAGTAAAACAGAAATTCATTTCTGAAATGAACGCCGAAACAACGTTCAAAAAGTTCGGACCCCGCCCGTCGGGGCTTGAATAAATAGATGGGCTGCATGATGCTTCCACGCATAGCTGAATCCGACTCGCACACGAGTACTGGTAAACCGCTGAGAGGATCTAAGCCTGCCCAGGCAAAGCGGTGCGAGTGTCGGGTCGTCCATGCTAATAAACCCTACTGGTTTCATTGGGCGCGACAGGGCTTGAGATGTCATTTCATCTCAATGTCGGGTAAAAGTCCCACAAAAATGGAAGCAACGTCTCCAAAATAACCTTTACAGTGTTGACGGGGACTTTAAACCTCAAATCAAACAAAAAAAACCTTCAAAACGTTGTTTCAGCGTTCATTCAATGCAGTGTCAACGGTGTGTGTCTGCAGGATTGCTACCTATATTTGTCGAAATAAAAGCCCTGTGGTGCTCATGCAAATTAAACGTACATGTAGTTCAAAATATTCCACAGTAAGATCAGTTGTATTTGTTTTGTTTGTTTGTTTGTATTGGAGTTTAACGGCCCAATCACCAAGTTTAGGTCATTTTTGAGCCGGTCAGTTTACCTATCAACACTTTCCTGGGCAGGCTTATACGTAAGCGGTTAACCAGTACAGTGCACATTCTTTCGCCAGAAACTGACAACTGCCCTTCTTGAATCAGCGGAAGGGAGAGAATGACCGTAGAAAAGATTTCATGATCAATCTCCACGAAAGAATGTTGCCGACCCCGGCGGGAGTCGAACCCGCGTCCTCCTGATCACAAGTCAGACGCGCATCCGACTGAGCCACTGAGGCCGGCATGTATTTGTTTGTAATGGAGTTTAACGACCCAGTCACCACTTTTTGAGGTCATTTTTGAACCGGTCAGTTTACGTATCCGCACTCTTCCTGTGCAGGCTTAGAAGCCCCCGTGGTCGAGTGGTTACGCTACTCGCCTAGTAAACCAGGGGTCGCAGGTTCGATCCCGGGCTTCTCCAGACTTTCGGATGCGTCTTTAAACCGAGGTCCCGTCTCCGTATGACCTTAGCTGTTGGTGGGACGTAAAACTGAAACACTCACTCAATCACTCCTGGGCAGGCTTATACGAAAGCGGTTAACCAGTGCAGTGCACAGTCTTTCGCCAGAAACTGACAACTGCCCTTCTTGAATGACCTTAGAAAATAGTTCATGATCATTCTCAACGAACCGCCCCCGCCCCTCGGGTCTTGAAGAAATAGAGAGGCTGCCTGATGCTTGAACGCAGAGCTGAAACCGACCCGCACACGAGTACTGGTTAACCGCTTAGAGGATCTAAGCCTGCCCAGGCAAAGCGGTGCAAGTCGGCTCGTCCATGCTTATAAACCATATTGGTTTCATTGGGCGGCAGGGCTTGACATGTCATTTCATCTCAATGTCGGGTAAAAGTCCCACAAAATTGGAAGCAACGTCTCCAAAATGACATTTACAGTGTTGATTGGGACGTTAAACCTCAAATCAAACAAAACAATCTCCACGAAAGAATGTTGCTGACCCCGGCAGGTATCGAACCCGCGTCATCCTGATCACCAGTCAGACGCGCATCCGACTGAGCCCAAGATCAGTTGTAAATGACTTCGATGTCAGTCTTCCTAGATGTAATCAAAGCGCCAAAGGCACTGAAATGACAGATTCTAAGAGGAAATCATAACACTGTGAAAACTTACAGAAATCCTTTCTAAAAAGACCTTAAAACTTAGAAAAGTAGTTCTACAAATTCCATTATAAGATATGTTTGCAGATGTCTATACACCGGTGGTATTATGAAATGCCATTCGATGTTCCAAATTTTGGAAAGAAATTATTGACGTTTTCAAAACCAAACATTTAAATTCAAGTTTTAACAATGCTACTGTCCATAAGAAACAGTTTTTGTCTGGTCGGTTGTGGATACCTCTCCAGAAAGATACTCTATATGGGAAAGAGATCGGAGGAGAAAGGCTGGCTAGTTCTGTACATTAATTCCATTGGCTTGAAGAAAAGTTTGAGTAAGAACAGCACTACGAGCCCGCGCGTAATCCTGCTGGATAAGATATCCCGGATTATGAGCGTAAACAAATAAACGGAACCATGTAAGGCCGAAGCAATTGATTAATGTAACGTCTTGCTGTTCAGTTCATGTCTCAGCCATGGCCTTGAATGTTATTAATGACACTTAGCTGCGTTCGCTAACTGCATGCAATACCACGCCACACGATTACGCTTGTTCCACCCGATATGTCACGCTCTATGACGCACGCGTTGCCTCGGCATACCTTACACCTACATGTTTACGTCGAAACACCCGGAAACGACAATCGGCGTGATTCACGCTGAAGTGCGATTTGTCACAAAAACGCATATCACGTCCGTCGCTTAGACGCCAATTTACGTATTTCATGCACCAGCGTAAGTGTTCCGTACTGTGTCGACGCGTTAACTTTGGTCACGACAGGGACGTCTAGCTCTCAAACATGCATCGCATAAGGGCGACGAACAGTGTCAGTGCTTATTAGTCGGTAGTTGAGACCCCTTGTTTATCTACAGTTACAGTCTAGCAGCTGCCGGAGGAAATCTGTTTCGCATATGCGTCTGACGGATGAATCGATCTTGATGTACTGACGTCGGTCTTCCGCTACGTCGACGTCCACTGGCGTCTTCTGTATATAGTAAGATGTCGCTCCAATAGACGGTAGATCACTCACATGTGGCACTATATATCAGAGTCATCGTCATCCGCTTTCCGACCAAGGGGCACGCTTACGATCCTTTAATGAAAAATGTTGCAATACGCTCTCAATGCTTTTTGAGAACAAATTTCAGTTTATTTTTTTCTAGGCACGACCTTACATTAAATATCAAACCCTGAACATGTTGTTTCTATCCATGGTGGTGTGAAGGTGGTGCACAGGATCGACGGGGCCTGACTGGTAACCAGACGTCACGGTTGATTGATTTAACCTTTATGGTGCCTAAGCGTGTTGTAACCATGTAATTGTTTGGTTTCAGAATCAAAGCACTAAGAGTGTTGGTGGGGTGTAGGTTGGGGTAATAGTCCTGGGCTGAGATTGAAACTGTTTCATTTAACTCTGAAATTACAAACAAATAGTGACGATTTTGTTTGCCACGCTCACTCTTTGGTTCCAGGATAACCATCTTCAGTCTTATGCGGCCCCCGCCCATTGGGGCTTGAAGAAATAGATGGGCTGCATGATGCTTCCATCCAGAGCTGAACCCGACCGCACACGAGTACTGGTAAACCGCTTAGAGGATCTAAGCCTGCCCAGGCCGAGCGGTGCTAGCCCAACTGTCCATGCTTATAAACCCTATTGGTTCCAGTGGGTGACAGGGCTTGAGATGTCATTTCAGCTCGATGTCGGGTAAAAATCCCACAAACTTGAAAGCAACGTCTCCAAAATGACCTTCATGGTGTTGACGTGGACGTTAAACCCCAAATCAAACAAACAAAATATTCAGTCTTTTGGAATACCCTGATTGCGGCTATTTCCTACAAAAATGGTAATTCAGTGATAATCACGTAGACGTTAGCACTGAAGCTTATTAGCAACTTCGGATCGAACGCCAAACAATCAACCCAAACATATCCGCGTCGTTTGTCAGTGTTGGGTACGTGTAAGTGTTGTCTGTAAAATTAGCACTTAAATCAAATGTTGGATCTGCCAAACAGTGTAGACTCAGATCAAACGCCACAGAACACGATGCTGATCTTGTTCTACACTTTTTGCATTAGTTTATACTACGAACATCTTAAGTTTAAACGAACCAGCCCAAGTCTCCGTTCATGACCAGCCTGCATTCAGAGACAATCGCCATGAATGTTGTCAGTGCTTTGATTTATTCACTGTCTTGAGTTTCTGGAGCGCACTCGTCCATCACTAAAGTTGGGCTAGTCCATCCTGCCAAATATGGCACCTAGAATTATATCACAGGACCTACACTGTTTGCATAAGTATCTGTACCATATTCAGGGTTAAAAGGGACAGCCTTTCTTTCCAATTTCTCCACGCAAAGTCTAATATACACCTAGTTGTAACTGACCTATACTTGACCTCGAAAGTCAGAAAACCCATTAAGCAGGCTGGTCTTTATGGATTAAATATTGACAGCACTGTTAGAAAACAGTGTAAAACCTGAGCAGACGGCTGAGCAGACGCCGCATTGATCTGGGTATATTTGCCAAACCCATCACATGATGCAGCTGATTCATATGAAATGCTGAATCGATTCTCTGAAAGGTAAGATGAAATCGTCAAGTCGTCTGCTTCAAACGTTTGTTTTGCGCTTATAGGATAACTAATACGCTTGGACAATTTTGATTACTGCGCCAAACCGGACTATATTTTGTGCGGACTCATATTTCTATGGCGGTCAAAGCCGGAAGATAACCAGAAGAATGCCGGAACTACTTTAAAACCTGTAGGATAGGTAGAGATGACAGATTGAATCAGTCATTAAAAATGATTATCTGCGCATACCCAATGCCCATTTCTTTTCAAAACATTTTAGGCACATTGTTTGTTAGTCAGTCGGCCCAAACTTACTAAGCTTACTTGTTTTACGTCGTTGACGTCCATGTGACGATCACTGATTTGTACGTTGTTTTTGTTGTTGTTGTTGTTGTTGTTGTTGTTGATGATGTTTGGTTTTGTTTCCCGTTTCCCCGCGCCGCGGGTCGTCGGCTGATAGAGATCTCAGAGAACGAATCCATGCTTGCACAACTCCGTAGCCGCACGATGGCTTCCTCATTTAGCGGTGCCGGGGAATGGGTAAGTCATCGCTCAGATCCAACCCCATCAATCCTCGTCTATCGTAAGATGTTTTGGCCCGATTCAATCTCGTAGGCATGCACTGTGTATTTGATAAATTTTGAACGCCCATCCAAACGTGATCAAAGAAAGTGATGTAGAGTCTTTGTGTAGTACTTCGAATAAAAACACACAATAAGTTTTATAGTTTTTATCTTGACTTTAGCACAAGTAAACAAATAATATTTTTCAGTCCCAGGTTCCAACAGAAACTATCCAGTTAGGATAGGAGTGAGCGGATCCGTAAGAAGTTACCTTACAGGTTACAAGCTTTCCTGAACACTGCTGACTGCTCTGAAGCTCCCAGTATTTATACAGAACAGCCAACAGGTCATAAAATCTTTATGGACATGACTTGTCCATCAGAAAGCCGGTCATAAAAATAGACTCATAAAATGCAGTCATTAATTGTCACTCAAATATTGGTCATAAAAGTAGCCACAGTAAACCTGATCATAAACTGTCCATCAACTGTCAGTCATGATAGTGCAGAATGCAGGCATGCCTTTACGGTATACCTGTGGCAACTTGTTATGAACAACTTTTTATACTGTTGGACAAATGTTAAAAGAACAATATTGAAAGTATCAATATTGTTACACTCCTTCCCTTCTTATTTTTTTTATTTTTTTTTTTATTTTTTTTTGAAGTTAAATTTTTAACATGTTAACATAAGTGATAAGAATTATACAAAAATCAGTCAACAGTCATATAATGTTATTTGCTTGATAGAATAATTTCATTATTCCTGTACAAAAGTCATCTCAGAATTAAAACACATATGTATTAATGTCATTTAGAGGAAAGAACACATTAACGATAGTATTCCTCTAACACATGAGAAATATAGTCTGTCATTTAACAACAGTCTTCTTCTTTTCTGTCACGCGGTGTCTAAGAGGTGAGAGTTCATCCTCCATCCCCAGTCCATCGCCGGGAATCATCAGTCGATGACGACACATCCAATAGTTTTGACATTTCTTTCGGTTTGTTGAAGACTTGTCTGCTCTCCTTTCTGTTATTGTCAGCTTCTCCGGGATGTCGATGAAAGGTACCCGATGTTTTACATTGGGTTTGTAAATGGTGTCTTCCTCCGTATTGTCCAGGCAATACTGGTTCTTAACCATAGAAGTAGGCCAAGGTTCATCTGAACAGCTCCTTGCATACTCCCGTTGCATAATTGGTTTATCCTGCGACCAGAAAAGAAGCATCCAAAGTCGGAGTACAAGAATGTACTACTGTTAAATATATTGAGGAACTTATAGAATTTATTTTCTTCACCTTCGCGCAACTTCAGGTTAAACACAAAGGACTTTATGCTCTTTTTTTTTTTTTTTTTTTTTTTCTTCACCCTAGTGCAACTTAAGGTTGACACCAAGGATTTCATTCTTAATTATAGTGATTCTGTTGATACACATTTATGACTTTACAGTTAATAAGTCTAATTTGGGATACATTGTCTTAAGTTCCTCTACATTTGTGCTGGTGTTGGTATCAGTAACTAATAGTGGTGCGGAAGGTAATTCTACCGTTCTTCCCTCGTGACCTTCGCCAGAGCCAACATCGTTGGGCATCACTCGTCGTCCAGCAAGCGTCACAGATCTCACAATGCTACTCTTTTCTTTGGCCAACCCAAAACTTTTTATTTGCTTAACCCTTTTCAACCAAAAGAGAATAACGAGGATAAGTATCAAAGCTCCAATGCCAATTAAGAACCAGACCCACACAGAAATGTTCCCCGAATCATCAGGTAAGATTGCATTTAGAGAATCAAGCTCTTTTATGAGACCGTCCATGGGGATGCTATTTAAAGATTTCAAATGTTTAGGCAATAACGTGACATTGAAATTGGGTAACTTTGATGTCAGAGGTTTCCATAAATTAATTTCAGAAATGTTGAAAACGGCAGTGATATCATTAAATGGGTCATAGATTTCATACCTCGATTCGTTTTGATAAAATGCTGGGAGGTATAAGTAATTATTAGACGCAGTGCATGAAATAGGTAGTTTTACAATACCCAGCGGCGGATTGACCTTTACTGTAGAATCTCGTAGGTTTGATTCTTGACAAACAACGATAAATTGTAATGACTTAGTAGTAGCTATAATCCATATTCCATTAACTAGATAATGTGCTAAAGGTTTGTTTGAAGATGGGCTGATTACGGTTTTGCAAAAGTTATTTATGCTGTCCTTATTGTCTAAATACAAAGCAACGATACATAACTCACTAAGGTTAATTGGATAAATAGGACTCTCAATTTTGCAAAATGTTTGCAAAGGGTTAGCACAATGTTGGAGTTCGTAATCGTTTAATAATACATATTTGCTTTTATCTCCATTAACAGCAATAGCATGGGATTCCAAGGAGTATTTAGCCATCATGCCCAAGCCTTGGGCTTTAGAAGAAGTATTAAGTGGTATTGGGAGATTGTGGATTTTAAAGATTTCATATTTAGAGTTTTCATCAAGTAAGGGAACAGATACCACAATATAAATGTGATTTTTATCTAAGACTGTGCGGCAGGTTAGAATGTTATAGAAGTCCCATAAGTTTGTTTCTGGATCGCGCGGTAGCTTTAAATAAAATGGTAAATGGGTTTGAATTTCCTCCAATACTCGCCTGAATTCATCTGGCGTTACTGTAATGGGAGAGAAGTGACCTAATGAAAGCATATTTAGTTGGCTTTGAAGATGTTCCATATCTAACTGGGCTTTGTGTAAAATTCCTTTTAGAGCGGCCGTTAGCCTATCCATTTGTGCATAGGCTTGAGTGAAAGAAGCCAGTTCAGTTATACTCTTAATAAGAACATCTTTTTCCTTGTCCATTTTATCCTCAAGTGTTTGTAAAGCGTCAGTTAACGTGTTTATGGTCTTACGATTTTCCCCAACTGCTGTTCGTGTTGAATTCAATATGGTCAAGCTGTCCTTTACGACATGTGCTATCTTATTTTGATTTTCGCTTAATGTTTTTACGTTACGTCTGATTGAGCCTAGATCTTGTTCTGAAACTGTTCCAAACAAAAAACTTAATGCTGAGCCAATGAATGGCAATATAGATCTTTTATTTCTCACCTTTAGTGATTTAACAGTTGCAAACATGTTTTTAAGATGAGCCTCTGAAAATTTTAGTGATTGTAGTTCCTGTCTGAAATTATCGAGAGCTCCAATAAAGAACGTTTCGGGATGAAGGAATCCCCTTGAATTTGTTGCCGCAAACATTTTCTCTATAGTTCCGAGCGATTCCTCAACTGTTGCAAAGTCATTTTCCAACTTTGTTAAAAATTGTTCATAGGGGTTAAGGTCAATTACAAATGTAACGAGCCATCTTGATCTGGTTGTGGTAATTTCATTTAATTTTTGAAAGACAACATTTCTTTTGACCAAAACTGATTCGCTGAGGCCATAAAATAGTAGCATTAGAGAGAGACGCATGTTTATTCTGCAATAAATAAAACAAACAAAAATGTTAATCTTTGTCTAAAAGGCCAGCTACTGCCAAAAGTAAATCTTTCATGTTCCTATCTTTGTCAGTCTTTTGTTTCGACTTTCGCTTGCTTTGACTGCGTGTCTTTGGTTTCTTAAGATTTCCAATTAATGCATTTACTGACATTTTGTCATCACTGATGTAAGACCCATCCGGGCCTGATGAGATTTCATCAGTATTTTCAACTACCTTATTTCTGGCATCTCTTTCTTTGAGCCGTTTCGATAGTTCCATTAGAGGAATGTCATCCTCATCTGTGGAAGCGTCTCTTTCTTGTCTACGTCTTTTTATCATTTTCTGAGTGGGTTCTTGCTCCATTTCTGACTCATCAGATGAGCTAGAATCTGGATCATTGGGAGGAAACCACATAAGTAGCTCGCCTTAAAGTTCTACCTAAATTGTCTTTGGGGATTTCCCATTCTTCGATATTTGCTAACCGCAATTGTTCAGCGTGGGCTTTTACTGTCTGCCCGCTCAACTGATCCTTGATAACAAGGCTTACCGGTCCTTTCTGTTCAATTATACGGAAATAAGGGCGCCAGTTGCTTTGCAGTTTGCTGGTCTTGCGGAAATTCTTATAGTACACAGGGTCCCCTATGTTAAATGAGGTATCTTTGCTGTTTTGATCAGCATATTTTGCCTGTCTTCGTTTTGCCCGTTTTAAATGTTTGTGCACAAGCATAAATGTTTTATGTTGTTGTTCAAGGGCAATCTTATGGGTTTCTTCACCTTGATACTTTCGCCTAGGTTGAAGCAAATTGTCCAAAGGCAGTACCACGTCTCTGTTATATAAGAGGAAATAAGGGGAAAATTTGGAGGATTCACTTATATTAAATCTCACTGCAGCTAGGGCTTGATTCAGATAAAGGTCCCACCTATTAAGATTATCATCTATCAGCTTGGAAAGTATGTCATGCATTGTTCGATGAAAGCGTTCTACCTTGGCATTACTTTGCGGATGATAGAAGGACGTTGTTACATGATCAATATTTAAGGCTTCCAGAGTTTCATTTACTACCCTGTTTTCAAATGCTGAGCCATTATCTGTTACAATTTGAAGGCACGTACCGTAACGTGGGAATATTTCTTCAAGAAGTAGGTGAGAAATTGTTTCACCTGTCTTATCAGGAATTGGGAACGCTTCTGGCCAACCAGAGTACCAATCTACAAAGGTTGCTATATACTTATTGCCTGAAAGTGTCACTGGGTATGGGCCTGAAAGGTCTAAGCCGATCTTTGCAAAAGCAAATGGAGGACTATCAGTCTCTTGTAGTGATGGCTTTTGTTTCCTAAGACCCCTCTTTTGACATGTTATACATTTTGAAACGTACTCTGCCACTTCTTTGTATAAGGTAGGCCAGTAGTACTTAGAAGCTGTGGCATCAAACGTCTTGTCGATCCCCATGTGACCATTGTTATTATGAAATTGTAATAGGACTTTTTGCTTCAGATTTTGAGGCACATACAATCTTAGGATTGGTTGGTCATCCGGGCTACTAATATAGTAAAGGACATCTTCAAGCAGAATGTGTTTCCTTTCTTGGGATTTACCAGCCTTACCGTTTATTAAAAATGTCTTAACAGCAGATATCTCAGTGTCCTTATCTTGTTCTGAAACAATGTCAAAGCCTAGGCAGCGCTTTTCGGGTGTATGAGTATCTTCAATTTCAGCAGTGTAGCTTGCAAATGCCTTAGGGTCAAAGCCGTTCGAATTCAGAGCATTTATTTCAAGGGTATTGTCATTAATATCGGGCTCTATAACAGTGTCAGCTGTAGCACTGTTGTACGCCTCAACAGGACGTGAAAGAAGATCAGCGCACGTGTTAGCCTTGCCTGCAATATATTCTATTTTGCAATTGTACCCTGCAATACCAAGTGCCCACAACTGTATTTTTCTATTCTGCATAGGCGCATCCAGAAGATACTTAAGGGGTTTGTGATCAGTGCGTATCACAAACTCAGCATTGTGTAAATAGTGGTCAAGGCCTTGTAAGGCAAAGTGGATTGCGAACGCTTCTTTTTCAATAGTCGACCACCTGGTTTGGGTGTCACTAAGTTTGTGTGAAAGGAAATGGATGGGAACCTCATCTTTTATACCAGGTATAACGCTGTTCGAAGATTCACATGGTTGTGTGAGACACGCACCAATAGCTTTGTCACTGGCATCGGTATACAATATATATGGTTGGTTGAGGTCGGGGTAAGCCAATAAGGGAATGCTAGTTAAATGCTTTTTCAGTTCATCAAAAGCTGTTTGACATACATTTGTCCAGTTAAACCTTGCATGTTTCTTTGTAAGAGCTATTAAAGGGGAAGCAATTTCTGAGAAGTTTGGTAAGAACCTCCGGTAATAACTGCACATGCCGATAAAGCTTCGAACATGTTTGACTGTGGTGGGAGTTTGCATTCGTCGTATTGCTTCCACCTTGTCTGCATCTGGCTTAATGCCATTTTCCCCAATCACAAAACCAAGATAGTTTGTCTCTTTCTGAACAAAATTACATTTCTTAAGTTTCAACTTCAAACCATGTTGCCTTAATCTTCCAAAAACTTGCTCAATGTGATTGAAATGCTCCTCTAAAGTGCTGGAATGAATCAAGATGTCATCTATATATGCAAAACAGAAGTCAAACCCTTGTAGGACCTCAGACATGAGTTCTTGAAACATAGAAGGGGCATTTGCAAGGCCAAATGGCATAACATTAAATTCAAATAAACCGGCGTGGCAGGTAAATGCCGTTTTTTCTCGGTCAGATTCGTCCATGGCAACTTGCCAGTATCCCGATTTCAAATCAAGTGTGGTGAAATATTTCGCTTTCCCTAGTAGGGCTAAAATTTCATCAATTACAGGCAGAGGGTAAGAATTTTTCTTGGTGATTTTATTAAGTTGCCTAAAATCTACACAAAACCGTTTAGTGTTATCTTTCTTATTTACAATAACCACAGGAAATGACCAAGGTGAGCGGGACCGTCGTATGACCCCAGCATCCAACATTTCCTTGACGGCATTGTCAATGACTCTTCGGTTGTTTAAAGGTGCTTTATAGGCCTTAAGCTTAATAGGGGGCTCTTTTCCAGTATCTATTTTCATTTTAATGGTATCAGTGTGCCCTAAATCGGAATCTTTTGACGCAAATATATCTGAGTTATCATCGACCAATTTTGAAATAACATCCCTATGTTGTGGAGGCACGTTGATGTCAGTGGAGTTGTATGTCTCCTCATCGTCATTGGATTTACTCACAGAGGCAATTTCCCCTGATTTAACAAGTGTTACTTTCCCTACTACACTGCCTCTACGTAAATTAATAGTTTTGTTTGTGTTGTTAACAATAAAGACTGGAATTTTTCTTGCCTTATTTAGCTTTCCAATTGAGTTGGTCACCATGAGACCTGGTTCGTTTGCAATGTGGCCTTGTTCTACTGGTGAAATTTGGTAAGTCTCAGAGGATGGAAAAGCTGTGTTGTTTTTAATTCTTGCCCAACATATTTTTGATGTTTGAGGCTTAAGTAACGTCTTTGATGTAAGACGTGCAATGGAAGCAATGTGTATGTCTTCTTCTAGAGGTGCATATATTTTGCCAACCCGTAGACATCCCAAATCAAAATATAACCTGACACCATTTTGTGTCATCCAATCACGACCCAAGATTAAATTTCGGTTCATATTATCTACAATGCAAAAATTATGTTTTTGTTTTGTGCCTTTAATATCAAAATCAATGTCTGCACAGCCTAAGACAGAAAGTGGGCTTCCATTGACAGATTGTAAATTTAAAGATTTCTTGGTTAGTTTTGGAGCCTGTTTAAGTGATTTAAATACACGTACATGCATAAGACTGATCTCGGCACCACTATCAACTAGTGCTCTTAATTTCTGTTTTTCAATTTTTAATAGACACGAACTCGGACTACCGCTTAACTCTACTTTATATATAGGTGTATTTAAATCAATTTTCTCCTTTTTGTCAGACCCTGCGCAAAAAGGATTTTCTAGTTTTCCGAATTATTTTGTTCGGCCCTGCACTCGCGTTTGTAGTGCCCCCGTCTCCCGCAATTATAGCAGATTACCCATGTTTTGTTATGCGGTCTGTTATTTTGATTTACAGCATGAATATGTTGTGCTCTTCGATAATGATTTGGTCTATCCCCAGACCCTTGATGTCTTGGAGGGCGTGAATGGCGCATATGATCAACTTCCATTGGCACATCCCTACGACCTAATGTTTCTCCTTGATTTGTTCTTAAGTTGAATCTCCGCCTAAGATTTTGTTCCTGTAAGGCGGCATTTACTGCAGCTTGAAAAGTATTTGGATTGTCTCTCATTAATTTCATTTTGAGACTATCTTGCAGCAACCCATCTACAAAGAAGCCTATTAATTGTCTTTCGACTGTTTGTCTATCAGTGTCTGGGGGAAAACTATCTTTGCCTAAAGTAAGTAACCTCTCGGCATAAATTTGGACGTTTTCCCCTACTTTTTGCCGTACATTTCTCAGAAGGGTAAATGCATGCATTTGGTCAGTGACGTCACAAAATCGGGCAGTTAATTCTTGTTTTAACCTAGCCCAGTTTTCCTGAGGGTAGTTATGCAAAAAACGTTGTATAAAATCTGAGACAGCCTCTCTACTTGAACGGAATGTTAATCGTTTAATCCCTTCATCTGACAGATTATCTAAAAGAGCTTGTTTCTCGATTGTTTTTATCCAATTTTGGAATTCTTTTGGGTCACCTGAATATGGTGGTACAATTAAAGACGAGCTAATAGACCCAATACTGTTAGTCGCATTTGACAGTTGATTAGTAAGCCCCGTTATTTGGTTGGAAAAGGTTTGAAAAATAACTGCTAATTCTTCGACACCGGCCATTGTAAGAAGAGAAAGAGAGCAAAGTGAAAAATGTTCTACTCACCAGATTTGCGTTGATATTTCTGCCACTGGCTGAAGTTTCTGTGATCCTTTGTGTCACGTGCACCAAAAATCCTAGTGTAGTACTTCGAATAAAAACACACAATAAGTTTTATAGTTTTTATCTTGACTTTAGCACAAGTAAACAAATAATATTTTTCAGTCCCAGGTTCCAACAGAAACTATCCAGTTAGGATAGGAGTGAGCGGATCCGTAAGAAGTTACCTTACAGGTTACAAGCTTTCCTGAACACTGCTGACTGCTCTGAAGCTCCCAGTATTTATACAGAACAGCCAACAGGTCATAAAATCTTTATGGACATGACTTGTCCATCAGAAAGCCGGTCATAAAAATAGACTCATAAAATGCAGTCATTAATTATCACTCAAATATTGGTCATAAAAGTAGCCACAGTAGACCTGATCATAAACTGTCCATCAACTGTCAGTCATGATAGTGCAGAATGCAGGCATGCCTTTACGGTATACCTGTGGCCACTTGTTATGAACAACTTTTTATACTGTTGGACAAATGTTAAAAGAACAATATTGAAAGTATCAATATTGTTACATTTGCCGATCCCGGCTATCAATCGTGACCCGCCATCTTGTTCGACAGCTAAGTAGGTCATTTGTTCTCTCCGGGGTCCGCGCTGCGATAAGTCCAGTTTTCTGCTTTACCAGGCGGTTGTTAGCTTCGTTTGTCAGAAAGCTTATTCCCAGCAGGCATATGTCGACAGGGCAACGTCAAATCAACGTCGGTGCAACGTAATGACGTTGCGCCGACGTTGATGTGACATAACAATTACGCCATGTGCCTGCTGGGTTATAGTTATATCAGTGAGGCGTAACCAGATTTCGTATGCTTTAGGCTCTTCGGTGCAATCTGGGTGAGTTCTTCATTACGATAACACATCCGTGCCACATGTGCATTTTTCCCAATCTCCAAAATGGCTACTTTTATGATGAAAATCTGTGACATTTTCTTATTTATACTGCACACATAGGTTGTGGGTGCTCGTTAGAACCTCCTCTTTCAGGCGGTTCTAACGAGTACCCACAATCTATGTATAGGAGCAGAAATAAGAAAAATAATGAATACCCCAGTAAACCCCAGTTTTCTCCATATAAAGTCGGGTTTAGGGGGTGTTCATTTCACGGAGTAGTTCAAGTGATGTTGTGTTTACCTTGTGGGCTGTCCGATCATATGCACTCGGTTTTTTCGATGTCATATAGGGAGAACATCTGAAGGTTCTATCTTTGGTCATGTTACAACATGCACTTATCGTTTTGAGGCTTTTGTTTGTTGTCGATCTCGTAGATGGTGGGCCCATATTGTTTCGACTTCCGAGCGTCGGTAATTCTGTACTTGGAGAGAACTCTCTTGTCCGTATTGCCTTGATGTCGTGCGACGGTTTTGTGGTACCCCGGTGGCTTCCTTGGGAGAGGCGGGTGGTGCCAGCCAGCAAGGATTGCCGGGCCAACGTCGGGTCGTTAGCGATACGACGTGGCAACGTCGTATCGCTATCGGCCCGACGCTGGCCCGCTGTTTTTGTGCTGGCTGGGCTCTTTGGAGTTTGCCTTTGCTGTGTTGTGTTGGCTGCGGCTAAAATGCATGAGTTCTTGCATTTTAATCATTGCGCTATCGAGGCTGACAACTGATCTCTTGGATTTTTTTCTCTCTTTATTTTTGAATTAGCCGCAGTAGAGCTTTCTTGGGGTTAGTAGAGCGGATGGTCCAAAACTGATCTAATAGCTTAGTTCGATGGCGATGGAAGCTTCAAGCTTATTTAATCGCTCTCGAACGCTCATTCCGGATGTTTTCACGTGCGCGAGAGAGAGGCAGTGTCTATTACACCACTGCTACCCATTTACACCTGGGTGGAGTGAGGCGGTGTCATTACGTGTCTTGCCCAAAGACACACCTCGATACCGGGTGCCGGATTCGAACGCACAACCCCTCGATCATGAGTCGAACGCTTTAACCACTGCGCTATCGAGGCTGACAACTGATCTCTTAGATTTTTTCTCTTTGTTTTTGCATTTTAGCGTACTTGAACAACACCTTAATCCAAACAAATGGTTGTGTCACATCTTTCTAGACGTGACACAGTGCACCCATTTGTACAGATTAAGGTGTTGTTCAAGTACGCGAAAATGCAAAAATAAAGAGAAAAAAATCCAAGAGATCAGTTTTGGACCATCCGCTCTACTAACCACAAGAACGCTCTACTGACCACTAGTATCTGTGTGGAGTCGGAAATCAGCCTACTGCATGGTGTTTCTTCTGGCTGACGTGGGTTCCAAACGCATGCTCACGTCAAAGTTCGGATTGCCTGTGAGGTTGCTGGACTGTAACACATTTTTTTCGAAAGTACAAGAAGCTCGACACAGAAGCTTCGACTTTCTTTATTCATTTCTTGATATTTTTTCACCACTTAAATAGTGGTTGTCAAAACCTCTTTCGGTTTATAAACGCGCGCGTCCCCGTCTTGTATTGGTTTTACTACTCAAATTCTAAACTTTAAATTGAAATGGTAACGTTACTTCTTGCTTGTTTCGCGATCGTCCAAATTTCTCATATCGATTTTTCCTCTTTTTTACATAAAGTAAAAACAATAAACTATATTTTATTTATATACTTCTTTTCATGAGCTAAGTAACATTTTTATTGTTGTTGTTATAATTATTGAACGGGTTAAAGGCCAACTGGATTGCATCAAATCGCAGCATAAGGGTAAAACATTCCCGGCTGTACATGTTCTAGGTGACCTCAACTTCAGAGACATTGCTTGGCCCGACAGGCTCAGCAAACAAGGCACACTGCTGAGTCAGTCGGAAGGACAAATATTAATTGATATTATGAACGATCATGACCTTAAACAAATTGTTAACTTCCCCACTCGTGATAAGAACACATTGGATCTGATCCTTACGACTTTGCCAGGACAATTCGAAGACATTCATTCCCCAGATAAACTAAGTGACCACGATATTGTCTCCGGATATTTAAAAATTCACATCCCAGCAATAAAGAAACCTCGGAGGAAGGTGTACTCATATCAGAAAGGTGACTATGAAACTATTAAGGGCTGGTAAAATCCAGTTCTTAAATGTTCATCTAAATGTGGGGAATTAGTCCAAAACACAGGAGACAGTATAAAGTTCTATTTTCCACTTTTAATTATTTTCAACAGTTCATCATATCAACACAATACAGTAATTGGCAACATCCAAATTACATGTACATTCAAAGTTCAATTTAGCAACTTAACAATTTCAACAATATTTTGCTGGTAAACTCCAAGCATCAATTTTAACTATTGTTTTACGCCTTTACTGTTTAGTTGGAAATTCCTAACTGATTCTACAATTTTCAAAAATCTACAAATTCACACAAAACTAAAAAAGAAACGCCCACTAATCAAACAAACAAACTCTTATCAACCAATAACTTTTACACATTAAACTTAGATGCTCAGTTCACATAAACTGTGAAAACTACAAACAACAAAAATGGTTTCCGCTGCCAAACTGGCATTTTTAGCAAGATTAACATCTCAGTCTGAAAAACGTGTTTGCTTAACAAAGTGAGAACTTAACCGGCTTATTCTATAATTCAATGCACGGCTTCCGTCAGGACGCGAAACCAAGATTAACTAATCATACATCAAAACATGCTAAAAGCTAGTCCGATTAGTCTAAAGGTTGAGACTTGTTTCTTTGTTTCAAAAATGCAAAAATGAACAAAATGAACAATTTTGACTAAAATTTTATATTTTAAAGGTAAAAATGACAATTTCAGAATCTGCTTTTTATAAGGAACATTTTGATACCAAACATGATAATCTAAATTACGCATTCAGATTTATTGCAAAATACCAAAATTTTGCATCATAATAAAACTATGAGGAAGGATGCACTCAGATTTGCAAAGGAGAAATACTTTAATGGTCATTCAGATGCTCGGTCTGTACAGGAGAAGTTTGATTTGATAACTTCTTTCATTCATACTTCAGCCGAAAATCATATCCCCTCAAAAACCAGTAGGTCTGTATCTTCTATTCCCTGGATCACTCCAGAGATAAGGAGAAAAATTCGCAGAAGGGATAGGATTCATGCAAAGGCAAAAAAGACGGGATGTGGTAAACTCCGGACAAAATTTGAAAACTTGAGACGTGAAATCAAGACTGATATAAAAAATCAGCATGATTTGTATGTGAATAACTTGGTAGGTGATGTAAAGGCAAATCCCAGAGACTGCTACAGATATATTAATAGCAAGAAGAAAGACAGGCAAGGTATCCCGCCCCTTAATAAAAGAGGAGGGAAAGGGGTTGCTGAATCAGACTCTGAAAGGGCAGAGGAACTAGTTGGTCAATTCAATGATGCGTTTAATAAAGCTGAGTTCACGGAGGTTCCATTGACTGGAAGATCGGCCCCATTCATGAATAATATTGTTGTGACAGCTGCAGGAGTGATCAAGTTACTTCAAGACTTAAACCCCAGTAAGGCCTTAGGACCTGACGAGCTTCATCCTAGAGTCCTGAAGGAACTAGCAAATGAGTTGGGTCCAGTTTTTGCACACTTGTTTCAACAGTCTCTTGATACGGGTGAAATCCCCAAAGAATGGCTCTTAGCAAACATCTGTCCACTCTTCAAAATAGGAGATAGGGCTCTTGCCCGTAATTATCGCCCTGTGTCTCTGACTTGTGTTCTGTGTAAATTGCTGGAGCATATAGTCTGCTCAAACATCATGGCCCACTTGGACGAACATAAACTTTTGTCAGACAGACAACATGCATTTAGGAAAAGGCACAGTTGTGAAACTCAGCTAAGCACAGTTATTAATGACTGGGCAAAAATCTTGGACAAAGGGGGACAGGTGGACACATTTATTCTGAACTTCGAGAAGGCTTTTGACACCCCTCCTCATGAACTACTTAAATCTAAGTTATTTGGTTATGGAATTGGGGGAAAGACCCTCAAATGGATAGATGCCTTTCTTTGCTCCGAAAACAGCGGGTTGTTGTTAATGGTGAATCTTCGGAGTGGGCTACAGTTTTGTCTGGAGTCCCGCAAGGGACCGTTCTTGGTACACTTTTTTTCTCCCTGTACATCAATGATATTTCCACTGACATTGACTCAGAAATAAGACTGTTCGCAGATGACTGTGTTTGTTACCGGGAAATTAGAGATACAGATGACTCAGTGAAACTTCAGGCTGACATAGATAGATTAGGATGTTGGACCCGAAAATGGGACATGAGATTTCAGCCAGTTAAATGCAATATTATGCAGATAACTAGGAAGAGATCTAATAAAGTTGAGGCTTCTTACACCTTAGAGGGAACGGTCCTCGAGAATGTGGACTCCATTAAATACCTTGGAGTGTCAATCTCACACAACTTGAGATGGAATACTCATATTAGCAACATGTGTACTAAGGCAAATAGAACGCTTGGTTTCCTGAGGCGAAATCTTCATCAGTGCCCTCAGGATGTTAAAGAGACAGAATATAAAGGTCTTGTTCGCCCAATCTTGGAATATGGTAGTTGTATCTGGGACCCCAGTGGAGAGGTCCTTAACGATGAAATTGAGAAAGTTCAGAATAGAGCTGCTAGATTTGTAACAGGCAATTACTGCTTTGAAACTGGGAGCATGACTGGAATACTTGGAAAATTAAAATGGGAGTCTCTCAAGAAAAGGAGAAAAGACAGTAGGCTAATCCTTTTATACAAAGGTCTAAAGGGTGCTGCCAGCATTCCAACAGATGACCTTGTTCCCCCAGCTAGACACTGTAGAAATCACCATTCGTTGGCGTTTCAGACCCTTACAGCAAGAACTGACATTTATAAAGAGTCGTTCTTCCCCAGAACCATTAGAGATTGGAATGCCCTTCCCGATTCGATTATCTCGACAGCTGAAGGTGCTGATGATTGTGTAGCTAAATTTACCTCTTTGGTTAGAGCTAGGGAATAACTTCCCACATCACAGGTCCTGGTGTATGAATGTCTTTTGACGTGTCACCAGTAACAATTCTGATTCGGATTCTGATAAGGGAAGTAACTCAGTTTACATGTAACAGAAACTGTACATGTAATTACCGCCTCGATATAATCTTAGCTGTTGGTGGGACGTAAAACCCCAAAACATACATACATACATACATACATACATACATACATACATACATACATACATACATACATACATACATACATACATACATACATACATACATATCGGCTCCAATCGGGGCTTGCAGAACTATATGGGCAGCATGATGCTTCCACGCAGAGCTGATACCGACCCGCACACGAATACTGGTAAACCGCTTAGAGGATCTAAACATGCCCAGCCAAAGCGGTGCGAGTTGGCCCGTCCATGCTAATAAACCCTATTGGTTTCATTGGGCGATAGGGCTTGAGCTGTCATTTCATCTCAATGTCGGGTAAAAGTCTCACAAAATTGTAAGCGATGTCTCCAAAATGACCTTTACAGTGTTGACGGGGACGTTAAACCTCAAATTAAACATACATACATACATACATACATACATACATACATACATACACACACACACACACACACACACACACACACACACACACACATACATACACACACATACATACATACATACATACATATATACATACATACATACATACATACATACATACATACATACCGCCCATCGGGGCTTGAAAAAATAGATGGGTTTCATGATGCTTCCACGCCGAGCTGAAACCGACCGCAACCGAGAACTGGTAAACCGCTTAGAGGATTTAAGCCTGCTCAGGCAAAGCTGTGCGTGTCGGTTTATTAGGCTCTGAGATGCCATTTCATCTCAATGCCAGGTAAAAGTCCCACAAAATTGGAAGCGACGTCTCCAAGATGACCATGAGGACGTGAAACCTCAGTTCATACAACAAAAAAACACATATCGACCCCCGCCAAACGGGGCTTGAAGAAATAGATGGGCTGCATGATGCTTCCACACAGAGCTGAAACCGACCACACATGAGTACTGGTAAACCGCTTAGATCTAAGCCTGCCGAGGCAAAGCGGTGCGAGTTGGACCGAACATGCTTATAAACCCTATTGGTTTCATTGGGCGATCATTTCATCTCAATGTCGGGTAAATGTCCCCCAGAAATGAAAGCAACATCTCGAAAATGACCTATACAGTGTTGACGAGGACGTTAAACCTCACACACACACACACACACACACACACACACACACACACACACACACACACACACAGACATTCGCCCCCGCCCATCGGTGAAGAAATATATTCGGCTGCACGGTGCTTGAAACTGACCACACATGAGTACTGGTCAACCGCATAGAAGGACTAAGCCTGCCCAAGCAAAGTAGTGTGAGTCAGACCGTCCAATTACTTTAATTGGGATGTCATTTAATGTCGGGTACTTATGTGGTTTGCCTGGGTAAGAACACCAGGGCAAGAACAGAAGTTCTTTATCCCAGGCTAATTTTGTTTGTTTATTTGATTACAGGTTTGAGGTCAACACTGTAACGGTCATTTTGGAGACGTTGCTACGAATTTCGTGGGACTTTTACCCGACATTGAGATTGAATGACATCTCAAGCCGAGCCGCCCAATGAAACCAATAGGTCGATTTCAGCTCTGCGAGGAAGCATCATGCAGCCTATCTATTTCTTCAAGCCCCAATGGGCGGGGTCGTTATATATCCCAGGCTAAAACCACGGATTTCCTTATCTGGTGAGCAAGAATCTTATATTCAACTACTCGTCGATAAGACAAGCCGTGAACAATCTACATCTCAAGCAATGCCGCCCAATGAAACCAAAGGCTTGTCTGCATTGGACTCACACCATTTTACCTGGGCAGGCTTCACACTCGGGATGACCGTGCTGAGCGGAACCTCGGCGTAGCCTCGGTTCCGCTCAGCACGGTCATCACTCGAATTGGAAACGCCCATCTACAACAGAACCGGGTGGGAGAGGTGGACAGAAAAATCCATCCCGAGGGACACATTCCTGCTGAGTGATGCCGGACAGTAATCCCGAGGAATGGGTCTTCTATCTGCCCCTAACACGTAAGATTTTTTTCTTGCACACCTTTCATTTCTGAGATGATCGCCATATCTTGATGTTAGTAATGTTGCGATTTTAAAATCACTGTATGTGCAGTACTGTACATGCAGTGACGTCAACGGCCCATATATTTCTTCAAGCCCATAGGGGCTTGAAAAAATATATGGGCTGCATTATGCTTCCACGCAGAGCTGAATCCGACCCGCACACGAGTACTGGTAAACCGCTTAGAGGATCTAAGCCTGTCCAGGTAAAGCGGTGCGAGTCGGACCGTCCAAGCTTATAAACCATATTGGTTTCATTGGGCGACAGGGCTTGAGATGCCATTTCATCTCAAGGTCGGGTAAAAGTTCCACAAAATTGGAAGCAACGTCTCCAAAATGACCTTTACCGCGTTTTTTTTTTTTTTTTTCATAAATTTATTAATTTGCCTATTTACAATAAAAACCGGTGGGGTGTAAGGAGCCCCACACGGCCGACACCTTTAAAATAACAATATGAAACTTAACAAAGACCTAGAAAAAACGTTACACATCGAGATATAGAAAATAAAAAATAGAGAGAATATTGCAAAAGCCTAGATAGTATATTTATCTTGAACACTGATATGAGGAAAGAAAATTGGAAAGGGATAGATTTGACTGAAATGAAAATGAACCTTATGTGCACACCATTATGGTGCACAGAAATACAAATATATGAAAATTAAGTTAATAAACCTTAGCCCTAACAGGTGTCGTAATTGAAAGGTTAGTAATGATCTGACTCTTATGCAAATATAATTATATATATATAACAAATAATGCCTACAAAAAATTATTGTGTGTGTTTTTTTAAAAAAAATACAGAATAGTTAAGGGGTGGGGATTTTTCAGTCCTTCAATGGTGATCTGGCTGATGTCGCAAGCGTCGTACAACAATGTTGTCCGAGGCTCACGGCACCAGCGAGAAAAAACACCAACCTGGGTCTTAAAGTATTCTTAATAAATGAATCAGAGGGAAAAACCAGCAGTAATTGTAATGGAAATAACGTTGACAATGACACTATGGATAAACGACGACAATAGACGATCACACACTGAAAAAAATGGGACACAAATTGGTTAGAATGTGAAAAGCAGTAGAAAAAGTTGGGGTTGGTATACGGCGTAATAAGTGCTAGTTTGTGAACCCTTTGTAATGTGTGGGGTAAAAATACACCGTATATAGCCAGGGAGAGGAAAAAGCAAAATTAAACCTTATCTCTTTTTTATATATTGGACCCTGGAAATCGCTCTTCGACCTATTCTGAAGGGCGATGAAGGACTTGAAAACTACAGCCGCACGCCCCGGTGACGAAAGACTCGGGTACCCTTCCCCACTAGGGCGCGAGACTGCGTTCATGTTAAAAAAGGGGTTATTTTTTTTACTAAAGAAAAAATATTATGCAGATGTTATTTGCAATAGAGTCAGACTCTACATATACAGGTTAGTACGATACACGAAATATTCACAAATGACAAGTACATGTATAGGTTCTAGATCGCCAGACGGCTAGGCCAGTCTGAAACGAGAAAACTGTATTAATATATGCATATATACAATTATGGAATAAATACAATGTGTGGTTACAGCGAAAGACGAAAATGTATATATTTTCAAAGCCTCGGACATACAGGCCAGCTGCAGTCCGGGGATGAGAAAAGATAAACAGATTTTTACAAAGAATAAATGAAATAATGAATAATTTATGTTGGGCCTTTGAAATAATGACTTGGATAAAGCTGTTTATTAAAAATGACTTTTTTAGAATTTGAATCAAAATTACAAAAAACTCCGTCCAAAATACACCAATTTTTAATAAAAGAATCCAAAGACATTAAATGTTGATCAGCCAAAATTCTAAATTGTAATTTACTAAAAAATTGAGAAACCAAAGAAAAGGAAGAAATGTTTTTATTTTCATGTTTAGCTAAATTTCGATTAATCCAGATAACATAACGCGATTCAGTAAGTAAAATTAGACAAATTTCTGTTATACGTTTTGGTAAATTTGGTAAAATATGAAATCGAAAAACAAGTTCTGAAAAGGTTATCTGGTTCTGTGTGATATTTCTGATTAATTTAAGAACAATTCTATTCAAAGGCGCAACATATTTGCATTCTAAAAACAGATGATTGATGGTTTCAATTTTATTTTTACACAAAGCACATAGATTTTCTGTAGAAATATTTTTATTAAACAAGTAATAATTGACATAAATAACTTCATGAATGATCTTCCAATAGGTATCTCTTACTTGAGAATCAATAGCGGGGGAATACATATTTTTAAAAATGCTTTCGAAGTTAATTTGGGGGTAGATTTTAAGAATTTTGGGGAAAATGTTTAAATTATTTAAAAGGGTTTCGTAAAATGTGCTGGTTTTCATAGTTTTAAAGGAGATGTTTTCGTTAGATTTAGTCAAATTTCTAAAGGCAGTGAGACAAGTTTCATAAAATTCTGGAATCATATAACTATGGGGAAAGGAATTTGTAGCCAAGGAAGGGTTGAATTTTCTGAGTTGAATACCAAGCCAATATTTAGCAAAAAAGGTCCACTTAGCTTCATAACCGTTGATCAATTTTTGTATGTGTGATAAATACAAAGCTTCACATTTCAATTTAAAATTAGGAATATTAAGTCCTCCATGTAAGAAACTAAGGTACAGCGTATTACGTGCAACAGGTTCGAATTTCGAATTCCACACAAATCTAAAGCTTGAACGTGTCAATAGTGTTAAATAGTGAGAAGGAATTACATTCGCGGTGGCGTAATAAAGTATTTTCGACAATCCAAGAGAGTTTAAAACAGTAGATTTCCCTTTCAAGGATAATTTTCTTAACTGCCAAAGATTCAATGTTTTATCAAATTTGAGAAAGCTTTTGGACCAAGTTTCATCCTTATCTGTATCACCGAAATAATAACCTAAGATTTTTAATGATTTTACCCAACTAATGCCAAAGGGGTGATCTGACCTAGATTTCCATTTGCCAAGGAATAGCCCTTTAGATTTGTCATAGTTTATTTTTGAACCAGAAATCCTGCCAAATTGTTTAACCCAATAGAAGTAATAATGAATAGAAGAGTCACTTGTCAATATACCAGTGCTATCATCAGCATATGCAGAGAATTTAGCTTCTAAGTTTGATCCAGGTAATTTAAGCCCTTTTATTTCCTCCAAGTTTCTTATCTTATTAGCAAAAGGTTCAAGACAAATAACATAAAGCAAGGGAGATAAGGAACATCCCTGTCTAACACCACGTTTAATTGCAAATGATTCCGAAATAAAGTTGTTAACGATTACCGAAGATGATATGTTAGTGTATAAAAGTTTAACCCATTTCAAGAAGTTATTGTCAAAACCAAATGCTGTCAAAGTGTCATATAAATAAGACCAAGATACTCTATCAAAGGCTTTTTCTTGATCCAGGGAAATGAAACATGCTGATAAGTTTTTCTGCTCAATATAGTCAATTATATTCCGTAACAAGTGAACATTGTCAAAAATAGAACGTCCTCTAATAGCACAAGTTTGATCCATATGTATAAGTTTAGGTAACACCTGACTGAGTCGACTAGAAATGACTTTAGAAATAATCTTATAATCAATATTTAGAAGTGAAATAGGTCTGTAACATTTCATTTCATCAGCCCTAGTTTCATCTTTACAAATAAGTGTAATATAAGAAAGTTTTTGACTGTCCGATAATTCACCTTTTTCAAAAGCCAAGTTTATAATTTCACACAAAGTATCTCCGAGAATATCAAAAAATGTAAGGTAGAAGGAACTGGAGAGACCATCACTGCCTGGAGATTTATGTGGTTTCATGTTTTTTAAGGCGGATAAAATTTCAGTTTTGTTTATTTTATTTTTCAGGAAATCATTATCAGAAGGTGTAACTTGTGGAAGATCATTTAGAAAGAGGGAGTTTAAGGAGGAGTCGACAGGTTCTTCAGTATATAAGGCTTCATAAAACGATTTAAAACAGGTGAGTATGTCTGGTGATGATGAATATGATACATTATTATGAGTGATGTTTTTTACAGTTTTAGATTTTGAAGTAGAAGCTTCTTTCTGAAAAAAATAACTTGTAGGATTTTCATTAGTTTCTAAATCTTTCGCCTTACTACGAATCAAAGTTCCTTTTGAAAGAGAAGTTTCAATGTCATTCACCCTAGTTTTAATTTCATCTAGAAGTTTCAAATCTGAAGTTTGTTTAAGGTCCAACCGATTGTATTTCTGTTTCAGAAGTTTTAGTTCACCATACAAATTCTTATTCTTAGTTTTGGAGTAATCAATACAAAATAATTTTATGTTCCGTTTCATCATATCCCACCAATCCAAATCTGCAGTTTCAGTTTTAGAAGTTATTTCCCAAAAAAATTTAAAGGCAGAAACAAACGTCTTATCTTCGAGAAGTTCATCGTTGAATTTCCAATAAGATTTACCAAAAGTTGTCCCAGCTCCATTTTGAACATTCAATTGCATCATAATGAAATCATGGTCAGAACACGTACAAGGTATAGTATCAAACCCACTCAAGTTTGCTTTCATGGTAGAAGAAATATAAAATCTATCAATTCTGGTACCAATCATATCAAAATTCTTAACATTTTTCCTCATCCAAGTTACAGCGCGTTTATTAGGAAAAAGATATCTAAAGCAATCAATCAAGTTCATTTTTCCAATTAGAGATTTAAAAGATTTCGATCCAGTCATGCCTAAGTCTAAATTCCCACCAATTTTGTCCAAATTAGAATCCATAATGAAATTAAAATCACCGCCAATAATAAGATTTTTAGCACCACAAAGATGTCTAGACAAGTTTTGAATAAATTCTAATCTTTCAGTTGTGTTATTAGGAACGTATAAATTTAGAAGTCTGAAGTTTGAAAATGTTTCCCCTGAAAAATCTAACCGGATCAATCTACCATATATATCAGTATCAAAGTTCTCAACAACAAGATTTTCATTGAAGAGAAAAATAGCTACTCCACATGAGTCAGATTTACCAAAATTCCAAATACATCTTTTATTCAAATGAAAATTTTGTTCAATAGATCTAGCCAATGTTATATTATCAACATGAGTTTCTTGCAAAAGTAAAACATCAATTTTATTCTTAGTTGCAAACTCCAATATCAAATCTTGTTTAAATTTGGATCTAAATCCATTCACATTCAAACTTACTATTTTCAGGTTCATCTTGCCAAGTTGAGTTATCGAAGATGCAAAAAGGTAAAAAGGAAGTGTACAAATACCGAATCTACACGATCTGATTTCCGAAGACATCCGAAGACGAAGTTAACCGAACAGTTAAAGTCATAAAAGTACAAAGTTACTGCAAGTATATTTTCCGATAATGTAATACCGAGAGAATAACTGAAGCGATTTAAGTAAGCTGAAAGATTTATACAGGTAGATTGGAAGTCGAAAAATCAGTGAAGCGAGAAACAGAGTAGATTAAAATCAGACAGGTAAAATAAACCCGATACACTGCACCGCAGTGTATCAGGTATATTTTACCAGCTCTAGGCATAATACAAAACACAGGTAAAACGAATAATTGAGACAAAATGTGAGCGAATTTATGTACATGTAGTGAGATGTTTTTACAAGTAAGGAAAATATACATGTATAAGAGCGGGTATTGAAAAAGGAGAATAAATATAGAGCCAAAAAGGACTCTGTTCCTGCCGCCCCCCGCCAATAAAGGCAAGGGACGACACAAACAGAGAACCTTTACAACAAGAACACAATATTTAACAAAATAATATTTTTTCTTTTTCAGGTGAGTGGTGCCAGGTAAGTATATGAAGACAAGATGAAAGACAAAATATAAGACAAAAGAACAGCATGAAAAAACTCTCTCCCTGTTGCCACTTGCCCACAAGGACAAGAGACAACAAGGACAGATAAAGAATTGTTGTACTGCTGACTTACCTGACTATCAGGTCACGTAAGCTGAGCTCTGTAAGGGTAGGTGTTGCCGCTTGTAGCTGTAGTCGTCTAATGCATTGTACACGTAGTAGATAGGCCCAAGAATCTCGTGGCAAGAGTTGGTCACATGTTCCGATGGGTTACGGACTATACCGACGTCTTGTTAGTGTCATATCCCTCCTTTTCCGGACTCTTAGGGTCGAAGGTGGATCTACCGGCACAACACTCTCCCCCTATTACAAAAGACTCTAACACGCATTTAAATTAAATGCTAGATTTCAAATGCTAGGAGACTTATTTAATCTTAATAAAATGTTATTAACCTTAACTAATTAATATAACTTTAAAGAACCCCTACTTTTATCTTTATTAGTTGTAAGATTTAGAATTATATTCAGAAATGGCCCTTACAGAGACGACTAATTATGCGATAAAGAAAGTTTTCAGTCAGCTTCTGTGTGATCATATAGAGATATGGAATACCTTAGGATTAACAAATAGTCAGACTAAATGAATAGCACGAAAACCACCACCAGAGAACATAATACATGTAGCATTAAACAGAGAATATTCCCTTAACATTTACAACATCCTAATTAGTACGCACAAAATAAGATGCACCGCCACTGGACTTGGATTACCTCTGACCAACTATAAGTTCCCGAAACAGGGTTCATTTCATGCATATATATATATGCCAACCGAAATCCATCACCGAAACTCAACGTATGGGAATCACTGATGGAACTCAGCTAACCGGAAGCAACCAGTCTGGACCAAGAGGAAATGTCCTAATAAGTTCCAGTTCTCCGGAACACTCCCAACTCCCAGAGAACGAACCTTTCCCAAATGACATGAATATTTCTAAAGCTTGATAGTCCAGCGACAATCCATCTGTAATATTTTAATGCAGTACTTATACATATATATACACAAAATTCTACACAGTCGAAAAGCTGTTCCTCAGACATAGGAACTTCCCTGAATCCTATGATACAAATTATGAATATAGCCACTTCATGCGATAGGCCATATGAGAATTCAGCTCCACACTTACAAGCAAAATATAATACAATGTGTATTGCTGAAAAAATATATCAGTGTAAGACCTGAAGACTCGAGACCTTTGGACAGAAAAACAAGCTGCAACCACTCGTGGCCTATACTAGCACAAAGTGTAGAAAACGACCAATAGTATAGTCAAGATATTGACTAAATATAAAACTTGAAAGACTACTTTAAATCTAGAAATAGCATTCTCTTAAGAGCCACTACCATGCACATGCTTTACACCATTTTGTTCACGTACGAATAAGATGAATGATATTTTCCACTTTAATATTCATGTGAACCCGATTATTCATCAAAGGTTAGCGAACACTGGAGTACCTGAAGAAAAAACCACTTGCCTTTCCAATGCAGAATCTGGCATTCAGCACATGGCCCAGGCGAGGCCAGAATCCACAATGGTAATTGACCTATAAGGAAGAGTGTAGATTGCAACCAGATTGCAAACAGTGTAGATCCTGATCAGACTACCCATTTTGGGCCTCCGGCACCAAATTGGTCAGACAATTATAAAGGTAACAAAAATGACATTGCTTCCTTATTTTACATACATTATATATATAGCATGCGCATTTCATAGTGAATCCTAAAACATGCTCATACAAAGAGGGTGCAGCTCCAAACCACTACAGTGACAATTTACAAGTATCACTTACTGTTATTTAGATTTCAGAACTGCAACAAAAATAAATGAAGGAGTTAGCTTAGCAAACGGTTATATAATCCATGCCAGGGTAGCGAGTCTTAACGAGCTAGCTTACCCTCAACATACCTCATTTTCCTATCAAGTAACAAGCCACACTTACAATATTTTAGAGGTTTTTAGAGTCATTGCAAACTAACGCGATGTGTATTCAATGTAAAATGAAGACTGACTGAATCCGAATCCCACAAATAAACAATCAAACATGTCAAGTCTTCCGCGAACTGGCTGCATAATACCAAACAGGGTTTAACAGTGGCTATATCATGAATAGCGTGAAATTACCAGGGCAAGTTGTACAACCTGGCTGCATTATTATTGCACTTCCACACTAACTCTGTAACAGTAATGTTCAATGATCTAGCAGCATCATTTGCTACTTTATGGACAGCCCAGGGGAATTTGCCTAGATATCCAGTCCGACTCAAGCAAAATATGCTTCGAGAAATCCTGTGTTCTCTGAGCAGACATAGTTACCGGGTCATCAACAGTCACAGGAGAAATACTAAAGTAAAAGTTGGGTAAAGAAGTATACCACTGAATATACTCCCCCTCCTACCCAACAAAACAATGGCGGTGAATTGGGTGTCGAAGCATGTCCATTTCTGTGAGGATCTTTAGAACCTCCTCAGCAGCTTCACCAGTACCACTATCTCGTATATGCAATACCAGTACTTTATTCATTTCTTTAGCAAGCTGAAAAGCCAGTCGAAGGAATCCACGCTGTCCCTGGACCTTTTGATCACAACAGTGTTTCGGGTTATGACAGCCATGTCTACACTGTGTGGTCAGGTCCAAGCCAACCTCGCCGATTCCAACGGCCTCTGGAGGTGCATCCAACAAACTCTTCAGTCTGCCATATAGCTGGTCAACTTGATAATTTGAGATCATGTGTGGGTGGACCCCTAAAGTTATTCTTAACCTCTGGTCAGCCCCCACATGATCAGATAGAAGATGCCACTTTTTAGGGAACACATAGTTTGCCACAGCAAAAGGAATACGTATAGGGAGAGATTCCGAGTACTCCAGGTCTGACAATGAATGGTTTTGACGACCAAAGTAACTATCCAGGTGAAAATGGGTATCAATGACGCCCCTCTTCACCACAGGATGCCCTAATTGCGGATCGGAACCATTAGCCAAAGAATACCTGGTGTAATCCTGAAGCCTAGTCATTGCCTGAGAATTGAGGTGGGAGGTGAGTCGAGACATTGTTTCAGGGTGTATCAGGCAAATGAGTCGTTTAGGGGGAATCACCATGTACTCACCAGGTTGAAGTGGCTCCAACCCAGCTCTCTGGTCGTACTCTCTGAGGAAGAAATATTCTTCCTCCGAGAATTTAACGGTAGAGGGAGCCAGCCCCTGAATTGCAGCACAGCCCAGCAACTCAATGGGGGACCCCAGGCCAAGTTCCCGACTGAGGAACAGGAATAACCCGTTCATCAGCAGAAACCAGGCCTGCGGCAGATATTCCCCACCGAAAACCTGGTGCCAGCCATGCACCTTCTGGCACTCACTCCCGCTCCCTGTTAACATATGGCAGTCAACGCACGAAGTGGGAGAGTCCAGATACCAAGGTAAATGGCCTTTAGCATGTGCTTATGAACATAGGGACAGTATGCCCCGCAGACCTGACAATGGTCGTAGAAACGACTTCTTGCTGTTAGTTTTTGGTGGCATCCTAGAACAATATGAATCACTGGGAGTTGAAAAAGTCATTCATATTAAAAACTTGTCTTTTGGTTCATTTCTATACAGGCGCATGCATAAACATATATACATATGTTTGATCATAATGATCCGACCTATGAGGGTGTGAACACAGATCAGACCACTCAAAATCACACATTACTTTTTACAAAATGAAATATGAATGACAGATGATAACAAACGGAAAAATGTATGTAAGCATACTACCACATTACAATGCAGACCCAAAGGTCCAGAACTGAATGAGGAAAATGCCAGATGAACAACACCCATAGTCAACCAACTGCATAAAATGTTCATATGAATCAATGCATCATTAAAATTATGCCAAGAACGATGCACAAAACAATTCATCCACATGAAGCCAGGCAAAAGAATAGTTAGTTGAACCAATCCAAAATTCAACCTCATTTATTGTAGAAAACAGCCAATAAGACGATAAAATGGGTATCATTGGCCATAATACATTCTCATTCAGATGTTCAGGAGTTCGATGTCTGCATTGACAAATGACGGAGTTTCACAGCTCTGCCACAGTAGTTGCCAAATGATAATGATAATGTCACAAAATGGAGTACGAACATGTGACACTTGATCAGGAACTAGTCGTGCAGTTACAAAGCACTAGCATGGAACAGCACCAGACCAAACACCACAATTACAAAGTGATGACAGAAATATGAAAATTGTGACACAAGGGCAGATGATGCCCACGCAGCTACAAAGCACCATGTGCAACATCACCATAACCAATGTCACTCAGTAAACATGAAAAAGAATGTCAACAGAAGGGACAACGTACACAGGTACAAAACCTATAGCGAAACGCCACCCAAACTGATGTCATAAGGAAACATGAAAATTCATGTCACCAGAACAGATGACGCCCACACAGGTACAAAGAACTATTGTGAAACGCCACCAGAACTGATGCCATGTAGGAAACATGAAAATTCATGTCACCAGAACAGATGACGCCCACACAGGTACAAAACTATTGTGAAACGCCACCAAAACCGATGCCATGATGAAAAACAAAAATGTATGTCATCAGGATGTATGACGCCCACACAGGTACAAAGAACTATTGTGTGACGTCACTCAAACTGATGTCATGTAGAAAAACAAAAATGTATGTCACCAGGATGTATGACGCCCACACAGGTACAAAGAACCATTGTGTGACGTCACTCAAACTGATGCAATGTAGGAAAACACATCACTTTCATGTTAACGCTCAGACCACGTAGAGACATACGAATAGCTTTTTAGGATAGTAACATTACGATTCAGGATACAAATTTCTTTGACAGAAAAATGCTTCTGAGGTGACAGAATTCCCCAATAATGCATCCAGCCACAGCACACAACTTGTCAGTGTTAAGGGCCCAAAAAGTGAATGGATAACATTAAGCAATGTTAGGCATAGAGATAACATCCAAGAATCACTGCAGTGTGCATGCTTCACAAACAGAAAGGACAAGCAACTAGATTTGAATCTGTAATTTAGAAATTATTTATCTTTTTCTAATGCTTGTCTCATATAATAAATGTTGCTGTAAAGTGTGAATGCAGAGCATTTTAATAGTAATAAGCATTCTAAACAGAACAGAATCTACCACAAATAAAAATACAAAAATACATCATAAAGACAAAATCAAATATCACACGTGCACTTTCATGCACAGCATGATAAAATATCACTCTGGCACACTAAATGTACCATCATGACAATACATTAATACAATCATCACACATTTTAACATACATAGAACAAAAGGAAAATTAATTCGTGGTAGAAACCGTTGCGGTCCAATGCATTTTATTGTACAGGATGTGTGCACATGTTAAACAACTACTGAGAGTAACTGGATATAGATAAATAGAAATACGAGAGAGTTTCAGCATACACACCTTCAGTAAAGCCTGGAATATTGTAGTTCCACTAATAACAAATCTATCAATTTTAAATATTAGTGATTTTAGGATTCTGCTGGAAATAATTGTTGCTAAATGCAGATAAATACTATAACATTAAAAAAGGACCCTTACCATAATACTGTACTGAAAATTTAGTGTATTTTATTATTATTCACCAAATACCGAGCTATTATTCCAATTTCTGAAAGTACTCAAATGTTGACAAATAAGTATGCAGTGGAGGGACACATCACCGAACAACGGTCACCCATAATAGAAATCTATATCCTAAGAGTCGTTCATAATGAGCAAGAATTTAGAATTCTACACGACAGCCTGCAGAAATTGAGAATACAAACCATCGTGCAGAAGTATGTCTGAATGAAACAAGACAGAAAAGAATTAGATGATTAGAATTATTGGAAGAGGTGCCCACCGAAAACTGATCCCGGAGGCACTCCTGCCAATGTCAAATAAATAATTTAATATTTGTCCGATTTTACGGTCAATTCAAAAAGGACATGGTCATGCCGAGCCAGCCAGTCAACCCAACAACACTTTCCTGGGCAAGCTCAGCCCTGAGCAGTTAACCAGTACAGTGAATATCTTTTCCAAAATCAGCAATATTCTGCATACATGGACACAACAGCTGACTAGCATACAAGCCACGTCAGCTCCCGAATCCACATACACAGAACACCACTGTATTGCCAAATAAACAAATGAAAACAACTGCAAAAATTACATAGGTGTGCCATGCGATGACTACTAAGTTACTGAACCTACTGAGCTACAAAATAGTTCAATCTATAGAATAAATATATAACTCAAACATTAAGCATTAAAGCTACAAATGCAAGGACACACACAGTATAGATAATGCAAATCTATTGTACCTACAAAGTTCAGGAAGAATTGTTCCAAAATAGCCAAACAAGATCATTTATTAAAGCGTAGTTTAAGAAAGGAAACCAATAAGCATAATATATAATTTGTTAGAAGAATACATGTTCTACAGAAATATATAACCAACATAGCCATTATTTTGCCAAAAAACACATTTTGATAAAAAATATGAACAGACACGCAACATGCCAATAATGGGGGTACATTAGAAAAATAGTGATAAAACCGTAACGCAACTAGTTACAATGTAATTCTGACATACAAATAATCAATTTATACAACAAGCATGTGCTTAGTTCCAATCATATCTTGCAGCCAAATTTATCACCATAAAGTTTCAGAACTGCACATATGTCACACCCTTAGTTACATATAATGCATAACTTTCTCCCCCTTTCATAATGAAAAAGTCAAAACTCAGGACAAAAATAAAATAATGGTTGGCAGCAATTAAACTGCCCTTGCAGAGAAATGGCTATTAGAGTAGAAAAGTATGGACACAAGAATCAAATACAACTACAAAACAAAACACAAAATTGTCATTCTCGTGAAGAAATCATGCGGATGACATTAGATAAGAAAATCGCCGATAATAATCATTGACAGTAATCGACGACAGTGATCGGCGACAGAATATAAACCTATTAAAATTAAAGCATTTATGTTGCAAAAAATGAAGTGAGAAACTTGTCTGTAGCCTCTATTTCCAAAGTTATCAGACGATAGATACGAATGTCCATCATATAAATACTGTTGAGATGGGTATTTGGAGGATAAAATGACAAGGATTGATTTAAAGCAACGGTCGTGTATGCAGGACCTGGTGAAGGACTAAAGCCTCGGTGATACCTATCACCCATGCCCATAGTATAGTTGCAATCACCATTCGCTCTGCTAGGAATTCTATTGGGATAATTGAATGCTCAATAACCCCTATAAGCCATCTATTGCCTTGATGGCGAATTCCTGTAACCATATGACTGTCTGCCACGAGGGGACCCACCCCGGTATACATCTGGAGACCTTTGCCTGGGCCAATTTTGGTTAAGTGAGCCAGATGGGTACCGAGTTGGAGAATTGGAGGGAGATTTATAAAAACTGGGTGTGGTCTTTATCAATTGAACTGAATCATCTTTCTTTTGAATATTGAAAACCTGGTGAAGATTTTAGATTCCAAAAATGGATAGATTCCTTCCTTTGCTACAGAAAACAGCTAGTTGTTAATGAGAAAACTATATTGGCTTCAATTTTATCTGGTATTCCACAAGGGACTTCTGTGTCTAGTGTTCTCTTTGTACAGAAATTAAATTTTACATATCACCAGTAACGATTTAGATTCATACTTTCTGAATAGATTTTATACTCTTATTCATCACTGTCATGGCTGCCTGCTCGAGAGTGCAGCCTGTCAGAAATGCATATGCAGACAACTGTTGAGCACTATGTTGTGGGTAATTGATCAATATAGCCATTCATCACAATTTTATTGTGGGTAATTGATCAATATAGCCAATCACCACAATTTAATTGTGGATAATTGATCAATGTAGCCATTCATCACAATTTGTGATATATGCTAAAATTTCAAGTGTTTCATCTTCAACATGGAAGATGAAGATGCTGCCTAGAGGCTACAAATAATGTAAATAAGAAAAATGACACCAATGAACCGGAGGCAATGCGATTATAGCAGTACAAAATAGTAATGCAGTGTAATGTGAAATGACAATTTAGACAATATCTCCAAATAAATGGAATAGAGGTATGGCAACCATATAGAACAACTTACAGAAATAACTTCACCGACATTTGGGGAAACTTTTCTCCAAATAAATGAAATGGAGGTAGCACAACCATATAAAACAACTTACAAAAATGACTTCACCGACATTTTGGGGAAATTTTTCTCCAAATAAATGAAATGGAGGCAGTGCAATTATTATAAGACATCCTACAAAAAACAACACACTAACCCAATGATAGGGTTAATATATTACAGAGCCAAAATGCTCAAATTACAAAAAGACAAGTAAACCTTTTCATATTTTTTTCCGTTTCAAGTAAACGGTCGCACGTGACATGTTGGAATTTTTCCTCAAGCCATTACTAAAAGGAAAGAACTTGCTCCTCAGGAGCAATTTCGCTTTATCAGGCTAGCAAAGAGGACGAAAGCTAAAAATGACACATATATATCATAATGAAGGTTGAAAACTGTAGCTCATGGTTTGTGAAAAAATTAGAGCTCTGAAATTTACAAATTACATTTTAGAATTTCGAAATTTCCACGTGGCTTACTTGAGATCGAAAGTGCGCAAAAAAAAATCATTTACCGCAAATGTAACAGGTGAAAAAATGCTGATCAACTTTACCCGGCCGGGGATCGAACCCGGTTCGCCGGAGTGACAGGCCAACACTCTACCGCGTCGCTATAAAAACAGGCTTGTACCGCAAGGCAGTACAAGTGTATCTTATGCCTATCACTACTACATATGACGGCTCCTAAAACTGGTTTTAAAATTATTCAAATTCTGCCGAAAAACTTTCTCACAATAATAATTTCTACTTAAACAAATTTTTCTTTATAATTTAAAGCCACGTGTCAAAAAAAAAATGGACTATTTTAACATTTTCGATTTTTTTTTTCTTTTCTTTTTCCAAAATGGTGTCTCCCCACCGAACTACAGCTAACAATTTAAAAACATTACATTTAAAATATAGTTACATTACATTTATATATTCAATAATTTACTAACCTTATATCCTCGTCGCCATTTGTTGTACTGCTGACTTACCTGACTATCAGGTCACGTAAGCTGAGCTCTGTAAGGGTAGGTGTTGCCGCTTGTAGCTGTAGTCGTCTAATGCATTGTACACGTAGTAGATAGGCCCAAGAATCTCGTGGCAAGAGTTGGTCACATGTTCCGATGGGTTACGGACTATACCGACGTCTTGTTAGTGTCATATCCCTCCTTTTCCGGACTCTTAGGGTCGAAGGTGGATCTACCGGCACAACAGAATCTTTTCAGGGGTATGTCGTCAGGTAAGTATGTAAAACTGAAAGGGAGTTTAGAGAAAAGAGTAAGGGTAAGTATCAGAAGTATAAAACAAAGACAGGCAATGAAATAACATTTCATTGCCTTAGATAAGCCGTAATCCAGTCTCATTGTCCGTATCAGGTCCATGTTCAAATCTCCGTTGGTGTTAGTTGGCCAGTCCGTATCCATGAATCATAGTCGATAAAACAGTCCGGTTCGGGTCGATATAAAGGTCGAAGAAATCATGAGACGTGTCTCATGATTTCCCCGGCTTATAAATTGGATTAAATCCAACTTCCAATCTCAGAGGGTCCGGAGAGAGAGACCTGGCTCTCGCCGTCTTATTCGGCTTGAGCCAGGCCCCATCCTCTCCGGACTCTCTGTCCCGCTTCAAACAAGAATCACCTTCCTCTTCCATGGGGAGCTGCTGCTCCGGATCCGGCGACCCACCCCCAGACGATCCAGTGTCCCCCTGAGGGGATTCCACCCCAGCATCTGGGTCCGAAGACACAGAAGCTGAGGCCACCGGCTCCTCTGGGGCAGGGGGCGACGCCGGACCGGGATCAGCAGACTTCCCCTGGTCCATAACCTCTGCCTGACTCCTTTCAGCTACCGAGACAAACCTAGAACTCGGGCACCGCGACCTCACATGACCCACATGACGACACTTCAGACAATACGGGGGCCTGCCTGCCATGGTCAATAAAATGGTCTGGCCCGAATTAAAACGGACAAGGTGCGGGATTTGTTGTCTCCGCAACTCGTCCGTTCTGATTCGGACCTCCCGAATGCCGTTGAACGCCACCAGCTTCTCGTGTGAAGTTTGCATCATGTCCACAGATAATACTGTCCCGAACTGACTGAAGATCTCCCGTAGAATGGAATTGTCAAAATAAAGAGGTAACCAGTGCACTCTAATGTTCACAACCTGTTCATTCATTTTCATGATCAGAAATTTCTTCTTTTCAATAACTATTTCTTTCAACTCCATAAACCTATCGACCGTATCATGGTATTTGAAAAGAACTGAGTAGGATGAATCTGTGGCACTGACCTTAAATATGCCGTTGATTTCCGACGCCTCAATTCCCGCCTGGCACAAACTATTCAGCAATTCTCCATAGGAAACTTGGTCTCTGGGGTTCACCGGTGAGATCTTGACTGTCCTCTCAAGTCGATCAATATTGATGTGGTTGCATTCTAGCCCCTCAAAACGTATTTCTGGGTTCATGACTGCACTGAAATGAACTAACGAATATTCGTCAGAAATATATATATATATAGGTTTGGAAGTTGTCTTCACACTCCCGAAACCTGAGAACAAGAAACACAATAATCAATAACTTGATCACGGTATCCCCTGTACCAGGTAAGACCTTTACCGCGTTGACGGGGACGTTAAACCTCAAATCAAACAATGCAGTGACGTCAAACATGACGGCGGACGTGAAAATTCTCGATTTTATCCTATCCAGGGGCAGAATGGCAGGATAACCCGAGTAGAATAAGAATTTCTATTCCAGTTTTAAGGGGAATGGGAACACCTTCAGTGGAGGCAAATCTTGCGAAAGTATTTTTGTCTCCTATGTCAATAGGAGATACCTCTTAAAGGAAAGAATTTCCTTTAAGAGTAGACTCCTTTTTCCTCACCTGGTGTGCAAGACAGGCCCCGATAGCTCAGTTGGTAGAGTGTCCGCTCCGGGGAGGTCTGGGTGTGGTATCATGTAATGTGTCTGGGACATGATACTTCAGTGAGGCAGCACTATAAAAGTGAGCACTGAGCTCCCTGTCGCAACCAGACACCGTCGTGATATGACTGAAAAATTGTTGAAAGCGACGTTAAACCCGAATTTACACACACACACACACACACATCTGGTGTGCAAATTTCCTTACTTCCTGTAGTCCGGTACATATATTTTTGCAAAGACTGTAGGTCTGGCTTACAACTGATCACATTTTGTTAAATCGCTTAGTGTATTCCGCTGCATAAATGTATTTTGCCATGCCCATTTACGTTTCGGCCAATCATATTTCTTGGTGTAACTTATTCATTCAAATTCGCAAACTAAGTGACAGTGTAGCTCCTATTTAGATCTGATCTGCACTGTTGGTTGTCATGAAAAGCATGATAACAATAGGTATGCAAAAGTCAGGGGTTTTTTTATTGTTGTTGTTGTTGTTTTTTGTTGTTGTTTTTTTTTTGTTGTTGTTTTTTCCGAGCTCTCCCGTTTCACCCACCTTTGACGAGCGATACACTTCTATTGATAATTTTGTCCGGCACATCATTCGCGTTTTTTTTTTATTAATATTGTTGTTTTGTTTTATTTTACCACTTTCGGTTAGAAGCCTCCGTGGTGCAGTGGTTATGCTACTCGCCTTGTAAACCAGGGATCGCAGGATCGATCCCGGGCTTCTCCAGACTTTCGGATGAGTCTTTAAACCGAGGTCCCGTCTCCGTATGACCTTAGCTGTTGGTGGGACGTAAAACTAAAACTCACTCACTCACTTTACCACTTTCGGAATCGGCCCCCGCCCATCGGGGCACAGGAACTTGTAGTTACGTCAAACAAGCTATAAAAACTGTAAAAAAAGCCGAAAATGCTATAGGCGAGCCGAAGGCGCTGTAAAAAAGCCGAAAATGCTATAGGCGAGCCGAAGGCGCCTTCGGCTCGCCTATAGCATTTTCGGCTTTTTTACAGTTTTTATAGCTTGTTTGACGTAACTACAAGTTCCTGTGATCGGGGCTTGAAGAAATATATGGGCTGCAAGATGCTTCCACGCACAGCTGAAACCGACTTGCACACGAGTACTGGTAAACAGCTTAGACGATCTAAGCTTACCCAGGTAAAGCAGTGCGAGTCAGCCCGTCCATGCTTATAAACCCTATTGGTTTCATTGGGCGACAGGGCTTGAGTTGTCATTTCATCTCAATGTCGGGTAAAAGTCCCTCAAAATTGGATGCAATGTCTCCAAAATGACCTTTACAGTGTCGATTGGGCGACAGGGCTTGAGATGTCATTTCATCTAAATGTCGGGTAAAAGTCCCACAAAATTGGAAGCAACGTCTCCAAAATGACCTTTACAGTGTTGACGGGGACGTTAAACCTCAAATCAAACAAACAAATAAACCTCAAATCAAACAAACAATCAAAAACCACTTTCGGAAGTGGTTGTCATAAATAGTTGTAAATCGATATATGTATACAGTTAAACACTTTTTTTTAAATAGTAATTTCAAGATTTTTAATTCAAAATGGTGACGTTGACTCATTTAATCTATGTAACATTACTTTTGAAAATTTCGACTTTTAATATTAACTTGAGTATAAATTAGCATACGCATACATGTATCTATTTCTTCGCATCAATTACTTCACATTTCATTCATTTATACCTTTTCTTATGAAACGGCATAAGGGAAGTAATCAAGTTGAGAAAAAAAAAAACAAAAACAAAAAAAAAACAATTAACGTTATTTGCTAGACAACTCTTAGAACTTGCAGCCACTTTGTTTTATGAGATTGCTTGCCCTTTTTGCACTGTACAAATACATTGCCTTCCTTTATCGCCGAAAAAATGAAAATTTTATGATGAAAAATTGTTATATTTTTCTTATTTCTGCTCAAAATATAGATTGTGGGCACTCGTTAGAACCGCCTCATCGAGGCGGTTCTAACGAGTACCCACAATCTATATTTTAGAGCAGAAATAAGAAAAATATGGTATACCCCTTAAACCCCAGTTTTACTATATAAAAGTGGGGTTCAAAGGGGTCAAAATTATATAGGCGTGTTTTCGTGATGTTGGTCGCTAATAGATCTTTTTGTTTTGTTTCGGTTTTATGGATCTTTCAAGATTATTTCACTCATATCGAGCCGATCGTTAATCAGAGGTGGGCGAAAACCGGGGTACCCGGAGAAAAACCACATGACCTTCCGTTGCAGAGCTTTGCTAATAGATAGATTCTTTCCAAAGGACAATGGTTGTTTGTCAGTACCCGTTAGAACCGCCTCAGTATCCGTTAGAACCGCCTCACTGTCCCCGCCCATCGGGGCTTGCAGAAATAGATTGGCTGCATGATGCTTCCACGCAGAGCTGAAACCTACGTGCACACGAGTACTGGTAAACCGCTTAGAAGGTCTAAGCCTGCCCATTCAAAGCGTTGCGAGTCGGTCCGTCCATGAATGTTCGTTTCATTGGGCGGCAGGGACTGAGATGTCATTTCATCTCAGTGTCGGGTAAAAGTCCCACAAAATTGGAAGCAACGTCTCCAAAATGACCTTTAGTACAGTGTTGACGGTGACTTAAACAAATCAAACAAAACTAGAACTCATTCTTCTATCTGGTGTGGTTATTCCCAATTCGCCCCCATCAGTACTCTCGGTGCTTTGATTTGATAATGCCATTAGGAAGAAGTCGTGACCAGTTGGTTAATATGAGTACGATCCTCAGTAAAACTGTATCGTCCAGTATAAAATCCCAACCTAAAACGCGGACTAGTCCAAAATTAAAAGTGCAGTCACGTCTCACTGCGTTTTGAAAGACTATAATGATAATTTGTAGTCGCGTTTTTTTATTATTTTTTTTTTTTTTTTGACCACTTTTGGAAGTGGTTGTCATAAATTATCCTTATATAAGTAACTAACTACCGTTTAATCCTTTTTTTTCACTAAATATAATTTCAAGATTTTAAACTGACATGGTAATGTTGGCTCATTTAATCTATGAAACTGTCCTTTCTAAAATTTCGACTTTTTACATTAACTTAGGGTATGAATTATCATACTTGTATATTCTTTGCATGAATGACTTCACATTTCATCCATTGTTACCTTTTCTTACATTATTTGACAAATGAAACTGCATAAGGGAAGTAATTAAGTTGAAAAAATGTATAAGCTAGACAACTCTGAGAACTTGCATCGACTGTTTTATGCGATTGCTTGCCCTTTTTCGTCGCTAAAAGATTTTTTTTCTTCTTTGTTTCGGTTTTATGGCCCTTTCAATATTATTTTACTCATATCGAGCCGATCGTTAATCAGAGGTTGGCGAAAACCGGAGTACCCGGAGGAAAACCACCTGACCTTCCGTTGATAGATAGATTCTTTCCAAAGGACAACGGTTGTTTGTCAGTACCCGTTAGAACCGCCTCAGGGCACCCGCCCATCGGGGTTTGCAGAAATAGATTGGCTGCATGATGCTTCCATGCAGAGCTGAAACCGACCCGCACACGAGTACTGGTAAACCGCTTAGAGGATCTAAGCCTGCCCAGGCAAAGCGGTGCGAGTCCATGCTTATAAACAACGTTGGTTTCATCGGGTCGCAGGGATTGAGATGTCATTTCATCTCATTGCCGGGTAAAAGTCCCAAAGAATTGGAAGCACCGTCTCCAAAATGACCTTTACAGTGTTGACGGGGACGTTAAACCTCAAATCAAACAAACAAAAGAACCGCCTCAATGAGGTTCTTCTAACGAGTACACACAATCTATGCTTGCAGTATTTGTTAGAAAACTATCAGAAAATCAAAGCGACAAAGGCACAGTCTTTGAGAAAACCATGGAAATGATGATACTTTTAATTTTTACAGGAATCATTTCTAACTAAAAAGATCTCAAAATTTAGAAAAGCAGTCTTATCGTAATGGTGTGTCGATTGTCCTGAACAGCAACTTAGGGGCTTGGAGAAATAGATTGGGCTGCATGGTGCTTCCACGCAGAGCTGAATCTGGACACACACGGGTACTGGTAAACCGCTTACAAGGACTAAGCCTGTCCAGGCAAAGCGGTTTGAGCCAGAGTGTCCAATGCATATAAGCCTTCTGATTTCATTGGGCGGCCGAGCTTGAGATGTCATTTCATCTCAATGTCAGATAAAAGTCCCACGGAATTGGAAGCAACGTCTCCAAAATGACCTAAATAGTGTTGACAGGGGCGTTTAACCCCAATCCAAACAAACAAACAAACAACGACATCAGTATGTAAAGTAACTTTGGGTCGGTAGACAAATAATCGACCCCAAAGGTCGATGTCCGTATAAACCCCACACGCCTGTCTTGTACTTCTGTGTAGGCCTACTGCTTATAATGCGTGCACCCCCGCCCAGGGCTTGGAGAAATGGATCGGGCTGCAGGGTGCTTCTCATCACGACAAAAAGCCTATATAATTTTGACCCCCTTGAACTCCACTTTTATATAGTAAAACTTGGGTATACAGGGGTTAACCTTATTTTTTCTTATTTAAGCTCTAAAATATAGATTGTGGCTACTCGTTAGAACCGCCTCGATGAGGCGGTTCTAACGAGCTTCCACAATCTATATTTTAATTGGAGTGGCTATTTACAGTCGACTGGCAATAGCCAAAATACGTTAAAATGGTTATTGCCAGTCGACTGGCAATAGCCAAAATATCTAGAAATGGCTAGTGCCAGTCGACTGTCAATAGCCATTTTAACGTGTTTTGGCTATTGTCAGTCGACTGGCAATAGCCATTTTAACGTGTTTTGGCTATTGCCAGTCGACTGGCAATAGACCTTTTCCTATTTTAATCAGAAATAAGCTAAAATATCTCATCTTAAATTCGGCGGTTAAGTTTACAATGTATTTGTAACAGGCGTGGTTTCTAGAGTACTGGTAAACCGCTTCCGAGGAAAAGTGGTGCAAGTCAAGCGGTTTCTTTGGGAGGTAGAGCTTGAGATTTAGAGAACATTTAATCGGGTCTTGAGTCTTCACTACGAAAACTCCCCTTTTCAAAATATATTGAAAATTTTACCACCAAAAATGAAAATTTTCGGATAAAAATACCGATATATTCGTATTTATGTTCAAAAACTCGTTAGAACCGCCTTGACGAGGCGGTTCTGACATGTACCCACAATCCATGTTTTAGAGCAGAAATAAGAATAATATTAAGTGCCCCTGTAAACCTCCGTTTTGCTAAATTGCTGTATAAAAGTGGGGTTGAAGGGGGTCAAAATTATATAGGCATGTTTCGTGATGCAGGAAAAGTGGTGCAAGGCTTTAAACCCAAGCGGTTTCTTTGGGCGGTAGAGCCTGATATTTAGGGAACATTTAATGGTTATCCCAGCAGGCACACGTCGCAAGGGCAACATCAAATCAGCGTCGCTGCAACGTTATGACGTTACACCGACGTAGATTTGACGTTGCATCAACGCCGTGACGTTGTACCGACGTTGGTGTGACGTCACAATTACGTCATGTGCCTGCTGGGTTTTGTCTTTTTGCAGGGTTAACAAGTCTCGTACTTCAAGCCAAAGTAAAACTGAAAATTTGTAAGACTGGAAAAGAGACACTGGAGAAAAAGAGAAATTAAAAGTAACGTAAGGAGACTTGTACAAGTCAATGTAGCAGGTAAACACGCCTATACAAATACATTGTATCCTTTATCGCCGAAAAAAAAATGAATATTTTAAGATGAAAGTTGTGATATTTTTCTAATTCTGCTCAAAATACAGATCGTGGGTACTCGTTAGAACCGTAGACTCATCGAGGTGGTTCTTACGAGTACCCACAATCTATATTTTACAACCCCTGTAAACCCCAGTTTTACTATTAACCCTTATCTTGCTGTTCACGACAACCCCTATCTTTGCAAACAGTGTAGATCCAGATCAGATGGCTTCTGAAGGATCTACACTGTTTGACATTCAGTTTATGAATTTGTAGCAATAAATTACATCAAGTAATTTGATTGGTTGATAGACAGAAATGGGAGTGGCTTAAATGTATATTCAGCAAGATAAGGGTTAAAACTGAGGGGCAAGCAATCTCACAGAACAAAGTAACTGCAAGTTTCAGAGTTATCTAGCTTTCAACGTTAAATTTTGCTACAATTTAGATTGCTTCCCTTATTTTGGTTTTGGTCCCTATATTATAAATATACATGTAATACCACAATAACTGAATGAATACCAACTTTGAAAGGCACTATCCTGATTCTCTCCCCTAAATTCGAAAATGGGGAAAATTTCTCAAAGGACACTTTTTACACTAATGAATGCGTATGAATACAAAATCTGAGTCATTGAGGCGCTTGATTTTACAAATACCGTCCAGTACGATGCGCGAACGTCGTAACACTGTCTGAAAAGGAGATAAGACGGATCTTACATTTCAGACATTTCCAGTAACAATAATAATTTTAATTACGGAATAAGCGGCATTTCGAGCATTCCGCTTATTCCGTAATGATAAAACCTGAAAGGTTAACCTAAAAATCTATCAAATCTTTCCAACGATAATAAACTGCAAATGCCTTAATTACGGAATAAGCTGTATTAATGAGAACTGCGCTTATTCCGTAATTATTAAATAAGATCTTGGTTATGCAATCAATTTACTCGAAAAAAATAATAACTTTATCTGCATATCATACCTGGAAAAGCATCTATTTGTTGGTCCTATTAGTATATAGACGAACACTACCATCAAGGTATTGGTAACAAGACTGTGAAACGTTATAACCGTAAAGATGATACCTTCTTGGATTTCTCTCAAACGTTGAAAGAAAGATTTTCTCTTTGGTCTGGGTATATATTGTTCCTGATTCTCTCCCCTATACGTTTTCTCCCCTATACGTTTTCTCCCCTGTAAGAAATCTTCCATTTTTCAATATCTTTCACTACCCCAAAAGCATACCATGCCCCTTTTATCTCTGGAATGGATCCCCAAAGAAAACCCTTTCAAGACACTACTGGGAGATTCCTACCCTGCCATGCATTGAAAGAAAGTTTTTTTCTCTTTGGTCTGGGTATATATTATTCCTGATTCTCTCCCCTATACGTTTTCTCCCCTATACGTTTTCTCCCCTGTAAGAAATCTTCCATTTTTCAATATCTTTCACTACCCCAAAAGCATACTATGCCCCTTTTCTCTCTAGAATGGATCCCCAAAGAAAACCCTTTCAAGACACTGGGAGATTCCTACCCTGCCATGCATTGCATTGAAAGAATGGTTTTTTTCTATTTGGACTGGGTATATATTGTTCCTGATTCTCTCCCCTATACGTTTCTCCCCTATACGTTTTCTCCCCTGCAAGAAATATTGCATTTTTTTTCAATATCTTTCACTACCCCAAAAGCATACCATGCCCCTTTTCTCTCTGGAATGGATCCCCAAAGAAAACCCTTTCAAGACACTGGGAGATTCCTACCCTGCCATGCATTGAAAGAATGTTTTTTCTATTTGGACTGGGTATATATTGTTCCTGATTCTCTCCCCTATACGTTTTCTCCCCTATACGTTTTCTCCCCTGCAAGAAATCTTGCATTTTTTCAATATCTTTCACTACCTAAAAAGCATACCATGCCCCTTTTCTCTCTGGAATGGATCCCCAAAGAAAACCCTTTCAAGACACTGGGAGATTCCTACCCTGCCATGCATTGAAAGAAAGTTTTTTCTCTTTGGTCTGGGTATATATTGTTCCTGATTCCGTCCCCTATACGTTTTCTTCCCTATACGTTTTCTCCCCTGTAAGAAATCTTCCATTTTTCAATATCTTTCACTACCCCAAAAGCATACCATGCCCCTTTTCTCTCTAGAATGGATCCCCAAAGAAAACCCTTTCAAGACACTCGGAGATTCCAACCCTGCCATGCATTGAAAGAATGTTTTTTTCTATTTGGACTGGGTATATATTGTTCCTGATTCTCTCCCCTATACGTTTTCTCCCCTAAACGTTTTCTCCCCTGCAAGAAATCTTGCATTTTTTTCAATATCTTTCACTACCCCAAAAGCATACCATGCCCCTTGTCTCTCTGGAATGGATCCCCATAGAAAACCCTTTCAAGACACTGGGAGATTCCTACCCTGCCATGCATTGAAAGAATGATTATTTCTCTTCTGAGTGGGTATATATTGTTCCTGATTTTCACCCCTATACATTTTCTCCCCTATACGTTTTCTACCCTGCAAGAAATCATGCATTTTTCAATATCTTTCACTACCCCAAAAGCATACCATGCCCCTTTTCTCTCTGGAATGGATCCCCAAAGAAAACCCTTTCAAGACACTGGGAGATTCCTACCTTGCCATGCATTGAAAGAAAGTTTTTTCTCTTTGGTCTGGGTATATATTGTTCCTGATTCTCTCCCCTATACGTTTTCTCCCCTATTCCTACCCTGCCATGCATTGAAAGAAAGTTTTTTCTCTTTGGTCTAGGTATATATTGTTCCTGATTCTCTCCCCTATACGTTTTCTCCCCTATACGTTTTCTCCCCTGTAAGAAATCTTCCATTTTTCAATATCTTTCACTACCCCAAAAGCATACCATGCCCCTTTTCTCTCCAGAATGGATCCCCAAAGAAAACCCTTTCAAGACACTGGGAGATTCCTACCCTGCCATGCATTGAAAGAATGTTTTTTCTATTTGGACTTGGTATATATTGTTCCTGATTCTCTCCCCTATACGTTTTCTCCCCTGCAAGAAATCTTGCATTTTTCAATATCTTTCACTACCCCAAAAGCATACCATGCCCCTTTTCTCTCTATCTATCTATCTATCTTCTTATACTGAGTCGGTCATATCTGGCCATTACCTCAGTTGATTGGGTGGCTAAATTTAGAATTTAGCTGAAAAAAAAAAAAAAAAAAGAGAGGCACTGGATGCGTCCTTAAAACTATTTACAATCTGCATAACAGAGGTATCCTAAAACGCATACTCTCTGGAATGGATCCCCAAAGAAAACCCTTTTAAGACACTGGGAATTCCCTTCCCTTGCATGGCAGGTAAGTATGTTGGTTGTGTCGTCGACTGGTATATATTGTTCCTGATTCTCTCCCCTATACGAACTTTCCCCTATAAAATTTTCTTTTAAGTGAATATATATATATACTATGCAAGCGTCTGTGTGACACTGATCAAGAAAAGTAGTTCCAATTTTCAGTATTTTTTACCAAAAAAAATATTGGATCCCCTAGGGGAAAGAATCAGGATATTGCCCTTTGAAATTGTCCATTTAAAGAAACAGATACTGATAGTATTATATATGCGAATTTAAAATGTAAATAGTTGAAACACAAATTAATATAACAAGGAATAGACACGCACGACACAAGTCGATGACACCATTTCAACTTAAAAATTGAAAATTTATCATCCAAAAATTCACCGCAATGCAAACAATAATTGGTATTTCAAACAATTACTTGCTATGCAATATAAAGTACCGAATTTTGTTTTGTTCGGCCCTTTCAAGATTATTTCACTCAAATAGAGCCGATCATTAATCAGAGGTGGGCGGAAACTGGAGAACAACCACTTGACCTTCCGTAGCAGGATACAAGATACAAAATAGCGGACTTGGCGTCTCACATGTGACCCGAGCGAGGCTCAAACCACAGCGGTGAGAGACCTAATGATCAAGACTCAGTACTCTTAACCACTAGGCCGTTTTTAAAGTACAGGATCTGACAGTAAGTACAAACGCTTGTCTTAAAACAATTAAGAATCAGTTTAATTTTGACGACCACCAAAAAAAAAAAAAAAAAACAGAATGTTTCGGCGTGTTTGTATTAATATACGCATATTATTGTCCAATCATCGATATTTTCACTTCTTCCTTTTAGGCCATATTTCACTATGGGAAAGTTTTAGACCTGACCCTCCGATGGTGAAGATGTTTGTTTGATTTCAGAATTGTTACTGGTGACACGTCAAATGACATTCATACACCAGGATTTGAGGTTAAATGTCCCCGACAACAATGTCTTCAACAACATTTTGGAGACGTTCCTTCCAATTTTGTGGGACTTCTACCCGACATTGAGATAAAGTGACATCTCAAGCCCTGTCGCCCAGTGAAACCAATAGGGAATTTAAGCATGGACGGTCCGACTCGCAACGCTTTGCCTGGGCAGACTTAGATCCTCTAAGCGGTTTACTAGTACTCGTGTGCGGTCGGTTTCAGCTCTGCGTGGAAGCATCATGCTGCCCATATATTTCTTCAAGCCTCGATGGGCGGGGGCGTTGTCGCCCATTGGAACTAATAGGGATTATAAGCATGGACGGTCCGACTCGCACTGATTGTGATGATGATGACGATGATGATGACGATGATGATGATGATGATGATGACGATGATGATGGTGATTCAGTGCCCTTTACCCACTAGGCCAAGGAAACCTGTTTAGGGTGACGACGATGATGATGATGATGATGATGATGATGATGATGATGTTGAGGATGATGAAGGATTTATGACTAAGAGAGGCTTTCTTTTTGTTTTTGTTGTTGATATTGTTGTTTTTACCCGACTTTCGTTGTTTGTTTGTATTTTTTTTTTTTTTTTCATTTATTTGTTTATTTATTTTTGTTGTTGTTGTTGTTATTTTTGTGCTGTTGCTGCTGTAAGTGCTACTATTACTGTCGCTTCTGTTTTCATTGTTACTGCCACTGCTGCTGTTGTCATTGCTGCTGTTGTTTAGGGGAATGGGAACAACTTCAAGGAAGGCAACTCCTGCAAAAGTATTTTGTCTCCTATGTCAATAGGAGTCAATTCTGAAAGAATTTGCTCCTTTAAGAGTAAACTCCTTTTTCAGTGGGACAGGGTTTATAGAAAAGCGAACAGGAAGTCCCGAAAAAGTTGTCTCACACTGCTGTGAAAAAAAACACTTTAACCTTATCCCGCTGCATACATTAATTAAGCCACACCCATTTAAATTCCAACCAATCAAAATTCTTGATGTATTTTATTCATTCAAATTTGCAAACTTAATGACAGACAGTGTAGATCCTAATCAGATGGCTTCTTCAGAAACCATCTGATCTGGTTCTACACTGTTTGCAAAGGTAGGGGTTGTCGTGAACTACGGGAAAGGGGTTAGCTAGTCTCGCCAAGAAAACATGAAAACTCCATACTTGTATTCCTTGCTTCCAAAGGATAATGCACTAGTCATTTGTAACCCCCTCTCTCTCTCACACACACACACACACACACACACACACACACACACACACACACACACACACACACCTAAGGGGATGGGTGGGGGATAGCGGGGCTAACTTGAATGTGCTGGGTAGTTACCCTCATTGTTCCGGGTTAATGCAGGGATTTTGATATTATACAAACATCACCCAGTGGAACTATAACGATAAAAACAGCGGGGCAATGACATTCAGGAGGTCCCCGCATTGTCCCCGCTATTCCCCGTAGGTATGTGGGTGTGGGTGGGGGGCGCACTGGTGCATAACCCTTCTATAGAACATTTAACACTATCAGCTCAATATCATAATAAACTACGCACTGTCAAGTGTCAACTGCTTATTAATTAATTTTTAATTCATAGACTGTCAAATATGAATTACAAACCGTTTGTTTTACGTCACATAATTTTAATTAATTTAAACATTTGATCAATTTCACAACATATTGGTAATTCATCAAGAAGCAGAAATGCGGTCACAAAAACTTTTGCTTATTATGAAGTCATCTAAAAACAGGTCGCAATACGCAAACACGCCTGTACAAATACATTGCCACTTTTATCGCCGTAAATATGAAAATTTTTAGAAGAAAAATTGTGATATTTTTCTTATTTCTGCTCAAAATATAGATTGTGGGCACTCGTTAGAACCGCCTCAGCGAGGCGGTTCTAACGAGTACCCACAATCTATATTTTAGAGCAGAAATAAGAAAAATAATGTATACCCCCGGAAACCCCAGTTTTACTATATTAAAGTGGGGTTCAAGGGGGTCAAAATTATATAGGTGAGTTTTCGTGATGCTTCTGCAAGTAACGAAAAGAAAATAATTACATTTGCGTCCACAAGATGTCGGACTCTGACAAACAGTGAAGACACTGATCAGACGCCGCAATACGCGGCGTCTGATCAGTGTCTTCATTGTTTGTATTTTGTAAAACTTAGGCCTAAAAACAGCCGTGTTTCCGATAACCCGACCGACCTTGCTTCAGACCCCCGACTCTACTATTTTTATCAGTGTGTGTGTGTGTGTGTGTGTTAATTCGGGTTTAACGTCGCTTTCAACAATTGTTCAGTCATATCACGATGGTGTCTGGTTGCGACAGGGAGCTCAATGCTCACGTTTATAGTGCTGCCTCACTGAAGTATCATGTCCCAGACACATTACATGATACCACACCCAGTCACATTACCCTGACACTGGATCGACCAGTCCTAGCTCTACCCCGTAAATCTGAGTGCCAAGCGAGGAGCAGCTAGTAAAATTTTTAACGACTTTGGTATGTCGCGGCCTGGGATCGAACCCGAGACCTCCCGTTCCCCGGAGCGGACACTCTACCAACTGAGCTATCGGGGCAAGAACTAAATAAAAATTAAAATACCGACCCTACCATTTTCAATTTCCGACCCTACGTAGTTTCCCATAGTAATTTCGCATTTTAAGTACATTTTTGTAGTTTTTGGCATTTAGTACATGTACCTCTAAATTACAGAGCTGACATGTTTGGGCATCTAAAATGAATTATGATAAACAGAGAAAGTCTCAACTAACAAAAACCACGTACAAAACCAAAAACCCATCAGTTTTACCCGACACGGAGATGAAATGACTTTTGGCATTTAGTACCTCTAAATTACAGAGCTGACATTTTTGAGCATCTAAAATGAATTATGATATACAGAGAAAGTCTCAACTAACAAAAACCATGTACAAAACCTAAAACCATCATAGCAGTTTTACCCGACACGGAGATGAAATGACTTCTCTCTAAGCCCTACCGCCCAAAGACACCGCTAGCGTTTAAGAAGCGTTTCCCTAAGCCGTTTACAATTATTCAGTATTCAGCTTCTGTCGGTTTCAGCTCTGCGGGGAAGCACCAGGCAACGCAGTCTATTTCTCCAAGCTCCGATGGGTGGAGCGCTCATTGAATTTACTGCAATGGAAGAAGTGCGCTCGTTGAATTTTAGTGCAATGGAAGAAATGTACGGTCTCTGTCATGGCAATTTATGTATTTGATACAATGGCTATTGGTGACAGGGAACGGTAAGCCACACGCAACAGGGAAGTCAGACTGATATTGGCGTATAGCGAGGCCTGCTACCCCTTACAGCAGGTAATAGCAGAAAAAACATGCTTAATTCATATATTCTGTTTCGCTTTTCATTCATTATCCTCTTTCTCACGTGCCTTTCTCTTTCATCTACTCCGGCCCCCGCCCATAGGGGCTTGAAGAAATATATGGGCTGCATGATGCTTCAACGCAGAGCTGAATCCGGCCCGCACACTAGTACTGGTAAACCGCTTAGAGGATCTCAGCCTGTCCAGGAACCGCGGTGCGAGGCGAACCGTCCATGCTAATAAACCCTATTGGTTTCATTGGGCGACAGGGCTTGAGATGTCATTTCATCTCAATGTCGGGTAAAAGTCTCACAAAATTGGAAGCAACGTCTCCAAAATGACCTTTACAGTGTTGACGGGGACGTTAAACCTCAAATCAAACAAACAAACTTTCATCTACTCAGCTCGTCATTTTCGCTGAAAAGTTATAAAACAATACGTTGAAAATACGGCCTGCTAAACAGGCTAAACGATTCTGAGGGTCGTCATGACCTTCTTGTAACTGCCATCTAAAATCGTATAAGTGAGGCTTTTGGCATGTCCTCGTTGCCAGAAGGCTCAGTTTAATTTGTGCATGCGCGTAGTGTGATCAGAGTCGTCGCTGGATGCTCTATGGTAAGTTTATAACCCATTTCTGGGGCATTGACAAGCCGTGATCGCTTCTTAAGGGGAATGGGAACACCTTCAGGGGAGGCAACTCTCGCAAAACTATTTTTGTATTCCAGGTCAATAGGGGTCATCTCTTAAAGGAAAGAATTTGCTCCTGACGAGCAAATTCTTTCCTTTAAGAGTAGACCCCTTTTTCAGTGGGTCTGAGCCTATAGAAAGGCGAACAGGAAGTCCCGAAAGTTGTCTACCTTTGAAAAATGGCGGGAAAATGTGCTAGATGTTTCCATTCCCCTTAAATTGTACAGTACCTCTATAGTTTCTATTGCTAAAAATTTCAAGACGCTCGCTATCCTGTGCAGCTGAGCAGATTAGTGTGTGCAGATGGCACCCCGCCCATCGATGCTTGAAGAAATAGATTTGGCTGCATGATGCTTCCACGCAAAGCTGAAACCGGCCGCACATGAGTACTGGTAAACCGCTTAGAGGAACTAAGCCTGCCCAGGCAAAGTTGTGATAGTCGGTCCGTCCATACATATAAACCCGATTGGTGTTATTGGGTGGCAGGGCTTGAGATGTCATTTCATCTCAATGTCGGGTTAAAGTCCCACAAAATTGGAAGCAATGTCTCCAAAATGACCTATACAGTGTTGAAGGGGACGTTAAACCTTAAATCAAACAATGAGTACTGGTAAACCGCTTAGAGGGTCTACGCCTGCCCAGGCTAAGCGGTGCGAGTCGGACCGTCCATGCTTATAAACCCTATTGGTTTCATTGGACGGCAGGGCATGAGATGTCATTCCATCTCAATGTGGGGTAAAAGTCCCACCAAGTTGGAAGCAACGTCTAAGTTGGAAGCAACGTCTCCAAAATGACATATACAGTGTTGACGGGGACGTTAAACCCCAAACAAACAGGCCGCACATAACTACTGGTAAACCGCTTAGAGGGATTAAACATGCACGGACAAAGCGGTGCGAGTCGGAACGTCCTTATTGGTTTCATCGGGCGGCAAGGCTTGAGATGTCATCTCATCCAGATGTTGAGTAAAAGTCCCACAAAATTGGAAGCAACGTCTTCAAAATGACCTATATAGTGTTGACGAGGACGTTAAACGTCAAACAAACAAACCTTATCGCAAACAAAGACTTGTTTTCCTGTGACAGGACATGCATAACCTGGTTGACCTTCCTTTTTTGGTATGATTGTAATAACAGAGATCACCCTGGCATAGTCTAATTGTAGTTCAAATGTTGTCTTTCATGTTCTGTCTATAGGTATGTCTAAAGTTTCATGTAAGCCATGTTGGCGCAACAAAGTACAATAATACTTGTCAATTTGGGATGGTATTCTCTCAGCAATAAGTCTGTGAAAAAAGAAACAATTCAATTAAAATTCATAGATGGTCCAGCTCATGGGATATGGGTCATTGTCCGCGAACAGCAAAGTCTCGGTACGCGCAGTCTCGCCTGAGCCTTCGCTGTCCGCGGACGCGTAGACAGCATCATGCAGAGCCCTATTAATGACACAGCACTTTTGCTGGTTTGTGATTGTAGTTTAACGTCCCCGTCAACACTATTGAGGCCATTTTGGAGACGTTGCTTCCAGTGTTGTTGGAATTTTACCAGACATTGAGATAAAATGACATCTCAAGCCCTGCCGCCAAATGAAACAAAAAGGGGTTATACGCACTGGACAGTCTGACTCGCGGTTTACCGTGCAGTACACATGTGCGGTCAGTTTCAGCTCTACATGGAAGCATCGTGCAGCCCAATCTATTTCTCCCAGCCCCGATGGGCGGGGGCCTCACAACACTTTTGTAGGGCCATTCTTCCTTGATCCTCTAGGTAGGCAAATGTACAGTGAAATTCCGCTATTAAGACCACTTAAAATTAGGACTATAGTTCTGCTATAAAAAAATTATTTTGAAGGGAACACTTTATGTTTCTTTGTATTTTCTGCCTTCAATGTCCTCTGGCCAGGGACCACCTTTGGGACTGCTCAAAAGTGGTCTTTAAGACCACTTTTGAACAGTCCCGATGGTGGTCTTAATATAGGAATGTTACTGTATTTATTTTTGTCCAATCATCAAGGTTTGTTTTTAATCGTTGAAATGTTCTTTCAAGATAATTTCACTTATTTAGAGCCGATTGTTTATCAGAGGAGGTATAGCATGACAAAGGGTTCACATAAATAACAAAGCGGATATTTCAATCCCAGGTTTTATAATTTATCTAAACATTTCACGTTGTGTCTCAAAAACTCTAACTAACTTAATATATCGTGACTTTAAGCTAACTCATACTTATAACTTCTCCGCTTGGAATAATTTAATTTCAGTATTTATACATGGTTTAAGACCGCAGGACAATTCGATTAATAATTCAATTTTAAACGTACATAATAGTTAATTAAATGCCCTGGGTCTATAAAACTTATGTAAGGGAATAATTAGCTCATTACAAAATAAATTGAAAACTATATTCTCAATTAAGAAATCAAATAATTAACTAAAGATATTACTTAGCAGATAACGTATTGTTACATTCGTCCCCATCAAGTGTAAAATAATAATCGACATGAAATTATTATTTTAAAGAGTAAATACTATTAGAATTAGAACAGAGTAAAATATATATAAGAAATATGTGAGACCAAAATGTAACACTTACCTTAGCTGACAAAAATGAAAACCTGAAAATGAAACATATCAATTATCTACAAATATAACAGAGTATGTACTAATAAACAATATTTAAACCAACTTAAAAATTAAACATATAAGAGTTACGGCTAGTGACTTAGAGTCTAAATTTTGATCACCAAAAGTCTGCTCACTAACACTGTTGCATGACACAACTAGTGACTTGAGTTCTTAATTTTGATCACGGAGTCCGCACAGTAAAATCGTTGCATGGCACAAACGTCATCTGCTTGTTTATTCGCAAGAGTAAGGTCGTCCAACTCATCATTGGAGTTGGTCTCAGCACCGGCTGGCACCAAGACCTCGTTTGATCTAATCCCTGTTCCTAGGGGCTGCTCCACTCTGGGCCAACGACACGTCGGGGCCACTGGACATGATGAAGGCGGGGCAAGCTCGTCCCCACGATGGTTATAACACCTCATGTCCAGGGTACTTCCTTGAGAATCGTCCTCGTGATTTAACTCAACTTGGACGTAAGGGGGGACAGTTTCCAAGTCCGCCTCGTCCCAATCTGCTCCACTACCCAGCGAATCATCGTCCGAGTCGTAGTTCTCACATGCTTCCACGGTCGTATTCACTGATGGTCGTTTGCACAGTTCAGATGACCAATGTGGTGATATTTCCGACAGGCCTCCTCGCTAAAATTACTTTGGCCACTAGGGCATCGTTATCCATGTAACTATCGTATGAAGATCCAGGAACCATAACACTCACATCCTTGGCATATACGAAAGTGTGGCATGCGGGTTTAAAATCCATAACTAGTACGATGTCGTTGATGCCAAACTTTGAAGTAGCAACTGAAGTGTGTTTGTAAATGCAGTACACAGTGAGTTTATAAGTTGGAAGATAGGGATCCATTTTTAATAAAGTAGAAGTAAAACAAAGATCAGGAATTGATACAATTAACTTACTCCACCCATAAAAGACACCAAAGGGAAAGAAATACAAACATTAAGCGACCAGACCATAATGGAAACCTAAACAAAGGAAGGCCATAAGGACAGTTACTTTCTCACAAAATGGCCATATGGCCATCCAAAATTAAAAGACACAAGTGATACACACAGTAAGTAACAAACAACAACATAAATAAATCGCCACAGAAGAGCCGCCTTGGAACGGTCAGTGGAAGATTTCCACTGGGGGGCTTAAATCGATTTTACGTGGACACAATCCTCGCCCTTACTTCCGTCTCGATTTAGACAAATAATTGTTCAGTCCGCATGAAGGCCTCCTAACTCATCAGTGCAACATCTCCGTGAACACAGAAATCAAAGAACCACAGAGGTGAGACAACGGTGAGGACTCGACAGCAAGAAACCACTGAAATGCTGGAGCAAAAGAAAACCAACAGTTTGACTCCGATGAGCCCGACCAGAGACAGAGCATCAAGCACCAACCAACATTATCTCTTTAATTTTCAATAAGCCTTTACGTTGGAGCCGTCATAAAATCTGAGGCCTGACCCACCGGCGTGCAATTAAAGAGGGAAGCAAAGTTGCCAACCGCGATTGGGTTAACTACCATGCATGCAGTCTGTCGTATAATATCCATGTTGTACCCAATCTTTTTATATCGAAGAATGATTTTACGAAATTGGGTGCTGAAGTCATTGCGGTTATATATTTTTCTGAATTTATATACTAAGTCACCATAAAATTCGGGTTCCGATAGACCTTGTTGCAGAAGAGATTTAAGTCCAATATTGAATTTTGAAATTAAATCATAATGGCGTCTATAAAATTTTGAAAAGGCTTTGCGTAGTTTATGGTACCGATAACCCTGATTAAGGAGTTTAGCCGTTAATAATTTATTACGAGTGTTGAAGTCAGTTACATGACTACACACTCTAGCAAATCGAATTAATTGCGAAATATAAACGCCATAGGATGGCGCACGAGGAACATCACCATCCAAAAAAGGAAAATTTACAATCTCAAAATCAAAGTCATCGCGTTTATCATAAATTTTGCACGAAACAAATCCATCTACAATAGATAGATGTCAATCCAAAAACGGGGCCTCGGTATCATCATAATATTGTCCAAGGTACATAAAATAGTCATAAAACAAAGTTACCATTAATTAAACACTAGTTTATTTATCAAATTACCCTCTGGACATCTTCTCATCGATAACTATATACAGTCCAATTTCATTTAATTGGTTGCCAGCAGCAACTTGGTTGTCATGCTACTCAGAAGATATCCCGTGGTGATTTCAATGTTAATTGAAATATGTAATATGTTTCAACAATAATTAAAACGTTAATAGATGTGTAGATCACACACAAAATAACAAATCGGATGGACTTTTGGACACGTAACAGTTAATTAACTTTCCCAATTTCCATAAATTGGCTGTCGGCAACTATCAAATAGGTCATGCTGCCATACAGGAATGTCCAGTTATGTTGTTGAAATCTGCTCACTAACATTTTGAGGATTTGGGTATAACAGTTTATATTCTTCCATCCGGTTGTTTGTCGTTGTAGTTGGTGCCGAAGTCAGTAGCTTGAGTGGAATGTCATTAGTTTCCTCACCATCATGTGACACCACTACCCGCTTCGTTGACGTGCCCCGTCCCCATCCCTTAATGCAAGCAAACCTGGCTCGTGGTAACAAATTCAATTTTCTTGACTTAAGTTTATATACTATTAAAATTATAATGCCCGTTAGTATAGACAATGAAAATCCGATAACGAAGTAATAATAATTAGGCCAACTTTGCCTTTTGCTTGCATTCATTCGGCGTGCATATTTTAACCTATCTATGAGAGAATCAAGGGGAGTGGACCTAATCGAGGCTAGGTCCTTAGGTAACTCTGTTTTGTTTAACTTAGGTAGACGTTCAGTGAACTCTTTCCACATGCGAATGCTGGAGGTGTTCATGTTATTCTTTAAAATACTTAAAATTTCATCTTTGATAATCAAACTAGATTCATCTTGATAATATGCATTTAAGTTAACAAAGTCACCTGTTGCACTGCAATATTGAGGTAACCTGATTACATCGAATGGCGGGGAAGTTTTAATTGCTTCTGAAGACATTGATGGTTCAGCACAGGTAATTGCAAATCGAAGTGGTTTTGTATTAATTAAAACCCATGTACCATGACTGATGTACTGTGCCATTGGCAATCGTTGACCTGTATTTATTTGTTTATGACAATATTTTGAAATTCCATTAGCATTTTGTAAAAATAAATGCAAGATACAATCAGTTGATAGCCCGACGGTGTATACAGCTGATTGAATATGACAATAATTAATATTTCGATCTGAGCAAGATAACAGATCTTGTTCCTTTAAAATCGTGTAACGTGTTCTATCTCTATTAATTGCCAAACCGGATCCTTCAAATTGATAGGTAATTAAATTTACATGTGTATCTGATTGTTCGAATAACGAGGAATTGACCATACGCAATGGTATGCTCATTATCTTGTATATCTCAAAACGCTCATATTCATGTAATAAAGGAAGCTTTAAAATCAAAACAATATGGTTAGCATCAACCAAACCAGTACAAGAAGTATATTGGTAATACTGCCAGATATTGTTTTCCACGTCAAATGGTAATTTTAAAAGAGGTGGAAGGTTTGCTTCAATGTCCTTCAAAATTTCAGCCAGTCGAAACGGCTGTATAACACTAGGTGTCAAATGTGACAGAGACAATGCATTAAGTTGTATTTGTAAATGGTCATACAATATTGATCCCTTGAGGACTATTTCCCTAAGCTCTTGGACCATAAAATCTAATTGCAAGTAAATTTGCATAAAGCTATCCACTTTTGCAATCTTTTCATCAATTTCATTAATTGAATAGGCCACTTTATCATCAAAATTATCAATTGCAGTGATAATTGACTGAATGGTGTTACGATTCTCAATTGTAGCTTCCCTAGTTACGTTTAATATACTAATGGCATCTTCTACTACATGTGATAATATTTCCTGGTTTGCTGAAACTTTACGTATTGATTCCTTTACAGCATTTATGTCTTTTTCCGTAGCTGTCCCCGTCAAGAACTGCAGGACGCTACCAAATATATTAAAGAGCCCACGTTTAGCTCTTATGTATTTGTTTTTAGCAAAGAGTGAAAACAACTCTTCATGCATTCCATATAATTGTTGGACCTCCTTCTCTAATGACGCAAGCATGTCTAGATATGATTTAGATCCTTCACCTGCGTATTTTACATTTACTCTGCGTGCAAATTGTAAAACGTCATTAACATCCTGTCTAAGAGTTGTCATGAAATGTTCGTAAGTCTGTAAATCTGAAGTCATTGCTATTTTCCATAATGACCTTGTCCAACTAACATCATTGACATTGAGAAATATGGCATTTTTTCTTATTTCAAAGCCAAAGCCAGTTGCTAAGCATATGAGATAAAAGGGCAAAACGTCATGGTGAAGTTTACCTGTAAATATAGGACTTAACAGATAAACTTCTCTTTACCTACATAATAGAATCATGAATACAAATTAAAATTCATAAATCACTTTGCTGTTACATGTATATACAAATGTACAAAATACAGAGGCCTTAAGCAAAACAATTATTATATGTTCAGAGTACTAAATTTGAAATATTGCCTTCAGGCAATGTCCTAATTGTGTCATTTGATCATTCTGTCTACATGTATTGAGATCAGAATTCTGTTTCGGCCTGGACTTAACTGCTTGGATAAAGTCTATATCCATTGCATGGTCAGATTCATTATTCTGCCCACTGTCCTGGTCTGACATATCAGGGTACTTGCGACGCCTTATTTTCTTCTTTATCTCAGCCAATGGAACATCATCCTCAGAAACTGATGAGGAATCCGTTCGCTCAAATCTGAATTTCTTAATCAAAGGGTCAGGGTCATATATTTCTGTCTCGTCACTGTCAGTGTCACTCGATTCAGAAGGTGGAACAACATACGTAGCTTTACGCGTTGGTCTTGGTTTCATTTCTGCCTCAGGGGTTACAGGTTTAGGATCAGAGATTTCCCAGTCCTCCAGGTGGGCATGTTTTATATTGGTTGCATGAGACTTCACCACTTCACCAGTTAAAACATTCTTAATTACAAAGGTAAGAGGGCTATTCTTTGCAATTACTCTGTAATATGGCAAATATCTGTTATCTATTTTGGATTTCTTTTTGTTCTTTTTATAGAAAACGGCATCTCCTACGTCAAAATCAACTGGTTTTGTATCTTTATTGGCATATTTTAGTTGACGTTTCTTAGCCTTTTTAAGATTTTTATAAGCAATACTAAAAGCATGATGCATGCGTTGAAAACAGATTTTATGACCTTCCTCTCCATTGTACCTCTTTCTCTTTTGCAATATATTATCAAGGGGAAGTAACACATCTCTGCCATATAGAAGAAAATAAGGGGAATATTTTGTGCCTTCAGATGGGGCAAATCTACACGCGGCGAGGCACTGGTTAAGATACACATCCCAATTTTCATCATCGGCAGTCTTACATATTATGTCATCTATAAACCGGTGCCATCTTTCAATTTTATTGGCTCTCGGATTATAAAAAGATGTTTGAATGTGTGCTATGCCCAAGGTATTGGTGATGTACCTGATAGTCTCATTAATAAATTCTGACCCTGAATCTGTCAAAATGAGGCTCGGGACTCCAAAACGAGGCCATATCTCCTCTAGAAATAGGTGTGCCACATTTTCGGCTGTTTTGTACTTTACAGGAAATGCTTCTACCCAACCGGATAGCACATCTATGAAACCTACCAAATATTTGTTACCTGCTAGTGTAGGAGGTAAATTATGTATGTCAATACATATTTTCCGAAACGGGTAATTTGGTATTTCAGTTTCCTGCACAGGTGTCTTTTCAGCTTTCTTTGCACGTGCATTACACATGACACATCTAGATATGTATGCAGCCACATTTCTGTACATATTCTTCAAGAAATACTTCTGTTTCATAGAGGAATAGCATTTATCTGTCCCCATATGCCCAAGCAAGTAATGATATTGCTTCAGAACTATATCACACATGTGGGTAGGTATACAAAGCCGCAAATAGACCTCATCCAAAACCTCGTCCTCTGACACATAGTAGAGAACATCATCTAGCAGTAAATACTTACTGACAGACTTAGGAGGGTCGTTTTGGCTAATAAGCTGACTCCTTACACTTTGTAGAAAGTCATATTTTGCTTGTTCCTCTGTCATATTGATATCTGGAATATCAATTTCAGGTCCTGTCATATTGACCTTTGCCTGTTCTTCAGTGGGGTTACTGACGAACTGGCTAGGTTCAATCATATTTGAATTGATTGTGGCAACCTGTAATGTCTCGTCTGCAATGTCGACACTACAGTTACTGTCATTGTCACTGTCAGGCTCACCATAGTCCACTCTACTTAGTAAATCTGCCACTGTGTTACGTTTGCCTGCTAACCACTTAATTTTTACGTCATATCCGGAAATGCAGAGTGCCCACTGTTGGATTTTTCTGTTCTGCATTGGAGAAGACAGTAAATAGATACATGGCTTGTGGTCAGTAAACAATGTAACAGGACATCCGTGTACATACGGATCCAATTTTTCAAGAGCCATTTTAATGCCAAATGCTTCACGTTCTATTGTGCTCCATTTTCTCTGGGTTTTACTTAGTTTATGTGAGTAGAAATGGATTAGTTTTTCAGTTGGGTAGCCAAGAAACAATGCTTTCTTCCGGCCCACAGTCTTGAACTAAAACTGCACCTATTGCATTGTCACTTGCATCAGTGTATATTTTGAATGGCTTTGAAATATCTGGGTAGCCTAAAAGGGGAACCTTAGTTAAATCAGCCTTTAACTTTTGGTAACTGCTCTCACAAATTTCGTCCCATTTAAATCTAGCATATTTTCTCGTTAGGGCTATCAAGGGTTCTGCAGTGTTTTAGAAATTTGGGATTATTCTTCTAAAATAAGAACACATTCCAATGAAAGCTCGCACATCTTTGACTGATGTTGGGGTGGGTAGATCTCTTATTGATTGCACCTTATTGGGGTCAGGTCTTATACCTTGGCCGTTCACTGCAAATCCCAAATAGTTAGCTTCTGATTTGGCGAAATGGCATTTTGTGGGCTTCAATTTCAGGTTATGTTCGCGTAAGCGACTAAAAACAGTATTTAAATGTTGCCTATCTCTATCGACATTGGCTGCATTAACAGCTTGACCCTTCCCCATTCTGCAATACCGGGCAGTATGACCCTTCTTGAAACACAGCTGACATTTTCTGGTAGGTCTCAGCTGGTCGACCTCCATAGGTTCTTCCTGACTGTCATTAAACCTAGCTCTACTGAAGTCCCTGCCTGTTTTAGTTTGAAAAGTTTTCTAAGATTCTGTTCATTAATGCAGATCCTGATAGCTTCCTGGAGTGTTGCAGGTTTTTCACGTAACAATTTAAATTGTAGATAGTCGAAATATAGACCATCTGTAAAGTACCCTACAAGACTTCTTTCAGCGGCACGAACACCAAAATGTTGGTCAGAATAAGCCTCAGTTGCTAAAGACAACAACCTTTCAGCATAGCATTGAACGTTTTCATCTTTCTTTTGCTTAATTTCCTTTAGCATTTTGAGGGCTTGGTCAGAGTCTGATATTTCAGAAATCTCATTGTTAATTCGACCTTAAGCTGATTCCATGTATTATTAGGGCTGTTTGTGATGTATCGTTCAATAAAATCACTTACATGGCCTGCACTAGTTTTATATGCTACTAGTTTAACCTTATCTGCCTACAATTCTGTCATAAAGGCATATTTTTCAATTTGTTTGACCCATTCACGGAACATTCGAGGGTCACCTTCATACCTAGTTGGAATTAACATGAACAAATCATTTCTATTTGTAATCGCGTCTGCCAAACGCTGCACATCTATGTTTACTTGAATCGGGTTACCTTGAGCCATGGTTGTTCGCTAACAAGGAAAGAGACAAAAGAACAGAACTTGCCTTTGAAGGTTAAGCAGCTTTGTCTGGATGGGTCTAGAAATTCTGGCAACCACAGTTCTTCACTGCCTTTTCCCGTAGAATCCGTCCGTCGAAACTGAAAGTTCTTAACACAGTTCAATCAGTTCTTAACATAATGTTTTTTTTTTTTTCATATCCGCAGCACGGCACCATTTTCGTTACCCCATATAGCATGACAAGGGGTTCACATAAATAACAAAGCGGATATTTCAATCCCAGGTTTTATAATTTATCTAAACATTTCACGTTGTGTCTCAAAAACTCTAACTAACTTAATATATCGTGACTTTAAGCTAACTCATACTTATAACTTCTCCGCTTGGAATAATTTAATTTCAGTATTTATACATGGTTTAAGACCGCAGGACAATTCGATTAATAATTCAATTTTAAACGTACATAATAGTTAATTAAATGCCCTGGGTCTATAAAACTTATATAAGGGAATAATTAGCTCATTACAAAATAAATTGAAAACTATATTCTCAATTAAGAAATAAAATAATTAACTAAATATATTACTTAGCAGATAACGTATTGTTACAGAGGGCGAAACCCGGAGTCTTCGGAGAAAACAATCTGAAAGAACTTGGCATCGCACATGTGGCCCGAGCGGGGTGCGAACCACAGCGACGAGAGACCTAATCATTCCGATAATACAGCCGTGCGATAAAGTGCATTTTTACATTTCAAAAATGGCTATTTTTCTTATATACTGCAATAGGTTGTAGGTGCTCGTTAGAGCCGGTTCTAACGAGTGCCCACAACCTTTGCAACCTATGTCTTGGAGCAGAAATAAGAAAAATAATGTATACTCCCCTAAACCAAAGTTTTCTCCATATAAAGTGAGGTTTCGTGGGGTGGTGGGGGCGGGGGTTCATTTCACGGACTTAAAAACAATGTTTACGTGATGGAAAAAAATGTCGGCGCTCTTCGGAGGCCCGGTTCGTCCAATTATACCTCAGTGAAACCCTTAAAGGGTTAAAATGTGACAGTGATTATTCTAAGGGCTATAATAATAAAATAATCAACTTCGGTTATATCATATCTTTTCATGTTCGCCAACAAATAGCTGGCAGTGACGTAGCTGACTATTTGAGCTATTTTGACCGTTAGCCCCATAAGCTTTGCATTGTTCAGAACAAAAACAAGCCATGACGTCACTGTCAACTATTTTCTCGACGGTCAGTACATAATGTTGAGAGCAAGAAAGATAACTCTAGGTGTACGTTGTCATCAGCAACCTCTCAATTGCCTGTGCAAGCACCATTCACCTTCTTTGCATTAGCTGCTGGTTCCTAGTCTGAAAGTTATCAGTGTTGGAAAAACAGGTAACCAGACCCCCCTGACCTTGAAAGGTCAGGGGGTCTGGTTACCTGTTTTTCCAATATTGACAATGTGCAAGCTAGGATCCAGCAAATAATACAAATATGGTGAATAGAGAAATGCGAAGAAACCTTTTCTTTTTTGTCGGCCCAATTCATTAATGATTTATAGCCAATAGATAGTCTTATCATGGCATTCAATGTTGTATGTGCACAATTTTGGAAGGTCAAATGGCGTGTACATTAAATGCGAAAACAAAGCAAAATGATAACAGTATCTCAAGTAAACTGTGACAGGTGATCGTAAGACCTCCAGTTTATCATTAGCTGCGGTATTTTTTTTTTTTTTTTTTTTTTGGCATCGAACTCCATATTTTGCATTTGCTTGGTAAAGTATACGTTATCACACAAGCCCACCTAACAAAAGTGCGCCTGGCCCGCCCCCTCTTCACCCCAACCCCCAGTAGACTTTGCAAGGTATGGCTTGATAATAGTCCGCTTCTAGGATAGACATCGATATATGTTTCGGAAATATATATTTGACAGCTGTATAAGAACTGTTAGATATTCTATGGGCATCTTTCAACACATAAATGGCAGGAAGACTGAACCAGATCGTATCTGCCAGTCATTCAGGAGATGAACACCCCAATCTGACAGAGAAGCTCATTAAAAGAACTTTTGTTTCTTCATAGTTGCATGTATAACTTTAATACCGGCCCCCGCCCATCGGGGCTTGAAGAAATAGATGGGCTGCATGATGCTTCCACGCAGAGCTGAAACCGACTGCACACGAGTACTGGTAAACTGCTTAGAGGATCTAAGCCTGCTCAGGCAAAACGGTGCGAGTCGGACCGTCCATGCTTTTAAACCCTAATGGTTTCATTGGACGACAGGGCTTGAGATATCATTTCATCTCAATGTCGGGTAAAAGTCCCACAAAATTGGAAGCAACGTGACCTATGCTGTGTTGACGGGAACGTTAAACCTCAAATCAAACAAAATCACTTTAATACTGTATTTTAACCCTCATCCCGCTGCACAAATTAATTTTAATTTCAACCAAATTCCTTGATGTAATTTGTGCATTCAAATTCGCAAACTGAATGACAAACAGTGTAGATCCTGATCAGATGCCTTCTTTAATCTGATCTGGATCTACAGCTTGCAAAGGTAGGGGCTGTCGTGAACAGCAGCATAACCCATTTTGTACCAGAAACACCAAAACGGGTACCCTGGCAAACAGTGCAGGCCCAGACCAGACGCCGCAGAACGCGGCGTCTGATCAGGGCCTCCACTGTTTGCTAAAAGTTCAGTCATTTTCCAAATAAAATTTCATGAAAACACAACCTGTCACCCCGAAATTTTGAAATGTACTTCTGCTATATATAAGGAGGAAGATTCCATTTGTTAGAAAAAGGGTTAATACAACGTAAGAATATGCACACATTACACATATTAGCCGGATTACATGCTCCTACTCGATAAAATATAAATATAAGCATAATATGAACAACAGCAATAACAACAACAACAGCAGCAGCAATCATAATGAATAATAATAATAATAATAATAATAATAATAATAATTTATCAGTTTGTGGTGTTTGATTGTTGTCAGTAAACTTCTCGTAATACAATAATTATTAAAGTAGAAATAAAAAGATTAGCGGGGTTGGATAAGAATATCTACACCCAGTGCACAGTGCGAATAAGCCCATCTGATTGGTAAGAAGCATTATATTTCATAAAGACTTTATTGCTCTGATCGTTTAACCTTTCCATAGTTTCAAATGTATTCTTAATTACATGTATTGCATTAATATTTATCAAAACACCACTCAACTTGTGATAAATGCCTCTAGCCTTGACACCTAAAAGCTTAGTGCAAACGGAAAATCGGATCGTATAAAATATCAATGCCGCATGAAAAGGAAAGATTTTAACGCTCGCGACCAGCAAGGGCTCTGATCAGACTGCGCAGTCTGGTCAGAGCCAATGAAGTTTCAGTACTTACTTACTTACCGTCCTTCGGATCGGGACGTTAACTGGAGGCCCCCTGTGCAGATAGAACCCTCCCCTGTGAAAGTTAAAGACCCCTACCGTAATTGCATGATTACTGTGTAAGTTTCTACAGGATTCTGCCATTTAAAGCAAACTTGATATGTGTCGGTGAGATATCTAGCTCTTGCCTGTTTTTATGATTCTTATATTAACTCACTGGAAATCGCTAAATAGACTGAAATCTTGACAACTGGTACCAAGAACAAATCATCTTTTTCGTGGAAAGTACTCGTTTTTGCTTTGATTAAAGACCACTGGCCTTCTGTTTTCCATGCCGGAACATTCAGAAGGTTAGAAAAGTTGTTATGTATAAGGTTTAATAGGAAAGTTCGCTTTATACTGCAGTTTTCTTTTAAAAACACATAACAAAGGAGTACGGCAACTTGGATTTTAAAGAGCGGCTACTTGGGAAAAATGCTGAATTAACCGTACGGCAACTTGTATCACAAAATTTCCACTTTGGAAATTACTGACAGCATTTTAACATCGTTGAGAATTCTTTGTCATTGCTTTCGCTTTGTTTCATTACTGTAAATAGTTAGGAAATATTGTAGAAGCAAGATCTGTCCCCTTTAAAAGGAACTTTACTTTCGTGAAATGAAGTTTATTTATTTTTTCTACGAAATCAAGTGCCTCAAGTTTTTTAATGAGTCAAATAGTTTCTACTTCGTTCTTGTGATAGTTATTTCATCTTTGTGGATGTGTTTATTCATTTTGCGAAAGAGACTTTATTCAAACGAAGATCCCGGTGCATGCATACTATACACTACTCCAGTTATTCTTAATTATGACTGCGGCCATTATTTGTTCGCTTGTCTGCATTAATAAAACATGCCTATTCAAATATATTGAACATTTTTTGCAACAAAAACTAAAAAATTTCAGATCAAAATTCTGATATTTTATATATTTCAGTTCAAAACATAAACTGTGGGCACTGTTTTGGGCAGAAATGCGAGAAATAATGACCCCCTCCTCCCCCAATAAAATTGGGGTTTAAGGGGGTCAAAATTGTATAGGAATGTTTTCACGATGGTCTTTTGAAATCGCATTCTGTGTCATGGATAATGGTTTTATAATTATTATTAATATTCTTTTCGAAATTGGCGGTTACGAAAGTGCACGCTTGTTGCATTTTTTATCTTGAATATTCTATCTATTTCACATTTGTCCAGTTTAGCAACGGCACAGGCAACAAAATAGAAGAGGAGGTAATGATCAGGAGTCGATACAATTAACCCACATCACCCAGCAGTGACACCAAAGGGAAAGAAACACAAACATGAAATAAATAGACCCTAATGGACTCATCAATAGCGGAAAGCCAACAGGAATATGTTCTATTTAAGGGTTATCCTTTGGAAGCAAAGAATACACCACAGAACAAAAAATATGGGGTGTGCATGTTTTCTGGGCCAGACTAGCTAGTTTCGGCCAATTAGGCATCATCAGTGACCCTCAAATATTTAAAAAAATCATGATGGAATCAATGACCCCAAAGGACAAGAAAATATAAACTACACTATGATGTAGGGCAGGGAGACTTTTAACGGCCGCCACACATTTCCGGACACCAGCTGTAGTGACGTTAAATATGTTCTACAAACGGGTTAACCTTTGGAAGCAAAGGATACACCACAAAACAGATAATATGGGATGTGCACGTTTTCTGGGCCAGACTAGCTAGTTTCGGTCAATTAGGCATCATCAGTGACCCTCAAATATTTCAATATTCCACGATGAAATCAATGATCCCAAAGGACAAGAAAATATAGACTACACCATGATGTAGGGCAGGGAGACTTTTTACGGCCGCCACACATTCCCGGACACCAGCTGTAGTGACGTTAAATATGTTGTACAAAAGGGTTATCCTTTGGAAGCAAAGAATACACCACAGAACAGATAATATGGAGTGTGCATGTTTTCTGGGCCAGACTAGCTAGTTTCGGCCAATTAACCCTCATCAGTGACCCTCAAATATTTCAAAATTCCACAATGGAATCAATGATCCCAAAGGACAAGAAAATATAAACTACACCTTCCCACAAAATGGCCAACTGGCTACTTATCTAAAAGTGTCCAAAACTGTTAGTTTAACCTTTAAGTTCCAGCATTTTAAACAAGCAGTGTAGATCTAACCATACGCCGCGTTATTTGGCGCCTGATTAGGTATCCGCTGTTTGCCAATGCCACGGCGCACGAGTCAATTCTAGACTTTACTTTTTACACAGAGATCGGACGTCACAGGGAGAATAAAAAGCTAAAAGGTGGACTAGCGATGCTATAAATTACCGGTTCCCTGATTTTATACAAGGCCAGCGACAGTCAAATGGACAATAGCAAGCGGGAAGCTTCTGTAATTAGTAACTTTTGCTTGACTGAGCAAGCGCGTTTAGATTTCTTCCTCCTGTCTGAAGCAATTATGCCTAGTGTGAAGGACATTAATATGATTCCAAGTTATAGATCAGACCACTCAACGGTAGTACTGTCGTTAGAAATAAAGAATTTACAAAGGGCAAAGGACTCTGGAAATTTAATACCAGTTTACTTAAGGATATGTCATATATCGAAGAGGTAAAGAAATGTATAGATAAAGTAAAGGAACAATATATAATTCCTATCTATAATTTAGACTTTATTAAAGATAATAAAAACAATGAGGTTTTAGAATTTACAATATCATACCAATTGCTTTTGGAAATGATTTTAATGGAAATTAGAGGCAAAATAATATCCTATTCAGCGTATAAAAAGAAACAGAGAATCGAAAAAGAAAGCAACTTAATCAAAGACATCCAGAATCTAGAAAACTCGACTGATCCCGACTTAGAATTATTAGAGACCAAAAAGCTTGAAACTTTAAGAAAAGAAAAACTGAACGGACTAGTAATTAGATCGAGAGTGAGGTGGGCCGAAGAAGGAGAAAAGCCAACAAGATATTTTTGCAATTTAGAGTCTAGCAACTATGTCAACAAAATCATACCGAAAGTGGTCAAAGAAGATAGCACAACTATAACTAAACAAGACGAAATTTTACTTGAAGTAAGGAATTTTTATAAAAATTTATATGGAAATTTAAACGATAATGCAGAACAAGAGTTAGAAATACAGAATTTACTAGACTCAATAAATATAAATCCAAAACTAAGAGAAGAGGAAAAAATTCGACTAGAAGGAGAGCTATCTGATGCAGAAATTTTGACAGTATTGAAAAAAAAATAATAAAAAAATAAAAAATCACCAGGCAGTGATGGGTTTACAGTTGAATTTTTTAAATTCTTCTATAGCGACTTGAAAGTTTTTATTCGAAAAGCAATTAATGAGGGCTATAGAGACGGAAAACTATCAATCACACAAAGACAAGGAATAATTACCTGCCTACCCAAAGGGGATAAGCCGAAACAGTTTTTAAAGAATTGGCGGCCCATTACCTTGTTAAATGTAATTTACAAACTTGCATCTGGCAGCATAGCAGAGCGAATTAAGAAAGTGTTAGATATACTAATCTCAAAAGAACAAACAGGTTTTATGAGTGGGCGTTATATTGGTGAAAACACTAGACTTATTTACGATATATTACATCTTACAAATGAATTAGATATCCCAGGCTTATTATTGATTATAGATTTTGAAAAAGCATTTGATTTGATTTCGTGGAAATTTATTGAAAAAGTATTAAGTTTCTTAAATTTTGGAGAATCAATCAAACATTGAATAAAATGATTTTATAACGACATTTCAGCTTCAGTAGTACAATGCGGATATTTGTCAGAATCGTTTATAGTAAAAAGAGGGTGTACGCAAGGAGATCCACTTTCTCCATATATATTCTTATTATGCGCGGAAATCCTAACTAGACTTTTTAAAGCAAATAGAGACATAAAGGGAATAAAAATTGCCGACACAGAGTATACTTTGTCACAGTTTGCGGATGATACAACTATTCTTCTGGACGGCTCAGAAAAATCTTTACAAGAAACGCTCACAGTATTAAATAAATTTGCAGCAGCGTCGGGATTAAAGGTCAATGCATCAAAAACTAGGGCAGTTTGGATTGGGAGCAAAAAATTTAGTGATGAAACATTCAATCACAGACTTAAACTTGATTGGACTCAAAACGACTTCGACATATTAGGTATAAAATTTTCCTGTAATCTCGAAACGATTCTTGAAATCAACTATAATGGAAAAATACAAGAAATTAAAAAAGAAATTAACCAATGGTCGAAACGAATATTAACACCCTTAGGACGAATTACAATTCTTAAAACGCTGTTGATAGCTAAACTCAATCATCTTTTATTGCCCTGGCGAACCCAAGTAGCAAAATTATTTTAAAATTAAATCGAATGTTTTTCAACTTTATATGGCAGTCGACTACAGACAGAATTAAAAGAGAAGTTATGTATCAAGATTACCCTAATGGAGGTTTGAAAATGGTACAATTAAACAGCTACATAAATGCTTTGAAAATCGGTTGGATACGCAGATTGGTTACTACAGATTCAAAATATAAAACCCTATTTGAAAACACATATACAAATGTAAAAGATTTATTGAACAGGGGCGCAACTTTTATTGATGAAATTAAAAGGCAATGTACAAATAACTTTTGGTGGGATGTCCTAGATGCATGGAAAAAGTTTACTGCACTATTAATATCTAAGACTGCTTCAGACATTATGGGAACCAGCATATGGAACAATATAAATATAAAAATAAATAATTCGCCTGTGTTTTATCGCAGATGGTATGAAAAAAACATCCACTTTATTAGAGATTTTATTGATGAAAACGGTCAGTTGCTGACATATGAACACTTTCAAGACAAATATAATTTCAGGACGAATTTCCTGGAATTCATAGGAATTAGAAGTTCGATAGAAAATTATCTACGACGGACTCAAATCCCAGTAGACAATGAATCGTTATTTAACTGCCACTGGCCGTTTAATGTTAAACTTATTATGAAATCACTTAAAGGCAGTAAAGATATATATACCTTATTAACCAATAAAAGTATTACTCCCACTGACCAGTTTAAGTGGGAACGAATATTCGGAAATACCCAAATAAATTGGAAACTTATATACACTATACCAGCGAAGTGTTGTCATAACACAAAAATTCACTGGTTTTAATTTAGGATAGTTCATAGAATAATAACAACGAATGACTTACTTTTGAAAATAAATATCAGACAAAACAATTTATGTACATTCTGCAATATAGAACCGGAGAAAATCGAACATTTGTTCTGGCAATGTAACGTTGTTAATCAATTTTGGGATACCGTAGAGCAATGGATCTTTGAAACAAGTGATTATATGGTAAATGTTGATAAGCATAGGGCATTATTTGGAATTTCAAATACATCGAAAGCGATGCAACCAATTAACTATATTTAAATAGCAACGCGCCACTATATATATACATCTAGAGTGAACGCTTCCAACTTAAACCTTCCGACTTGGAAAAAATACGTGAAAAGGATTCTTGAAACAGAGAAACTAATTGCAATCAAAAATAGCACATATGAAAAATTGAAAACATACTGGGAAAAATGGTCCAACACTTTCGAAGTATAGCACATTTGGGTCCGGCTGTTATCTCTAAGCCAGATGAATATACTTATTCATATGGTGTTTAATTTACAGGAAGATTGTGGGTTCTACGCCTTAGCATTTAGCTCAACGAGAAGTCGTGTTTTGTTTTCGCTGAATATTAATGCTGGATGAGTCGCCGGCCTGCCTCAGTATGATATCATACCCGCGAGCCATGGTGCATTTTTCACATCTCGAAAATGATTTTCTAATGAAAGTACGTGATACTTTTCTTGTTGACACTGAAACATATGTTGTGGATGTTCGTTAGCACCGCCGTTCTCACGAGTACCCTGAGCCAATGTTTTAGGGCAGAAGTGGGAAGGGTAATGTGTACCCCTGTAGATCCAATTTTTCTCTTCTGGGGGTGTTCATTTCACAGACGTATTCGTGTGAAGATACTCGAAAGTCTATCATGTCATTATCAGTAATAAAATGAAAGTAAAAGCATATAAATGTTCCCAAGCTCCCACTAGAAGAATCACGGTAAAAATAATGATCAGGTCCGGACAGCCTCAAACTGTGACAAATTACCAAGTACCGTCTCACCCTCTCTTCAGCGACAACTAAATACCCTCATATTCTAAATACATAGAGTGAATGAATGACTGGGAATATCAGGTCACGGATCCGTTCGATCCGTGGTAGGTTGTTTTCAGTCAGGTGTTTACTCACTGATGCCATGCGTTGGTTCAAGATGCGCTCGTCGTTGTCTGTAGCGTGTGTTATCTTTAGATAGGTGAAGCACACTTAAACAAATGATGTAGATTCATAAAATTACATTGATACTGAAGATCATAATTTAGATATGAAGTGAAAACAGTGAAAAAGATTAAGGTTGCCTGTGAAAAACTAATATTACAACCGGATCGCGCAGTCGATGGTATACCATCGCAAATACCCGCTTTTCTATAAATTCTGGTTTTTGCGCCAGGGCATGGATAGTGGATACTTGTTAAAACCGCCTCGCCGAGGCGGTTCTAGCGGGCACCCACGGTCCAAGTTTATATATTGGTTAGGGGCGGAGATAAGAGGAATATCGGATTTTTTTTATTTTTTTGGTTACAAAATTTTCAATCCATTTGAATTAGGCGTGTTTTCGTGATGGAAACAGTCTTATCTCGAACTAATAAAAAAACAACCTTTTCTGTAAATCTGTCAAGCACGTCCAACAAACACTTGGCTGGCCTGTAAGCTGTCCGTGTATAATATAACAGTGCACAGACTACTGGTGCATACTACCGACGATCCATTGAACTTCTACAGCCTACAGTCGATTCTCGTAAATGTATGCCTTATGTGAATACAAGTTTATATCGCAAGAGCACGCCCATGCCACTGACGTCTAGTCAAGGATAAATTTGAAATATGTAAGAATATCATTCGGCTTTCCTATATACAAGATCCTACAGTTTAACATTTTGTAATAAAATGAATAAATTAAAAAAAAAAAAAAAACTTTTGCTTGACTGTGTGCAGATTTAGTGTTAAATGAATATGAATGGTGAGACTAAAAAGTATGGAAGTGAAATGAAGAAAGGTGATGATGGTGTTAAATGTTAACAACAGATTAGATAAAATCAGGTTAAACCAGGTAAGCTGTGTTCATGGCAACTTCTGACCAAGAGGCCGGACGCCAACAATGAACTTAGTTAATGCAGGCATCAAAACAATATTGGGAGTAAATATATTCCATTGCCAAGTTGTCAAGGGAAAGGACAAATACATGTAACAATTGACGTAATTCGAGTGGGTGGCTCATGCTGTGACGCGTGGTTCTATTTTGTTGCTAGCAATAAAGGGATGGAGATACTGCAACTATGCCATGAATAATTTTATATAAATAAAGGAGGCAGGCAACTGACAAGGATCTCTAGCCAAGATAAGGCTGCATGTCGTAGGTAAAATAATTTTTCAGAGTCAAGTGGAAGGCTCTACGATATCAGTTTGAGTTAATGGGCATAGGACTGTGTGCATATGCTCCATATCGTGGAGACGTATTCGAAGGTTGGCGGGCTATTGTCTTGTATGCTGCTTCCCGAACTCAGTTTTATTTTGTTCTGATATTAGATAATTTAAACAAAGGACTTATTAGTAGTTGAAACGATTCTACCGATATGTATGTCGACGTTCATGTTGGTGGATAGATGAAAACCTAAGTACCTTGCAGATGTAACAATTTCGAGGACATGAATAATCAATATATATGTTGTAAGGGTTGGAGTTCTTGCCCAGGTTATGTGCAAAACTTGAACATTCTAGGTTGTAATCCATGTCCCAGTGAGATTCTTATGATTGGATGGTCTAAGTCCCTCTAGAGGGGGCGGGGGGGGGGGGGAGGTATAATAATAATAACAAGGTGCATATAATTGATTCTTGCGGTACTCTTGAAGTAACTGGAACCTCATCTGAGGACTCACCTTCAAGTTCAACTGCCTGATCTCTCCAAATCAGAAAGACTTAATCGACTGGATAGTTAATCCATGTACCTGTAGCTTGCGATTGAGCTTCAGGTGATTCCCCTTGCCAAAGGCCTTGCTAAACCCAAGATAAGATCTATTTGTTGACCATTTAATCATGATCTGGTAATGTCATACAGAAGCTTAATCACCTGGGTGTCACAAGATCTGCACTCCCAGGCAGTTGAGTATTTCGCGATCATAAGGTGTGTCCAAATCAAACCAAATTGAATTTATTTCTCCCCGGTCATACAATCTGATAACACGAGAAACAAAACATTGTCAAACATACGGATTCATGGCGGCACAATGTAATGAAGAACTTCAACTTTAATCCTTTTAAATGTCAGGTCCTTCATGTTACCCGACGTAAGAACCCCATCCCAACTGTGTACCTCTTGCATAGTACGAATCTGGAGAGTGTTTCTGCAGCTAAGTACCTTGGGGTCACCATCTCTGATGATCTAAACTGGAGCCCCCACATTGACAACATAACTAAAAAAGCAAATCAGACCCTTGGATTCTTGAAAAGAAACATTCGGGTCCATAATAAGGACCTGAAATCAGTTGCATATAAGACCCTTGTCAGGCCACAACTAGAGTATGCGTTCCCTGTATGATATCCCCGCACTGCCATGGACGTATACAAAGTGACAGCAGTCCAACGAAGGGCTGCCAGGTGGGCAACAAATGGCTATAGCTACACGTCGTGTTACAGCTATGCTGGAGGACCTAAATTGGCACCCCCTTGAACAACGTCGCATTAATAACCGTCTCGACATGATGTATGACTTATGATCTTGTTGCAATACCCATATCTGAGTACCTCATCCTCAATACTAGACCATCAGCCCTTGCATACAGACAGATTTACACCCGCACAGACTTCTACAAGTACTTCTTTCCAAGGACTATTATTCACTGGAATGTTCTACATGTACCTGCCTATGTTGTAACGCTACCCACTCTGGTGCAGTTTAGCAATGCTGTTAGCCTGGGGGTTCATACTTGTCCTTGAAAGACCAATTTCTGTTTTAATCTTTTAACTATACTAACACTCCCTTTTCCCACTGTACACACTAATTTCACCAATTTTCCTTTCCTTTTTTCTCCGCTAACACCCTTCAACACTTGGTTCGCTAGAACCCGTCTTATGTCCCCTTCGGGGGTTTAGACGTATTGGAAGAAAAAATGAAAATCGATAAACGTCGAAAAAAAAAACAACTAGAGGACAACAACAGGTCAATCTGTTGTCAATACCAAATTTCTTATATCCCCGACACTTCTGTCCCTTTAAAATTACTTATAAAAAGGAGACCGACAATGCAAATAACGACGAAAGGCAAATTATGCCCAACAAACTTTTGTTTATATTAAGATTGATAGTTATGAAACTAGTTAGAACACTTCTCCGCCATAGCATTTTATGAATAATTGTTGAAAGCAAATCGCCGTACAGTTCCTAGCAAACTGCCATCCAGTATTTTACGTATGACGCAAGTTGCCGTACTCTGGCCTTTGGGCGTTTCGGCTTGTTTTATTCAGTCACACTATTGTTTGGGGAAAAACAACTAAAACATTACAAGCAGAATATGATTCAGCTTCTATTGATGCCACTGAATTGAATAGTGTCACAACCGTTTCTATTATAAATTCACAGATTTGTGAAGCTGTCATGAATTTTCGCGGTACCAGCCACGTACCAGCCGACTCATTTATGCGTTTAAATGGCAGCTGACAAAGCTTTCCAAAATTTCTGTTCAAGAATTTCAGAGAAAAATAAGTTGAGGAAATATGGGAAGTGGGTTTAAGTTCTGGCACTACTCAAGCGATTACCTACAGTCGGTATTATCATTTTCCTCATTTATCTGGTACTTTTGAGTAACAAGTTCCGGAGTCGATGCTACACGGTGACATAAGAACGTGCTTCAACATTAACAAACCAATTAACGCATGTAAGAAACTTCAAAACGAAAGGAGAAACTCAATACGAAAACACGTCTATACAACAGCCCCCGCCCAAAGGGGCTTGAAGACATATATATTGCCAGCATGATGCTTCCACGCAGAGCTGAATCCGGCCCTCACACTAGTACTGGTAAACCGCTTAGAGGATCTAAGCCTGTCCAGGAACCGCGGTGCGAGGCGGACCGTCCATGCTGATAAACCCTATTGGTTTCATTGGGCGACAGGGCTTGAGATGTCATTTCATCTCAATGTCGGGTAAAAGTCCCACAAAATTGGAAGCAACGTCTCCAAAATGACCTTTACGGTGTTGACGGGGACGTTAAACCTCAAATCAAAAAAACAAACACGCCTATACAAATGCATTCTAACTTTTACCGCCGAAAACAACGAACATTTTTAGATGAACCATTGTGATGTTTTTCTTGTTATTGCTCAAAATATAGATTCTGGGTACTCGTTAGAACCGCCTCACCGAGGCGGTTCTAACGAGTACCAGCAATCTATATTTTAGAGAAGAAATAAGAAAATAATACCAGTTTTACTATTTAAAAGTGGAGTTCAAGGGGTTCAAAATTATAAATGGCCTGTTTTCATGATGTAGTGGATTCCCAGTCTTTACTTCCGGAATTTATGAAAGTACCTTCTAATCATTGCACATTCTAATTTCATTCTGGTCGAATTAGTAAAAGGCCCATAATAACAGCAGAAAATATTTGAAGATCAGCCTCCGCGCAAACATATAATCCCGTTCTCGGATCAAACCCGCCTAATCACCAGTCAGACGTGCATCCGAATAATTAAGCCGCCGGACTTGTATGGGTGGAAGTATGGCTGGGTCGATGGGAGAATGTAAGGCACCGATCAATTTGTCTCCTGTAAGAGCTTACATTTAAAGAAGAAATTACATTTAGAATTTCGATTTTGTCTCAAGTACGCATCTTAGCGTTCGACAAATGACATTTTAGATATTCAACATTACGCATTATCTCTGATTCTGAGACACCTATTGATTACAAAATCATTACCAGATGACAGAGTGTGATTTTGCAGACATCTTCAACATTGAAATAGGATTTCATTAACTGGCGCTGTCTTTTTGATCCAAGGTTCGGTTTTGTTTTACTTATACCGACAAAAAATAACGAAAAAAAAAGTATGCAAAGGAGAAGCCACTATTGTGTCTTTGCTGATGAAATTATACAAAAAAAAATAAATAAATAAAAAAAAAACAGCCGTCAATTTAAGTGTATGAAGTTGGCTTGGAGTCTGGAGTATGGAGTCTGGAAATCGATTTATTCCGTATAGTTTTTTTTTTTTTTTTTTTCATCTTCAAATTTTCATTTTTTCGGCAATAAAGGTTACAATGTATTTGTATAGGCGTGTTTTCGTAATAGTACGCTGTTATGGGGATATTATATGATAAGAGTGCAGGTGGTTATCTCCTGAGTTACCGTATGTATGTCCGGCCCCCGCCCATAGGGGCTTGAAGAAATATATGGGCTGCATGATGCTTCCACGCAGAGCTGAATCCGGCCCCAACACAAGTACTGGTAAACCGCTTAGAGGATCTAAGCCTGTCCAGGAACCGCGGTGCGAGGCAGACCGTCCATGCTAATAAACTCTATTGGTTTCATTGGGCGACAGGGCTTGAGATGTCATTTCATCTCAATGTCGGGTAAAAGTCCCACAAAATTGGAAGCAACGTCTCCAAAAATGACCTTTACAGTGTTGACGGGGACGTTAAACCTCAAATCAAACAAACAAACCGTATGTATGTCAGTATGCTAACAACAAATGCTACTGTATGCAAGAATCAAAGCTCTGACAGCACTGGTCCGATTATCTCTGTGAAATGGTCCTGAACGGGAACTTAAAAGGTTTTCTCTAACCCTTTAATTCCAGTATTTCAACAAAAAAAGTATAGATCCTGATCAGACGCCGCATCTGCGGCGTCTGATCTGGGTCTATACTGTTTTACAGACCCAACACATGATTCTAGACCAGATTCTATAGATTACCCTCTTACGCAACACCCTGACCTCATAGCGATAACAGTTGGGCAGCAACCTTTTATAAATAATCGTTACCTTGATTTCTAGAAAATAAATGATAGTCACGTGGACATCAACAGCCAAAAGCTTCTGTGCTTAGTAACTTTGGGTAGACTGACAAATAATCGCCCCCAAATTGTAATGCACTCTTAAGCAAGTTTGAACCTATTACACTGACTGTGTCTTTTCGATCCAAAAAGGTTTAAACAGTAATATAACATTATGTAGAACTTTTTACTTTTTATGAGTCGCTGTTCGTATAAGTCCGTGTAATGAACACCCATTTAAACTCCACTTTATATAGAGAAAAGTGAGTTTTACGGGGGGGGGGGGGGGGGGGGGGGGGATAAAAAATATTTTCCTTATTTTTGCTCAAAAACATAGATTGTGGGTACTCATTGAGGCGGTTCTAACGAGCACCAACAATCTATATTTGGACAAAAAAATAAGAAAAATATATAACTTTTTCATCTTAAAAAAAATAAAGAATGCTCGTTCTTGCGATAAGAAAGACGCCATTTTAGCGTAGGGGTGTGTTTTTATGACGTGTCCTGTGACGCGGCTCCCATTGTCATTATTGTTGTTAGCATAGATGAAGTGAAAATATCAAACCCGATGCCATTTGATAACATACATTAATGATTCCTTAATGAGCTTAAACATGCACATGCACATGCCATTTAAGCGGCCACGTTTTTTTCAAGAACGACAAATATACATCCAGACAAAATTTATTAACTCATCAATTTCGAAAAAACGCCTATTCAAATATATTAAACATTTTACCACAAAAAAGGATAAAAAATTCTGATATTTTTTTCATATTCTGCTCATAACATAGATTGGGGGTACTCGTTAGCACCGCCTGGGATCTACTATATACTTAAATATATACGAGTATTATATAAGAGTGGGGTAAATGGGTGTCAAAATTATATAGGCGTGTTTCGTGATGAGTGCATTTTTGTATTTCTTTCATTTTTTTATTTTATTTTATTTTATTCTTTTAATTTAGTTTTTTTCTTGTTTTACGCCCCTTTCAAGATTATTTCACTCATATCCAGCCCATCGTTAATCAGAGGTGGGAGAAAACCGGAGTACCCCGCGAAAAAACACATGACCTTCCGTTCTCTTTCATTTAAAGGTGCATTATTGAGCTATCCGGAAAAATGCTTCCAAAAAGAAAATACATATAGCCGGTATTTTTCTTTAAAACAATACACATGAATGCATTTTATGCAAAAATGCGAACAATTATGATGAAAGGTAAACGAGTTTGAGAGGGTTTCCCTAACTAGGTTTCGAACACTAGTTAGATCTATTTTTAGTTCGTGACAAAAATAGAATCTCCATATATGACGTTATGCGACGTTCATTTTTGGCCTTGTTTGCTTAGGCCATGCCTGAATCGGAGAAAAATATGACGCTGAATACCATGCCATAAGTAACGACACTCAGAGACGATACTGTCGCCATGAATGTGTAAAGTGATTTATTTTTAAAACAGAAATTTCGAACACATGTTCAGATCGAAGGGTAAACACGAATGAAAACGACCATTTTCACAAAGTTCTGAAGCTGTATTTGGCTCCAAAAGTGTACACATGACAAAGGAGTATGCATTGAAGATAAAAACTAGAAAAAAAAATTGAGACCCGGTAGCTCAATAATGCGCCTTTAAGTATAAAAACTCATTTATTTTTAGTTCATACTCATTAAAAATTTATACAAGCAGCTAAAAACGAACTGAAGACGAAGTTTTATTTGTTTTGTTTCACCACGTTTAAGAACAAAAGATCGAAAATTGTAACAACCTTTGTTAGGTCTTTATTTCTAAACTTAAATTTTGACACTGCATCGAACGTTTTTTTTTGAAAATTGTAAGCTGAAGCGTCAGTCTGAGAACTATTTACAGTTGTCGCAGCTCCGCGTAGAAACATCATGCAGCCTAATCTGTTCCTCCAAGGCCATATTTATCGATGCCGAGTAATGGCACTTTATAGTAAGTAAAACAGTATCGGGGAATCAACTTTTATCCAAGAGGAAACAAGAAAAGGTATAACACAAAGTGCCATATCAAGTGACTCGATTGTGATTGCATTGTACTATTTTGGACAGGAACAGGCAATGATATCTCATTATTAAACCGTTCAGTAATAAACGTATAAACTAGAATTATTTGACCGTGTCGACATGCACACTGAATTTGCAGTATCAAATTCAACAAGACCAGTTGTCTTGTCAGTTTGTTGAATGTCTTGTCACTGTGTTGAATTTGAGAGTGTAACAGAGTCTAATTCGACAATGACTGATCAGTGGTCACAGCCTTTGGGATTTTACAAACTGACAAACGCAACCGGCAAAGAGACTGGTCTTCTTTATACTTAGCACCCTCCATTTCATCACCAAGAACAACACGAGTCCGTTAATGCCGTGCATGGTTAAACATTATTATTATCAACTGTATCATCGTTTTCTATTAATTTATTTATTTATTTATTATTATTATTATTATTATTATTATTATTATTATTATTATTATTATTATTATTATTATATACTTAATGAATTTTCAGCAAGTATTTATTCAATTTATTTTCAACACGTTAATAACAATAATAATACGTAATAAAATTTTAATATTTGTAGTAGAAGTAGCAGTTGAAGTAATAGTGGAAGTAGTAGTAAGTATAATTATTCTAATCATCGTTTAGATTATTGAAATTATCATTATCATTATTATTGTAGTGGTAGTAGTAGTAGTAGTAGTAGTAGTAGTAGTAGAAGTAATAGTGGGAGTAGTAATAAGTGTAGTATTGTTTGTTTGATTTGAGATGTAACGTCCCCGTCAACACTATTTATGTCATTTTGGAGACCCGGCTAAAAAATAACCTAAAATTGTGTTGACTGGGCCGTTAATCTCAAATACAAACAAAATTTTGGAGACGTTGCTTCCATTTTTTGTGGGAATTTTAACCTAAATTGAAATGAAATGATATCTCAAGTCCTGCCGCCCAATGAAACCAATGCATGAATAGGGTCTATTTGCATGGGCGGTCCGACCCGCCCCACTTTGCCTGAGCAGGCTAGTAGTAAGATGTGCAGTGAGAGTATAATTTTTATTATAACTGTTTTTATTATTCAAATTATCATTTCTAATAACTAGTAGTATTGTCAGTAGTAGTTTGTTTGAATCCCCGTCAACACTATTTAGGTCATTTTGGAGGGGCTTTTACCCCGCATTAAGATGAAATGTCATCTTAAGCCCGGACGCCCAAAAAAAAAATGATTAACCATGATCAGACGCCGCCCGTCTTATCTTGGTCTTCACTGTTTCACGCCTTGCGTCCCTGCATGTCGTTGAAAGCTAGGCAAATATGCGCTAAACAACTGTTAAAAGGTTTTAATGGTTTTCTTACCAGCAGTAGGTCCAAACTGTCAATATGTCTTGCATTGTGACTGACCACAGCACTGTACGTACACAAAATAGTTTTTATTTGATTTGAGGTTTAACGTCCCCGTCAACACTGTATGGGTCATTTTGGAGACGTTGCTTCCAATTTTGTGGGACTTTTACTCGACATTGAGATGAAATGACATCTCAAGCCCTGTCGCCCAATGAAACCAAAATGGTTTATATGCATGTACGGATCAGTCTCGCATCGCTTTGCCTGGGCAGGTTTAGATCCTCAAAGCGGCTTACCAGTACTCGTGTGCGGGTTAGTTTTAGCTCTGCGTGGAAGCATCATGCAGCCCATCTATTTCGTCAAGCCCCCATATGGGCGGGGGCCATCACACAAAATAGTGTAATATTTTAATTACACTTTATGTATTACAATGAAACTTTGATAACTCCGAACACGGTTAGCTAATTTACAATGGCTAATTCCATCACGTGAACACGTCCGTGAAATGAACACCCTTACACGCCACTTTATATAGAGAAAATTGGGGTTTACAGGGGGTATATATTATTTTTCTTATTTCTGTTCCAAGACATAGGTTGTGGGTACTCGTCAGAACCGCCTCAACGAGGCGGTTCTAACGAGCACCCACAACCTATGTTTGCAGTATAAATAAGAAAAATATCACGGATTTTCATCAGAAAAGTAGCCATTTCGGAGTGAGTGAATGAGTGAGTGTTACGTCTCACAAACAGCTAAGGCCATACGGAGACGGGACCTCGGTTTAAAGACTCACCCGAAAGTCTGGAGAAGCCCGGGATCGATCCTGTGATCCCTAGTTTACAAGGCCAGTAGCATAACCACTGCACCATGGAGGCTTCTAGCCATTTTGGAGACGTGCAAAAAATGCACTATGTCGCACGGGTGTGTTATCGTAATGGAACTTGTTCTGGAGTCCCTAGACAAAGCTTCTTATAGCTCCGGATTTCCATATACAGTCGAACTTCAATGGCTCGAACACCTTTGGGACCTCGAAAATCTGTTCGAGACAGGGGTAGTTCGAGCCACTGAGGTTACTGTCAGGAGGCATAACGAGATACTTTTAGACATCTTTTCGGTGTTCTATAATGAACATGTATGCTGTGTGTACTCATTAGAATCGCCTCATCGAGGCGATTCTAATGAGTACACACAGCATACATTTGCAAGGTAAAAGACTAAAATCTCCTTAATTATCCCCCACTATTTCTTATGTAGAGGATTTCGCTAGGGGCTCAAGAATGGATTCGACACACCCATGGTAATCGAGCCATCGGTGTTCGAGCCATCGAAGTTCCACTGTATTTAAAATAGTTTATGGTGTGTTTTCTGACTTTATCTTGAAAAGGTGTGATTTGTGTACTCATAAGAATTGCAAAATGCGGCATCTGAACAGGATCTACACTGTTTGCTTACAGTACAGAAAAAGGAAATATTTAACAAAGTCAACGTTTAGGATAATTTTTTCCAGCCTACACTCAGGGACAATCGGCCCACCAGTGCTGTCAGTGCTTTGATTTTCAAGTATAGTAAAGTCTTTTGAACAGATGATATGTAAACTATCCACTACACTAACTATATATGGTACTCTAGGATCCACATGATGCATCAAACGGGATCTGAAAATGGGGAGTTAGTCCCTAGCTCTCACAAAAGATATAATATCATCCCCACCGTCAGCCGAGGAAATTATCAAATCTGAAAGGAAAGTGCCTAGGAAAGAATGATCCTTGTTAATGTCAGCAGGAGTTTGCATGTTTGTTTGTTTTGTTTTGTTTTTTTATGTTTTGTTGTTGTTGTTGTTGTTGTTGTTTTTTTATTATTATTTTTTTTGTGGGGGGTGGGGAGGGGGGGGGGGTAACTTTCCCGTCAACACTATTTAGGTCATTTGACATGATATACCGATATTTGATTATTCCTAATGTTTAGGCTGATGGGCTCGCTGGAACCCGAATATCCGCTTACTTTTTGTGAACAATATATTTTTGTATTCTAGAGGACCTTATTGGTAGAATAGCTATTTGTAGCTAATTGTGTCGTGTAGAAATTAAAAAAAAAAAAAAAAAAAAACAATGCCAGTTTGTGTTTCTTGCGATTTATACTTCAAGGTCTTTCTACAAGTTTAATAGGTTTTATGCAAATAAGAGCCCTTTATCTAATTGGTCAAATGAGATTGTTGTTGTAAACTAATTAGTGTGCAACTTCTATGTAAACACCCAATTCAAATTTGTGCCATCTTTACCCTAAATATTCGGACACCAAAATTCATAAAATCAGTTTGAGCAGTATAGATTCCAATCACTGATTTGCGCCAAAATGTACACATCACGTGAACAAGTCCGTGAAATAAAGTCCCCACTAAACCCCACTTTACATAGAGAAAACTGGGGTTTACGGGGGTAAACATTATTTTCCTTATTTCTGCTCCAAGACATAGGTTGTGGGTACTCGTTAGAACTAATGAGCACCCAAAACCTATGTTTGGAGCAGAAATAAGGAAAATATCACAGATTTTCATCAGAAAAAAATACCCTTTTTGAGGTTTGAAAAATGCACTATATCACACGGATGTGTTACCGTAATGAGATGATAATTTATGATACTCATCAACCCATTGCATGGGGTACACCCCTAAAGGGGTACCTTGGCAAACAGTGCAGGCCCAGATCAGACGCCGCAGAACGCGGCGTCTGATCAGGACCTGCACTATTTGCCAATAGAATTTTCCGTAAAAATAGAATACAAACGAAACAAAATGGCATGACACCCCTTATATGACAAATGGACTTGTCCAACATACGGCAAAGGAAGAATCCACTAGTATACAATGGGTTAAAAGTGTCCGAATATCAGGGTAAATACGTTAATATTAAATTCACTACTATTTTAATTAGTGATTTATTTTATAAGATTATGATAGCTTCACAGAGATATATGTTTTAACCTTTATCTCTACACTGTCACTCCATCCTATGATACTTTAATGCAGCTCATTACGAAAGCACACCTATACAAATACATTGTAGCCTTTTCCGCCGAAAAAATGAAAATTTTAAGATGAAAAATTGTGATATGTTTCTTATTTCTGCTCAAAATATAGATTGTGGGTACTCATTAGAACCGCCTCATCGAGGCGGTTCTAACGAGTACAACAATCTATATTACCCCTGTAAACCCCAGTTTTACGATATAAAAGTGGGGTTCAAGGGGGTCAAAATTATATAGGCGTGTTTTCGTGATGTGTCTTATTTGGTTGTTCTGAGTGCTCGTCAGACCCGCCCCTTACAGGCGGTAGGTTGTTTGTTTGTTTGATTTGAGGTTTAACGTCCCCGTCAACACTGTGAAGGTCATTTTGGAGACGTTGCTTCCAATTTTTGGGGACTTTTACCCGGCATTGAGATGAAATGACATCTCAAGCCCTGTCGCCCTATGAAACCAATAGGGTTTATTAGCATGGACGGTCCGCCTCGCACCTCGGTTCCTGGACAGGCTAAGATCCTCTAAGCGGTTTACCATTACTAGTGTGCGGGCCGGATTCAGCTCTGCGTGGAAGCATCATGCAGCCCATATATTTCTTCAAGCCCCTATGGGCGGGGGCGGGAGCAATGGAAGAATCCACTAGTATATAATGGGTTAAAAGTGTCCGAATATCAGGGTAAATACGTTACTAAAATGTTAAATATTAAATTCACAGCTATTTAATTAGTAATTTATTTTATAAGATTATGATAGCTTCACAGAGGTATATGTTTTATTTTATCTCTCTACACTGTAACTCTATCCTATGATACTTTAATGCAGCTCATTACGAAAACACACCTATACAAATACATTGTAGCCTTTTCCGCCGAAAAAAAAATGGAAATTTAAAGATGAAAAATTGTAATATTTTTCTTATTTCTGCTCAAAATATAGATTGTGTGTACTCGTTAGAACCGCCTCCTCTATATTACCCCTGTAAACCCCGGTTTTACCATATAAAAGTGGGGTTAAAGGGGGTCAGAATTATATAGGCGTGTTTTCGTGATGTGTCTTATTTGGTTGTTCTGAGTGTTCGTCAGACCCGCCCCTTACAGGCGGTAGTTTGTTTGTTTGTTTGTTTGATTTGAGGTTTAACGTCCCCGTCAACGTTGTAAAGGTCATTTTGGAGACGTTGCTTCCAATTTTGTGGGACTTTTACCCGACATTGAGATGAAATGACATCTGAAGCCCTGTCGCCCAATGAAACCAATAGGGTTTATTACTATAGACGGTCCGCCTCGCACCGTGGGTCCTGGACAGGCTTAGATCCTCTGAGCGGTTTACCAGTACTAGTGTGCAGGCCGGATGCAGCTCTGCGTGGAAGCATCATGCAGCCCATATATTTCTTCAAGGCGGTAGCATTTTAGACAAAGTACAAAAATGATGTTTGCCCTAGTAAAGCCCGGGTTTTCTTATATAAAGTATGGTTTCACAAGGATGCTCATGTTTGGTATTCCTAAAGTGGTCTATCGAGCTGTGTTATCCGTTTTCCTCTATATCTTTCCAGAGAATGTTGGATACTCTTTGAATGAAGGTTGGCAAATCTGACATAGATTATGTTATTGTCAACAACACAGTGTCATCTTAAGATATATTTAAGAAATAGATCAGCTCTAACAGTGATTTGTTGAGTAATAAATCACAGATCTCGAGCGCCTGGCACGAGTAATTTACCAACTTACAACTGACTTTCAAACTGTCATTTATTACGCAACAGATCACACACTAGTGCTCATCTGTTTCGATTCTTATACAAAGTTTCATTCACATTCTCACAACCTTTCGCCCTTGTTTGTAGAAATCCTACCAAAATTATTGACCATATCACATTTATTACTTTTTGTAATGTTTTTGATGCGTGAAAATAATCTCCACCGCCTAACGTTGAAGAAACTTCGAATGGCGTAATAAAGGTAGCTTTTTGAATCACGACCTTCCTCCCAGAATAAATCACAGTTCATTTCCGCTATCAGTGGCCTATATTGGCGTGATGTTTTAGGACTTTCACGATACTGGCTTAAATTAAATGAATGCTTTCAAGATCAAACGATGGACCAATTGATATATTAATCTTCAGGCTATAAAGTTGAAGCAAGTAGTCCCCATACTTTTGTAAAATAACCAAAACTGTAGCTTTTCGAATCACGATCTTCCACCCAGAATAAATCACAGTCATTGCCGCTATCAGTGGCCTATGTAGGCGTGATGTTTTAGAACTTTCACGATACTGGCTTAAATTAAATGAATGCTATCAAGATCTAGCGATGGACCAATTGATATAATAATCTTCCGGCTATAGATGAGTTATGACGCCACCGGTCGCCGAGGAAATGCTGCCCCACGATTCCATACTGTTATGCATACGCAATTTTGTGTGGCAAGAAAATAATATTTTTTTAATAAAACATAATCGAATATTAACCCTTATCTAGCTGTTCACGACAATCCCTATCTTTGCAAACAGTGTAGATCCAGATCAGATGGCTTCTGAAGAAGCCATCTGATCAGGATCTACACTGTTTGATCCAGATCAGATGCCATCTGATCAGGATCTACACTGTTTGGCATTGAGTTTATGAATTAATAGGAATAAATTACATAAAGTAATCTGATTGGTTCATAGTCAGAGATGGGTGTGGCTAAAATGAATATTCAGCAGGAGAAGGGTTAATAAACTGACAATGGTCATAATGCGTCCTGGGCTGCACCAATCGCACGACAAATGATGCGACTGTGAAGATGATTCGGTTACTACCCTGACGGATTTACCAAGTGGGTGATGAAGGGCGGATTGTTTTGTTCATTTGAACTGAGGATTAATGTCCCCGTCAACACTCTTAGGTCATTTTGGATACGTTGCTTCCTATTTTGTGAATTTTTACCCGACATTTAGAAGAAATCACCGTGATCTCAAGATCTGCCACCAAATGTAACAAATACAGTTCATATGCATGAACGGTCCGACTTGCACGTCTTTGCCCGGGCAAAGCAGTTTACAAGTACTCATGTGCGGTCAGTTTCAGCTCTGCGCGGAAGTATCATAATTATGCAGCTCAATCAATTTCTCAAAGCTTTGATGGGCCAACATTTGAACAGGGCGGATGGGCTATGGAAACTTATTTTTCAAATATCCCGTGAGAAACTCTCTCTCTCTCTCTCTCTCTCTCTCTCTCTCTCTCTCTCTCTCTCTCTCTCTCTCTCTCTCTCTCTCTCTCTCTCTCTCTCTCTCTCTCCGCATGCTCAAGCGTAACCAAGGGAGTTGAGCGGCCTAAACTGGTCTTTAAATGTGAAGCACATAGTCCCCTAACTCCTGTAATATATTCAAACACTTGGGGTAAGTGTAAAATATGTTCTATAAAACGGTTATCCTTTGGAAGCAAGGAATACACCACATAACTGAAAAATATGGAGTGTATATAGTGTATATGTTTTCTGGGCCAGACTCGCTAGTTTCGGCCAATTAGGCCTCATCAGTCACCCTCAGATATTTTCAAAATTCCACAATGGAATCAATGATCCCAGGGGACAAGAAAATATAATCTATACTATGATGTAGGGCAGGGAGACGTTTTACCGCCGCCACACATTCCCACACACCAGCTGTAGCTGAAAGCTGTTAACTAAATCTGTGTAGCAATATCCAGAGTAGATGGAGCTTCCAATCCATCTATACGTCGTCAACCTGCATATCTGGATTTGCCCGTGTCTGCCGCGTTCGGCAGCTGGAGCGGAAGTTGTAATTCATTCGATTAAACGGCCAAAACGACATTGTAGCAGCCTGTGGTGTATGAAGAGCATAAGACACAACAGAAGTCATGGTCATCAACTGCATTCAGGCTTATCTATAATCATAACCACCAATAAACAGCCACAGAAAATATACACATACGTGCCAAACAAAAGCCCTGTGGCGATGGGTGAGAGATGAAGCAACAGGTGAAGAAAGACTGGAAACTGTAATTGCAGACCTGTACACAGGCGGCTTGGATCATGGTGGTCGCCTTTCTTATGTACGAAGCAGTATACGGAAATCGGAAGCCAAACTGAGCCACTGAGCAGATCTCTTAAGGATCGCACTTCTCACTCCTTTAGCACAGGGACAAAACTGTACCCTAAACAATAACCTGGTTAAAATCCCTAGCTGGTTAAAGGTGCATTATTGAGCTACCGGGTCTCAATTTTTTTTTTCTGGTTTTTATCTTTAATGCATACTCCTTTGTCCTGTGTACACTTTTGGAGCCAAATACAGCTTCAGAACTTTGTGAAAATGGTCGTTTTCATTCGTGTTTACCCTTCGATCTGAACATGTGTTCGGAATTTCTGTTCTAAAAATAAATCTGTCACTTTACACATACATGGCGACAGTATCGTCTCTGAATGTCGTTACATACAGAATGGTATTCAGCGTCATATTTTTTTCCGATTCAGGCATGGCCTAAGCAAACAAGGCCAAAAATGAACGTCGCATAACGTCATATATGGGGATTCTATTTTTGTCACGAACTAAAAATAGATCTAACTAGTGTTCGAAACCTAGCTAGGGAATCCCTCTCAAATTCGTTTACCTATCATCATAATTGTTCGCATTTTTGCATAAACTGCATTCATTTGTACTGTTTTAAAGAAAAATACCGGCTATATGTATTTTATTTTTGGAAGCATTTTTTCCAGATAGCTCAATAATGCACCTTTAAACGCGATCAGCAGGGATCCCATTTAAAGGTCGGACAGGAAGAAGACGAAGGTGATGCCTTTAGCAGTCGATGCATTGAAAGTGGACACTTCAATAGCCACTGCTGGTTATGGCACACCTCACCAAAGAACAGTTCTAGTTGGTAGAGAGTCGGACCGATACAAAGTCGAGATTTAAGCTCTAAGTGAGATCACCGTGCAGAGGATGGGCTTTTAAAAGATGTGTGTGCTGGCTACGCGTTCTCCTGGAGTGAGTACAAGAAAGAAAAGAAGGGGAAGGATTCCCCATCAAGTCAGCAAACGCTCAGGACTTCCAAAAGGTATACACGACATTCTAATGACGCTGAGAATTCCCTTACCTTGAAAGAGGAAGGCAACTATTGTCAGTGCCTATTTACCCACAATGACCAACCCAGATGAGGCTGCAATGATCTGGTTTCTGTGGTGCCTTCGACACGCCAGACAGACAAACTCATCCTTCTCTGGGACTTACATCTAATGTAAATCTAGGGAGGAATGATTTTGATTAAGGGAGTAGGAAAGCGCAACAGCAATGAACTCCACCTTTTCAGATGCTCACCAACACAGACTTCCGTCTGCCAACTCGCAACAAGACATCGGGATGTACCTTTGCTTTACACATTGGTATCTGATTAACTATATTTATCATATGACGTCGGGTCTGAGAGTGTAATAACTCCATGTTATAAATTATTCAATAATCCACTAGTGGATTAAATATGCAAATTAGTTAGGTATGCCACGTAACGTTACATGTATGACGTCTGTAACAACGTCGCAATTACTAATGGTGGAATATTGATATTTTTGTAAACAATCGAGAATAAAATGCGTTTTAAATGTCATATGATAAATAGAATCTTACATTCGTGCTCATGTATTATTGAATTTATTAAACTCGTTGAAGAAAAGGAATAAAATGCTCGGCAAAGACTCGCATTTTATCCATCTCATGACGACGTCCATGTCAACTATGCAATTTTTGTGGAAATTTGTCAAATCTAAAGGCGATAAAATCCAATTTAAAATGGTCATATGATAAAAAGAATCTTACACTCGTTGTCATTCATATAAAATTATGAAACTCGCCGAAGGCTTGTTTTATAAATTTCATATGAAATGACCACTTGTGTAAGATCCTCTATATGTTACAGTGCTATGTGTGTTGGAGCCTGATGGACAGATCACAGGCTTATTGTCAGCAAACCTAACATTCGCATTCAGATCGCATGGCGTCTACAAAACAAGAAAATGCCAAAGAGGCTGGATATCGCCAAGCTGAAACAACACAACAGCAAGAGGTAAGCATTCAACAGTTATGTCTGCAACCGTTTAGACTCACTGGAACTTATTTCATATGATCGAGAAGAGAACTGGCCTGTATTCAGAAACATCGTTCACCCTTCAGCAAACACTTTCCTAGGCCAGTATCTCGTAAACAGAAAGACTGGCTTGACGGGAATGACAAAAAAAGAGAAAGACTAAAACACGGGGCATAGCTCTGTGATACCAAGTATAATACTACATATTCGATAATATGCAAGACAGTCCAAACTTGGTTCAGAGATATGCAAGACTCTTGGCTGGGCAGACAAGAATGATGAAATCAAGTCCTTTGCATACGAGTGGGGTATGGCGAGGTTCATTAGTTATGGTCCCCAGAGCTCAGGAACCACTCCACTTCTCAGTGCAGATGGAACTACAACTAGTTTTCTGACTGTCAAAAAGGCTATCTTGACAATATGGGCCCCGTCAAGCGATTTTGGAACTTATCGCCTATGCGAGCAGCGATGGTTCAGGCGAGCCTGCGCATCCGCGCAGTCTCGCCAGAACCTTCGCTACTCGCTCATACAAGCAGTGAATAAAGATGAACCTTCAGACAGAAAGCCATATCCCTGGCCCCTCTGAATGGCCGGGCATGCGCAGTTAAAATTTGTCATGACGGAATGCTCGAAGACACAAAATCGCTTGGCGGGGCTCATATAAGCTAGTGGTAATCGACCAACATCTATCAATGATGGTCAAGCTACAGACTACCACAGGTGAAATGTTATCCGTTGCTTAAGGGGAATGGGAACACTTGGCAGATTTTCCCGCCATTTTTCAAATGGAGACAACTTTCGAAACTTCCTTTTTCACTTTTCTAGAAGCCCTGTCCCAATGAAAAGGGGGTCTACTCTTAAAGGAAAGAATTTGCTCCTTAGGGGCAAATTCTTTCCTTTAAGAGTTGACCCCTATTGACATGGGAGACAAAAATATTTTTGCAGGAGTTGCCTCCCCTGAAGGTGTTCCCATTCCCCTTAAAGAGTTCCCAACCGGCTCTGATACCATGTAAACGATACACTCATGACACTGACAAGGCTCCAGGTTCAGAACAATACTTGTATAAATGTACAGAACAGGAGATTCACCAGGTTCATCGGTCGCGGTTGATTTTTGATATGGTGTGTCTTTGAGAGTGTGGTTCGCTTATATTATTTTTGGATAGCCAACTGGCCATTTTGTGGGAAAGTATTTGTCCTTTTGGCTTTCCGCTATTGATATTTCTATTAGGGTCTAGTTGTTTCATGTTGGTGCTCCTTTCCCTTTGGTGTCTTCGATTGCAGCTGTGGGTTAATTGTATCGATTCCTTATCATTGCCTTCTTCTCTATTTTGAACAAAGGTGTGGCAGTTCCACGATTGCATTCTTGCACAGATCCAAAATGATGACGCGTTTTCCTATCCAGCCCCTCCCCCATGTCAAAATGTCAAAATAAGATAAGCAAGACTGTGAATTAGCGCCAACGCTGATCAGTATGATGTTTTCTGTCGTGCTCACAGACCCATTTCTGGATGATAACAATTGTTTTCATAATCAGTATCGGTTTGATGGGAAGTTTTTTTCAATCTAACAAAGATGCAAGCAATATACAATATGTAGACAGTTCTTTTTTCCTGCTGACATGGAAAGGTGTGCCCAAGGAGAAGAGAATTTGCAAAAAGTGTGGACCATATATCTGATTTATGTCACAACCATATTCTTACAGTCAGCATCGAAAAGAATGTAGTGGTATATCAGACTGCACTTGAAAGCCTTATAAGGAGCCTACCATCACAGTGAAAGCACAAAGATTGCAAATAGTAGACAAGTTCAGCTATCTTGGAAGCAGGTTGTTAAGAGACGTGCACATTAATTGGGCCCCGTCAAGCGATTTTGGTACTTATCGCCTATGCGAGCAGCGAAGGTTCAGGCGAGCCTGCGCATCCGCGCAGTCTCGCCAAAACCTTCGCTGCTCGCTCATACAAGCAGTGAATCAAGGGGAACCTTAAGAGACAGAAAGCCATATCCCTGGCCCCTCTGAATGACTGGGCATGCGCAGTTAATTTTTGTCATGACGGAATGCTCGAAGACACAAATTCGCTTGGCGGGGCTCAATTATCAAGTCAATGCCAGGATTGTCCAAACTAGTGCAGACTTCGCCGATCTCTTGAAAAGGTTTGGGATCGAAGTGAATCAGCCAGGACACAAAGATCAAAGTCTAAACGAGCTGTGGTGCTGTAAACACTATTATTTGACAGTTTACCAAGGACGTGTATAAGCGACTCGACCACTTTCATACAGGCTGTCTTAGTACATTTCCAAAGAATAAATAGCAAGAAAGTATTCAAGACAAAGAAATCCTCAAAAGTGGCAGGCAACAGTGCGGTATGCTTTTTTTGCGACTGGCACAATCATCTTATCAGAAAGCCTGGTGAACGTTTGCCAAAGAAAGTCCTCTATCGATACAACAACACCTTCTAAACAGCAGTGAAGGCAATGATCAGGAATCGATACAATTGACCCACAGCTCCCATCAGAGACACCAAAGGGAAAGAAACCCAAACATGAAAGAACATACCGTAATGGAAACATCAATAGCGGAAATCCAAAAGGACAGTTACTTTCACACAAAACGGCCAATATGCTATCCAAAATAAAATAATATAAGCGACACAAACACCCAAAGACAAACCATAACAAAAATAAACCGCGACAGAAGAACCGCCTTGGAACGGTCAGCGGAAACGAATTCCACCGGGTCTTAAATCGATTTTACGTGGCCACAATCCTCGCCCTTACTTCGGTCGCGATTAAGCCCTCCTAACTCATCAGTGCAACACCTCCGTGAACAAAAAAATCAAACAACCACAGAGATGAAACAACGGTGAGGACTCGACAGCAAGAAACCACTGAAATGCTGGAGCAAAAGAAAACCAACAATTGGACTCCGATAGGTCCGACCGGAGACAGAGCATCAGGTATCAACCAACATAAGCCTTTATGCTGGAACCGTCATAGAATCTGAGGCCTGACTCACCGGCGTGCAATAAAAGAGGAAAGCAAAGTTGTCAACCGTGATTGGGTTAACTACCATGTATGCAGTCTGTCGTATAACATTTATGTTGTACCCAAACTTTTTATATCGAAGAATGATTTTACGAAAATGGGTGCTGAAGTCATTGCGGTTATATATTTTTATGAATTTATATAACGAGTCATCATAAAATTCGGGTTCCAGTAGACCTTGTTGCAGAAGAGATTTAAGTCCAATATTGAATTTTGAAATTAAATCAGAATGGCGTGGCATTGCGTAGTTTATGGTACCGATAACCCTGATTAAGCAGTTTAGCCGTTTACAATTTATTACGAGTTTTGAAGTCAGTTACACGACTACACACTCTGGCAAATCGAATTAATTGCGAAGTATAAACGCCATAGGATGGCGCACGAGGAACATCACCATCCAAAAAAAGGAAAATTTACAATCTCAAAATCAAAATTATCGCGTTTATCATGAATTTTGCAAGAAACAAACTCATCTACAATAGATAAATGTAAATCCAAAAACGGGGCCTCGGTATCAGAATAATTTGCTTCATTTAACTGAAGTTCGAGGGGTGTTGGGAGGAGGGGGGGGGGAGGTAATTTTGACTGATCAAACGATCGAAATAGTTATTTTCATATTTAATACATCATCCAAATATCTAGAAGTGGAGCTAAAAGCTTCAATGATTTCAGACTGGTTGTCAGCAGAAAGGGACATCATGAAGTCTCTCTCACAACAAAACAAAAAACAGATAAGCCACAAATGGTGCGCAATTAGTACCCATCGAAATACCCACAACTTACTTGTCTAAATAACTTAGTACCAAACCTTATGTATATATTGTCAAGTACAAAGGTGAGAGCTTCACACACTTTCTGACATGACCATAAAGTATAATTTTTATGCTCTTCAGAAGTGAAAAAAAGCATTTCTTACATTACATGCTAGAAAGAGGGAGTCTTCCCTATGAAATGCCCATTCATTTAAATCATTAAGTTTTTCTTTTATAAGATTATGAGGAAGTGTGTTGTGTAAAGGATGGAAAAATCATAAGTAGACAGACTTGAAGCACGAAAACGCCTGGACTTCAATTTATTTAAAACTTCATTAGAATTTTTTATAGACCAAAACAGATTTCCACCTGATCTTTCGAAGACTTTGTCGCAATATCTTATCACATGTTTTTGATGGCAGCAAAACATGAAGTTAATAACCTTGCGAGTTCATTGGTGGCACAAGAGCTTGAATTAGCCATTTAAATCGTGCTTAGTATGGTCTTTTATGAAGTTTAGGTAACCAATATAACGCTGGAAAGTAGAAGTAAAACAAAGATCAGGAATCGATACAATTAACTTACTCCACCCATCAAAGACACCAAAGGGAAAAAAATACAAACATTAAGCGACCAGACCATAATGGAAACCTAGACAAAGGAAGGCCATAAGGACAGTTACTTTCCCACAAAATGGCCATATGGCCATCCAAAATTAAAAGACACAAGTGATACACACAATAAGTAACAAACAGCAACATAAATAAATCGCCACAGAAGAACCGCCTTGGAACGGTCAGTGGAAAGATTTCCACTGGGGTGGGGGGGGGGGGGGACTTAAATTTTACGTGGCCACAATCCTCGCCCTTACTTCCGTCGCGATTTAGACAAATAATTTGTTCAGTCCGCATGAAGGCCTCCTAACTCATCAGTGCAACATCTCCGTGAACACAAAAAATCAAAGAACCACAGAGGTGAGACAACGGTGACGACTCGACAGCAAGAAACCACTGAAATGCTGGAGCAAAAGAAAACCAACAGTTAGACTCCGAGGGGCCCGACCAGAGACAGAGCATGAGGCACCAACCAACATTACCTTGAATTAGATCTCTCTAATTCTCAATAAGCCTTTACGTTGGTGTCGTCATAGAATCTGAGGCCTGACCCACCGGCGTGCAATTAAAGAGGGAAGCAAAGTTGCCAACCGTGATTTGGTTAACTACCATGCATGCAGTTTGTCGTATAATATCCATGTTGTACCCAATCTTTTTATATCGAAGAATGATTTTACGAAATTGGAAGCTTGCCTTGGCCTTCTGTAACACAGACAGCAAACTTGGTGGCTGAATGACAAAAATGTGGTTATCAACCAAAGCCCTCTCTACAGCTAAAGGCTGAGTTCATAGGCCTTAGTAAGCCTTCTTGGGAACTTCAACAAACCAACGGAATCGTGGGAACAAATTGCATAGGAACAAACATAGTGGCGAGGCCTCATCAGAAGGGATGGTGTTAATTACCCAGCCAGCTCAGAATGTCGTGCAAGAGTCGGGCCAACAGCGATACGACGTGGTGTAGGTCCGATGTTGGTCCGCTGTCTTTTTTTTTTTGCTAGTTTGGTATGAGACAAAACAGAATCAGTGAAATCGAGCAGAAACGTGCTTAGCGCAAAGTCAGACCTACGGTACCACCGAACAGAGCTTTCTTCCTCTATATAGAGCCAAGATTTTTGTCATCAGCCATCTGAAAAGTAGAAGTAAAACAAAGGAAGGCCATAAGGACAGTTACTTTCCCACAAAATGGCCATATGTCCATCCAAAAATAAAAAGACACAAGTGATACTCACAGTAAGTAACAAACAACAACATAAATATATCGCCACAGAAGAGCCGCCTTGGAACGGTCAGTGGAAGATTTCCACTGGGGGGCTTAAATCGATTTTACGTGGCCACAATCCTCGCCCTTACTTCCGTCGCGATTTAGACAAATAATTTGTTCAGTCCGCATGAAGGCCTCCTAACTCATCAGTGCAACATCTCCGTGAACACAAAAATCAAAGAACCACAGAGGTGAGACAACGGTGAGGACTCGACAGCAAGGAACCACTGAAATGCTGGAGCAAAAGAAAACCAACAGTTAGACTCCGATGAGCCCGACCAGAGACAGAGCATCAGGCACCAACCGACATTATCTCTCTAATTCTCAATAAGCCTTTACGCCAAACAGAAGCAGTCCACGCAGTTGATTAAGATTGGTCATTGTCAGTAATGACTTATTTGCTCGCTACACGCTTACGTTAAATAACACATGCTAAGCTTCGCCTTAGAAACCGGTGCATTTGTTATCGCAATAATTATTCGCTTTGGAACGCATGTTAAATGACTTGCTTATAATTTGATAATTGTGCAAATTGAAATTTCATTATCTGCTTTTTAACATGACCGGCTTTAAAAAAAACATTCACTAAAATAATAGATTGTGTAGAAAGCGCAAATTTAAAACCAAAATCGAAATACTTTTTGCACGTGCATTGTCATGCAGATGAGCCGTCTTATCACTGAACTAGGTGATCTATTGCTTAAAATCTGTGTAGGTTAAATTGATCCGAATATATGAATGTCTGTTCTTCGCATGATGGCAATCAAATAATCAAACTTATATGCTTGCCTTGCATATTTACCAACTATCTGTCAGATTATTATAGACTGTCAGACGATATTACCCGTTCTTATTAACAGTTAAATGCGTGTTGTCAGTTCAATATAGACAGAGATTTGCAGTTTGTAATAGGGCTTGCATAATACAATAGTATTGCTAAACATGCAGCGGTATCTTATTTCTTTAATTATATGATATATTAGTATGAAATTAGTTCTGTCTATGTGTGCCATTCAAACTGCAGTCGAACATTATGTCGACCAAAGAATACTGTCGTTACGTGTTGAAATAAGCAAAGTCGCATCAAATCTGATACTTAATGAACATTCTTGTATGAAATCCTATGAACATAGAAGTTTGAAGCATTTTTTGAATGAACAGAAACCGAGTTCAAATAGGAAAATCCATGTTTACGTGCTGTTTGAACATGAGTTTTGAACTTTTGCTTCCACACGATGGGGGTTGGTTTGTTTACGTTACGTTGAACGACCTAACTTGTCGCCCTGAACGTAGCATTTTAAATTTTATGATGACGTCAGAACGTTATTTCGAAACTGGCGTCATTGTTAGCAAATAAGTTCTGAAGTTAGATCCTTTGGAAGCAAGGAATACACCAAATAAACGAAAATAGCAGACTCGGTTTTATTGAGTCTGTTCATGACCAGTACAGAAATGTGCAACACCGGCCACGCACTCTAACCGGCTTAAGCAGAACTCTATTTTCCAAATGATACCAAATGAACTCATTGATCCCAAAGGACCAGAAAATATAATCTGTATTATGATGATGTACGGGGAGACGTTTTACGGCCGCCACACGGCACAACACAAGCTACAGTGAAAATAAATAAGTTCTGAAGTTAGATCCTTTGGAAGCAAGGAATACACCAAATAAACGAGAATAGCAGACTTGGTTTTATTGAGTCTGTTCATGACCAGTACTGAAATGTGCAACACCGGCCACGCACTCTAGCACCGGCTTAAGCAGAACTCTATTTTCAAAATGATACCAAATGAACTCATTGATCCCAAAGGACCAGAAAATATAATCTGCATTATGATGATGTACGGGGAGACGTTTTACGGCCGCCACACGGCACAACACAAGCTACAGTGAAAATAAATAAGTTCTGAAGTTAGATCCTTTGGAAGTAAGGAATACACCAAATAAACGAAAATAGCAGACTTGGTTTTATTGAGTCTGTTCATGACCAGTACTGAAATGTGCAACACCGGCCACGCACTCTAGCACCGGCTTAAGCAGAACTCTATTTTCAAAATGATACCAAATGAACTCATTGATCCCAAAGGACTAGAAAATATAATCGGCATTATGATGATGTACGGGGAGACGTTTTACGGCCGCAACACGGCACAACACAAGCAACAGTGAAAATAAATAAGTTCTGAAGTTAGATCCTTTGGAAGTAAGAAATACACCAAATAAACAAAAATAGCAGACTCGGTTTTATTGAGTCTGTTCATGACCAGTACAGAAATGTGCAACACCGGCCACGCACTCTAGCACCGGCTTAAGCAGAACTCTATTTTCCAAATGCTACCAAATGAACTCATTGATCCCAAAGGACCAGAAAATATAATCTGCATTATGATGATGTACGGGGAGACGTTTTACGGCCGCCACACGGCACAACAAAAGCTACAGTGAAAATAAATAAGTTCTGAAGTTACATCCTTTGGAAGCAAGGAATACACCATATAAACGAAATGGCAGACTCGGTTTTATTGAGGTTGTTCATGACCAGTACTGAAATGTGCAACACCGGCCACGCACTCTAGCACCGGCTTAAGCAGAACTCTATTTTCCAAATGATACCAAATGAACTCATTGATCCCAAAGGACCAGAAAATATAATCTGCATTATGATGATGTACGGGGAGACGTTTTACGGCCGCTACGTGGCATAACACAAGCTACAGTGAAAATAAATAAGTTCTGAAGTTAGATCCTTTGGAAGCAAGGAATACACCAAATAAACGAAAATAGCAGACTTGGTTTTATTGAGTCTGTTCATGACCAGTTCTAAAATGTGCAACACCGGCCACGAACTCTAGCACCGGCTTAAGCAGAACTCTATTTTCAAAATGATACCAAATGAACTCACTGATCCCAAAGGACCAGAAAATATAATCTGCATTATGATGAAGTACGGGGAGACGTTTTACAGCCGCCACACGGCACAACACAAGCTACAGTGAAAATAAATAAGTTCTGAAGTTAGATCCTTTGGAAGTAAGGAATACACCAAATAAACGAAAATAGCAGACTTGGTTTTATTGAATCTGTTCATGACCAGTACTGAAATGTGCAACACCGGCCACGCACTCTAGCACCGGCTTAAGCAGAACTCTTTTTTCAAAATGATACCAAATGAACTCATTGATCCCAAAGGACCAGAAAATATAATCTGCATTATGATGATGTACGGGGCGAAGTTTTACGGGCGCCACACGGCACAACACAAGCTACAGTGAAAATAAATAAGTTCTGAAGTTAGATCCTTTGGAAGCAAGGAATACACCAAATAAACGAAAATAGCAGACTCGGTTTTATTGAGTCGCCATTTTGGATTTACGGTCGTATTTGAATCAGAATCAGAATTGTTACTGGTATTGTTATTGTTATGTCAAATGACATCCATACTCTAGGACCTCTGATATGGAAGTTAGTCCCTAGCTCTCACCAAACAGATAAAGTTAGCTATACTATCCTCAGCACCTTCAGCTGTAGAACTGATCCAACCGGAAAGGGCATTCCAATCTCTAATGGTTCGAGGGAAGAACGGTTCTTTATAAATGTCAGTTCTTGCAGTAGGGGTTTGACACGCCAATGAATGATGATTTCTACAGTATTGGCTGGGTGAATAATGTCACCCATTAGGATGATGGCAGCATCCTTAAAAGAGACTGTAAATGTATTTATATCTTTTTGTTTTGGGCCATTTTGTGGGAAAGTAACTGTCCCTTTGGCTTTCCGTTATTGATGTTTCCATTAGGGTCTAAGTCGATTTTTATAATCATGCCCCCGTAGGTCGGCATATAGTTTTTGCACTGTCCGTTTGTGCGTTTGTAAGTCCGCACTTTTTTGTGATGCGAACTATTTCCACATTTCTCCAACGATTGGGCTGAAACTTTGCACATGCATTCCTTGTGAGATGAATGGACGCCTGACACAATTTTCACGTTGGTCCTATCATTTTCGAAGGAGTTATGGCCCTTTCTTCAAATTGGCTCCAGCGGGGGCATTGCTCACTTATAGTGACAGCTCTTGTTTTTATTATTATTATTATTATTATTATTATTATTATTATTATTATTATTATTATTATTATTATTATTATAAAGAATCCAGTATACACTACAGCTTGAGACTGGTATCTTGAAGGTCATTACGAAAACATGCCAATACAAATACATTGTAATCTTACTCGCCGAAAAAAAAAATTTTTTTGAGATGAAAAATTGTGATATTTTTAATACCTCTGCTCAAAATATAGATTGTGGGTACTCGTTAGAACCGCCTCATCGACATTACGATAACACATCCGTGCGGCATAGTGCATTGTTCTTATGATCTCAAAATGGCTACTTTTCTGGTGAAAATCCGTGATATTTTTCTTATTTGTACTGCAAACATAGGTTGTGAGTGCTCGTTAGAACCGCCTCATTTAGGCGGTTCTAACGAGTACCCACAACCTATGTCTTGGAACAGAAATAAGATAAATATTCAATACCCCCCGTAAACCCCAGTTTTGCCTAGACAAAGTGGGGTTTAAGGGGGTGTTCATTTCACACATGGAGACGGTCCTAACGAGTACCCACAATCTATATTTTAGAGCAGAAATAAGAAAAATAAGGTTTACCCTGTAAACCCCAGTTTTACTATATAAAAGCGGGGTTCGCGGGGGTCAAATTTACATAGATGTGTTTTGGTGATGTAAAGAAAATGAATTCCATTGGCTCGAACCTAAGGATGGTATTTTGTGATATATGTAACTGAAGAATAGTTTTTGTGAATTTTCCATAAAAACCTATGTTTTGGGTATTCATTAGAACCGCCTCGTCGAGGCGGTTCTAATGAATACGCACAACATACGTTTATGTGGAGAAATAAGGGAAACTATCCTTCAGTTTTCACAAAATATGCACCTTATTTGTTAAAATTGGGTCATGGTTTGGGGGTAGTTCGAGCCACACATCACGAAAACACGCCCATATAATTCTGACCCCCTTTAACTCCACTTCTATACAGTAAAACTGGGGTTTACAGGGGTAAACCTTATTTTTCTTATTTCTGCTCTAAAATATAGATTGTGGGTACTCGTTAGAACCGCCTCGAGGCGGTTCTAACGAGTACCCACAATCTATATTTTAGAGCAGAAATAAGAAAAGTATCATAATATTTTCATCTTTAAATTTTCGATTTTCGGCGGTAAAATTTACAATGTATTTGTATAGGCGTGTTTTCGTAATGGAGGGTAATTTTTAAGCGTCAGAATAGGAGTAATAACTTGGATAATATTTACTATAAAATAAATTTTACAAAACAATGTCACTCTTGTATTTTAAATTTCGGTCCTCCCTTGGCCATTCTTAAGAAACAACTGTTCTCACTTACAAGTCTATGTAATTAAAGTATTAAGAAAAAAATGAGGTTTAAAGGGGTTAATATTAATTTTCTTATTTCTGCTCCAAGATATAGGTTCTGAGTACTCGTTAGAACCGCCCCGACCGCCCCGATGGGGTGGTTCTAACGTGCACCCACGACATATTTTTGGAGTAAAAATAAGAAACATGTAACAAATATGCACTATTGCCGATTTTCAGTGTGTTAGACTCGAAACAGATCAGCTCAAATAAATGGGTTGTTGAGGAATGTCGGTTAGTTGTAGGTAGACAAATCACTCGCGTTGCGCGCTCTTGAGTTGATTTGCTTTTCACCCGACCTCCAAACTGTGATTTATTACTCAACAAACCATAGTTAGAGCTGATCTTTTTTCTTAAATAACACGTCCATGAAACAGATTTGGCAAATGCCATGCCACTGTATAGACTGTATGGGCCCCGTCCAGCGATTTTGGTACTTATCGCCTATGCGAGCAGCGAAGGTTCAGGCGAGCCTGCGCATCCGCGCAGTCTCGCCTGAACCTTCGCTGCTCGCTCATACAAGCTCATACAAGCAGTGAATAAAGAGGAACCTACAGACAGAAAGCCATATCCCTGGCCCCTCTGAGTGGCTGGGCATGCACAGTTAAAATTTGTCATGACGGAATGCTCGAAGACACAAATTCGCTTGGCGGGGCTCATATGGCGGAATTGGTATGTCCTATATGTGGAGTTTACGAAATATCAGACCTTGCAATCAAGTCGATTACGGATTCCTAGATTCAGGTTGATTTCTTTTCTTGAAAGTATCTGGATTAGAATTGAGGGTAAGGGTCAAGTGCTCCTAAACACCGAAATTGAATCCCCCGCACCAGCAGTTTTCTCTTCTGATTTGCTGAATGTCCTAAGACAGTCGTTCCTTTTGGAATTTCTTTTTTTTTTTTTTTTTTTTTTTGGTTTGGGTTTTACGGCCCTTTCAAGATTATTTCACTCATATCGAGCCGATCGTTAATCAAAGGTGGGCGAAAACCGGAGTACCCGGAGAAAAACCACCTGACCTTCCGTTGCAGAACTTGGCGTCTCACACGTGACCCGAGCGAGGCTCGAACCTACGGCGGTGAGAGACCTAATGACTAAGAGTCAGCGCTCTTATCCACTAGGCCACGGAGGCCCGTATTTGGAATTTCTTGTGTGTGTGTGTGTGTGTGTGTGTGTGTGTGTGTGTGTGTGTGTGTGTGTGTGTGTGTGTGTGTGTGTGTGTGTGTGTGTGTGTGTGTGTGTGTGTGTGTGTGTGTGTGTGTGTGTGTGTGTGTGAACGTCTTGACGGTAGCGCCATCATTGCAATCTTAAATGGAACGATTATTCTCGCACAGGAAATTCTTCAAGTAAAGCTTACTCTGTGCGTGCTAGCGCGCTAGCGAGCGAGTGTGCGTGCGTGCGTACCTACATGTGTTTTGTTTTGTTTTGTTTCGCTTACTTCTAGCCGATCGTAAATCAGTTATGGGCGAAAACCGGAGTACCAGGAGAATAACCCCCGGACCTTCCGTTGCAGAACAAGGCGTATCTAGTGTCACCCGAGTGGAGCTCGAATCCCGCATCGATTTTAGAGTCAGCGCTTTCACCCATTAGGCCACGGAGGAGCGTCTTACTGAATGCTTTTTGTTTGTTTGATTCGAGGTTTAACGTCCCCGTCAACACTGTAAAAGTCATTTTTGAGGCGTCGCTTCCAATTTTGTGGGATTTTTACCCAACATTGAGATGAAATGACATCTCAAGTCCTGCCGCCAAATGAAACCAATAGGGTTTATAAGCACGGATGGTCCGACTCGCACTGCTTTGCCTGGGCAGGCTTAAGTCCTCTAAGCAGTTTACCAGTACTCGTGTGCGGATCTGTTTCAGCATTGTTTTGGAAGCACCATGCAGCCTATCTATTTCTTCAAGCCCCGATGAGCGGGGGCGATAATGTATGCTAAAAGGTCATTATATAACATTTTGGTGTAAACGCCCGCACTTACTAATGACCTTGAGGTTAAGGTAACAGTCGGAAAAGACGGTCATGGATCACGTAAGAATGCCGTGTCTTGGATGAGAATGGTATTCAGACTCAGGTTATGCTAGAGGTCAACGGCCCTCAGTACATGATCACGCTTGTAAATGTGGCTTATGCCGTATATTATTTTTATAGTAGCGTGTCTGATAATATATTACCCATCTATTTACAGAACCAGAGTTAACTAGTCCGTGTAATGTTTGTTTTGTTTGATTTGAGGTTTAACGCCCCCGTCAACACTGTAAAGGTCATTTTGGAGACGTTGCTTCCAATTTTATGGGACTTTTACCTGACATTGAGATGAAATGATATCTCAATCCCAAACCAATACGGGCTGATTCGCAGCAATTTTCCCGGGCATGCTTAGACGTTCTAAGCGGATTACAATGTACCAGTACCCATGTGCGGTCGGTATCAGCTCTGCATGGAAGCATCGTGCAGCCCATCTATTTCTTCAAGCCCCGATGGGCAGGGGCCGTTATTACCCATCTATTTACAGAAAGAATGAAATCGAACCAGAGTTAACAAGTCCGTGTGATGACCACTCCTGTAAACCCCAATATATATAGAGAAAATTTGAGTTTACAGGGATATAAAGATGATCTTACATAAGTGTTCGTGTATTATTGAATATATTAAACGAGTTGAGGAAAAGGGATCAAATGCGAGGCTGTGCCGAGCATTTTATCGTTTTTCTCAACGAGTTTAATATTGGAAGCAACGTCTCCAAAATGACCTATACAGTGTTGACGGAGACGTTAAATCTCAAATCAAATCAAATCGACGAGTTTTAATAAATTCAATAATACATGAGCACGAATGCAAGATCCTATTTATCATATGACATTTAAAACGCATTTAATTCACGACTTATTTACAAAAATATCAATATTTCGCCATTCGTAAACGCGACGTCGTTAAGGGTATTACGGGGAGTATCTAACTGATTTGCATATTTAATCCACTTGTGGATTACGGAATTTATTACATGGCGTTATTACACTCACAGACGCGACGTCATATGATGAATATTATTTAAATTGCATTACGTAACACACCCGTGCGACATAGTGCAATTTTTCACATCTCCAAAATGGCTACTTTTCTGATGAAAATCCGTGACACTTTTCTTATCTTTACCGCAAATGAGGGTGTGTGTGCTCGTTAGCAAGAACCTACAACCTATGTCTTGGAGTAGAAATAAGAAAAATAATTAATATTCCCGTAAACCCCGGTTTTCTCTTCTACTTGTATGTAAAGTGGGGTTTAGTGGTTGTACATTTCCCAGTCTTGTTCACGTGATGTTTCTGCTGCGAGACATTGGTTATGGGTATTCGTTAGAACCGCCGGTTCTTACGGGCACCCAAAACATAAGTTTGGAGCATTAATATGAAAAATAACACGAATAGTCTTCAGTGAAGAATGCACCATATCAGACAGATTGGTTAGTGTAATGTCGTACTCATCTTAGCTGGACATGAGATTTGTAATGTTCATAAGTGTAGCAGGGTACGAACAACTCACGGCATGACCTTAGCTGTTGGTGGGACGTAAAATTCCAAACAAGCACTTTTCAGACCAGCAAAGGAATCCTATCGTCACAAGATCATAATGAAGTAGTTTGATCACGAACCGTGGTTAACCAAAGTGTGATCGAACTCAGTCTGGTTGAATTGCGGGAAAATCGTGACGTCACTCTGGTACAATCAGACTAAAGCGTTGGTTTCTCTGGTGAACAGTGTACACGATGACGGCGAAAAGTAAGAAATCTGTTGGCCCAAAGGAAAATACACATTTAAAGTGTTGTTAAAACATGTTTATTTGTAAACAGATGTAAAATATACACAATATGAAAGATAGAATCGGCATTTCTATTTCTGCAGTGATCAATATGGTGATCTTCCTCGTCCAAACATTCCAATCGTGACATGGGGGCTGTCATGTTTGTTTACCAAAGATCTACCAGAGGTCGTTCGATCACACCGGTGAAAGAGCATGCCAAATTTAGCTTCCTGTACCATAGTACGGTCGATTATCGAACTGGCTCATTGTTTCATGAGACTGACCTGTATGAAAAGAATAAAGTTATCGCCTAATAGGTATGGCGACCCATTTATTGAACAAGTTGGCTGCTTTCAAAAAGCATCCAATAGGTTTGGTCTTGTCAGTCTACATTCTGATTTGAGCCAGCTGATATCATTATCCCACTTAATGCATTTTTTTAATAAAAATAATAAACTTTAAACGTTCCACGGCGGTTCTTCTGTCGCGGTATATTTTTGTTATGGTTTGTCTGAAGTGTGGAGGCCTTCATGCGGACTGAGCAAATTATTTGTCTAAATCGCGACGGAAGTAAGGGCGAGGATTGTAGCCACGTAAAATCGATTTAAGTCCCCAGTGGAATTCGTTTCCGCTGACCGTTCCAAGGCGGTTCTTCTGTCGTGGTTTGTTTTTGTTATGGTTGTTTGTGTCGTTTATATTATTTTATTTTGGATAGCCTATTGGCCATTTTATGGGAAAGTAACTGTCCTTTTGGCTTTCCGCTGTTGGTGTTTCCATTAGGGTCTGTTGTTTCATGTTTGTGTGTCTTTCCCTTTGGTGTCTCTGATGGGAGCTGTGGGTTGATTGTAACGATTCCTGATCATTGCCTCCATTTCTTTTTTTTAATACAAAACGTGTATATAAAATGTCAAAGTATGTGACCTTGGTATCAGGAGGGGTGGGTAGTGATGAGTATTCTGTGGTAAATTGTTTAACGGCATGGCAAGTATAAACTAAATGTAACTTACATATGTTTTACACATGTATAGCACAAAACTTAACCATACGAAAATGTAAACCGAATTTTTCAAAGGTCATAACTCTGTTAATATTTGGTGGACAGTAATTCTCTAAACTTAAGGCACATCTTCACATCTTAGCTTTACCACATACACATTTTAGGCTTAATCGGATGAAAACTGTATAGTAGGAGTTATACGGAAACGAAAACAAAGTTTACGAACGGACGGATGGACACCAACCAAAGCATAACTTAATACGACCGTTTTTGTTGTTGTTGTTGTTGTTGTTGTTGTTGTTTTTCAAACGGGTATATAGAAAGATTTTTCCGCAGTCATCATGCCTTCTATAGGGCCTTGGTTATTTATTTCATTTGTTGTTAATGTCCCTGTTAACACTGTATGAGTCTTTTTTGAGACATTGCTTCCAATCTGTCGCCCAATGAAACTAAATGGTTGAAATGCATGAACGGTCCGACTCGAGCCACTTTTCCTGGACAGGCTTAGGAATTCTTGGCGATTTAACACTACTCATGTGCGGCCGGTATCAGCTCTGCGTGGAAGCATCATGCAACCCAATCTATTTCTTCAGTTCCCGATGGACTGGGGCCGATCAGACCTTGGGGCAATATATTTGACTGCATGAGCTGAAACCGACCGAACTTTGAAGTATTGCTGAACCGCCTAGGAAGATCTAAACCTGCCCAGACAAAGTTCTGTGAATCAGACTGTATCTTAAACCTCGACAGTTTCTTTGAGCGGTACCTCCGCAAAAACCTGAAATTTGCAATCCTTTTGTATATCTTTCTGGATCACAACTTAATTGTAAAAGAAACTGATTAGTAAAACGTCAAGTATTGAGTGGTTATCTGATACAATAGCTCCCATCGAATGCGCCAAAAAAGCTTTTAACAACTCGGTCTGTAACTGGTGGCAGGTCACTTAGTAGTCATGAAGTTTTTGAACAGAAACCCATCAACGTTATGACTGTTTCGCTCCCTAAATCTTTTACATGAACATGTTTTTACACACCCAGCGTTTTTTTTATGTTTCGTTTAACGATCCTTTCAAGATTATTTCACTCACATCAAGCCGATCGTTAATCAGAGGTGAGCGAAAACTGGAGTACCCGATGAAAAACCTCCTGACCTTCCGTTGCAGAACTTCTCATTATGTGACCTGAGCCATGCTCAAACCTACAGCGTTGAGAGACCTAATGATACTCAGCACTCTTATCCACTAGGCCACGGAGGCCCGTTACACCCAGCGATCTTTATAAATGAGGAAAAATAACGTTCTCTGTCTTTCCAACATTTACATGTACGTATTATTAGAGCTATTAGCGTACCGAAAGCTGTTCAGAATATATAAATCTGTTCCTATCTGTGTGAAGTAAACTTTGCAAGTTTTTTTATTTAACGGCCCAGTCAATACTGATTTGGGTCATGTTTGGGCCTGTCAGTGTACCTATCCACGCTTTTCCTGAGCAGGCTCATCCGTAAGCGGTTTACCAGTTCAGTGCACATTCTGTCGCCCAAAACTGACCCCTGCCCTTCCTGAATCAGCGGAAGGGAGATAATGACCATAGAAAAGATTTCATAATCAATCTCCACGAAAGAATGTTGCCGACCCCGATAGGTATCGAACCCGAGTCTTCCTTATCACCAGTCAGACTGCATCCGACTCAGCTACCGCAGCAAGCCACACTTTGTGAGTAGTAGTATAGTTATAATCTGTTGTTTTTCGTTTCCATGGCCCCATGGACTTACTCCATAATGGCATTGCAAGACGTAAAATTTGCGAAACTGACTGCGGCTGTTATAAGTTCCCCATAAGGGAAATAGATACGCCTTAAAGGGGTGGGGCTACTCCTGCAAAAGTAGTTTCTCTTTGGATATGTCTAAGGGATATACTCTTAAAGGAAAGAATTTGCTTATTAGGAGCAAATTCTTCCCTTTTAGAGTAGACCCCTTGAGCAGCAAATTCTTCCCCTTTTAGAGTAGACCCCTTTTTCAGTTGGACAGAGCCAACAGAGTAGCAACCATAAGGTCCTTAAAGTTGTATTTCCATCACGAAATCATGCCTATAGAATTGTGATCCCCTTTAATATGTTCTATAAAAGGGTTATCCTTTGGGAGCAAGGAATACACCACAGAACTGAAAAATATGGTGTGCACATGTTTTCTGGGCCTGGCTAGCTAGTTTCGGCCAATTAGGCCTCATCAGTGACCCTAAGATATTATCAAAATTCCACAATGGAATCAATGATCCCAAAGGGCAAGAAAATATAATCTACACTATGATGTAGGGCAGGGAGACGTTTTACCGCCGCCACACATTCCCATACACCAGTTGAAGTGAAGTTTAATATGTTCTATAAAAGGGCTACCCTTTGGAAGCAAGGAATACACCACAGAACTGAAAAATAAGGAGTGTACATATTTTCTGGGCAAGTCTAGCTAGTTTCGGCCAATTAGGCCTCATCAGTGACCCTCAGATATTTTCAAAATTCCACAATGGAATCAATGATCCCAAAGGACAAGAAAATATAATCTTCACTTTCATATAGTAAAGCACAGGTTTGCAGGGGTATACATTAATTTCCGTATTCATGCTCTGAGACACTAGAATGTGAGTACTCGATAGAATCGCCTCGTCGAGGCGTTTCTGTCGACTCCCCGCAATCTATGTTTTGAGCAAAAAAGGCAAATATTCCAATGTTTCTTTTTAAAATTTCTTTTTCTTTGGCCAAAAAATGACAATGCATTTGTATAGGTGTGTTTCGAAATACAGTAATAAATAAAGTTTCCTTTTAAAAAAGAAGGCTAACTGTAGGTTTTCTTTTGCTCCAGCATTTCAGTGTTTTTTTTTTTTTTTTTTTTTTTTTTTTTTTTTTCGCTGTCGAGTCCTCACCGTTGTCTCACCTCTGTAGTTCTTTGATTATTTGTGTTCACGGAGATGTTGCACTGATGAGTTAGGAGGCCTTCATGCGGACTGAACAAATTATTTGTCTAAATCGCGACGGAAGTAAGGGCGAGGATTGTGGCCACGTAAAATCGATTTAAGCCCCGCAGTGGAATTCTTTCCACTGACCGTTCCAAGGCTGTTCTTCTGTGGCGGTTTATTTATGTTGTTGTTTGTTACTACTCACTGTGTGTATCACTTGTGTCTTTTTATTTTGGATGGCCATTTGGCCATTTGGTGGGAAAGTAACTGTCCTTATGGCCATCCTTTGTTTAGGTTTCCATTATGGTCTGGTCGCTTCATTTTGTGTTTCTTTCCCTTTGGTGTCTTTGATGGGTGGAATAAGTTAATTGCTTGATTCCTGATCTTTGTTTTACTTCTACTTTCCCTAGTTTGTAAAGTTGAAAATCTGCTCGTCTTTCGAACGTAAGGGGGAGCTATTGCCATACCCCCGGCGTCGGCGTTAGCATCGGTGTCCGCATTTGTTGAAGTTTACCTGCAAGCAATCATTTGTGCTGGTTTACAAATTTATTTTAAAGTAAAGTTATCAACTGGTATAAAAAATACAAGAGGGTCATCATGGCCCTGGATCGCTCACCTGACCCATAGAGTAACAAGTGGGCCTCTGGGAGGGCCATTATTGACCTCAGGGTTATAATGTACATTATGTTGAGGGAGGTCTAAAAAGGTGAAGCTTCATACCAAATATCAACAAAGGCTATAATTTGAACAATCTTGGCAAAAGTCCACTAGATGAAGCTACACACCAAATATCAAAGATCTGGGCCTTGCGGTTTCAGAGAAGAAGATTTTTTTTAAGATAGTCCCTGCATAAGCCTATGTAAAACCAAATGGCCCCGAGGCGGGGGCATTTTTGGCCTCAGGGCTATAATTTAAACAATCTTGATAGAGGTCTACTAGATGAAGCTTCACACCAAATATCAAAGATCTGGGCCTTGCTGTTTCAGAGAAGAAGATTTTCAAAGATTATCTCTATATTAGACTATGTAAAACCAAAGGGCCCTGGGGCGGGGGCATTTGTAGCCCAAGGGCTATAATTTGAACAATCTTGGTAGAGGTCCACTAGATGAAGCTCGGCCCCCGCCCATAGGGGCTAGAAGAAATATATGGGCTGCATGATGCTTCCACGCAGAGCTGAATCCGGACCGCACACTAGTACTGGTAAACCGATTAGAGGATCTAAGCCTGTCCAGGAACCGCGGTGCGAGGAGGACCGTCCATGCTAATAAACCCTATTGGTTTATTGGACGACAGGGCTTGAGATGTCATTTCATCTCAGTGTCGGGTAAAAGTCCCACAAAATTGGAAGCAACGTCTCCAAAATGACCTTTACAGTGTTGACGGGGACGTTAAACCTCAAATCAAACAAACAAACAAAACTAGATGAAGCTCTATACCAAATATCAAAGACATGGGCCATGCAGTTTCAGAGAAGAAGATTTTTAAACATTTCCCTATAAAAGTCTATGTAAAACCAAAGGATCTTGGGGCGGGTGCATTTTTGGCCCCAGGGCTATAATTTGAACAATCTTGATAGAGGTCTACTTGGTGAAATTTCACACCAAATATCAAAGCCCTAGGCCTTGTGGTTTCATAGAAGAAGAATTTTAAAGATTTTCCCTATATATGTCTATGTAAAACCAAAGGGCCACCAGGCGGAGGCATTTTAGGTCTCAGGGCTATAATTTGAACAATCTTGGTAGAGGTTCACTAGCTGAAGCTTCATACCAAATATCAAAGACCTAGGCCTTGTGGTTTCAGAGAAGAAGATTTCTCAAGATTTTTCCTATATAAGTCTATGTAAAACCAAAGGGCCCCGGAGCGGGGGCATTTTGGCCCCAGGGCTATAATTTGAACAATCTTGGTAGAGGTCCACAAGTTGAGGCTTCATACCAAATATCAAACACATGGGCCTTGCAGTTCAGAGAAGAAGAGTTTTAAAGATTTTTCCTATATAAGCCCATGTAAAACCAAAGGGCCCCGGAGCGGGGGCATTTTTGGCCCCAGCACTATAATTTGAACAAACTTGGTAGGGGTCCACTAGATGAACCTTCATACCAAATATCAAAGACCTGGGCCTTGCAGTTTCAGAGAACAAGGTTTTTAAAGATTTTCCCTATATAAGCCCATGTAAAACCAAAGGGCCCCGGGGCGGGAGCGTTTTTGGCCCCAGCACTATGATTTGAACAATCTTGGTAGGGGTCCACTAGATGAAGCTTCATACCAAATAGCAAAGACGTGGGCCTTGCAGTTGCAGAGAAGAAGATTTTTAAAGATTTTCCCTATATAAGCCTATGTAAAACTAAAGGGCCCTGGGGCGGGGGCATTTTTAGCTCCAGCACTATAATTTGAACAATCTTGGTAGGGGTCCACTAGATGAACCTTCATACCAAATATCAAAGACCTGGGCCTTGCGGTTTTAGAGAAGAAGATTTTTAAAGATTTTCCCTATATAAGCCCATGTGAAAAACAAAGGGCCCCGAGGCGGGGGCATTTTTGGTCCCAGCACTATAATTTGAACAATCTTGGTAGGGGTCCACTAGATGAAGCTTCATACCAAATATCAAAGACCTGGGCCTTGCGGTTTCAGAGAAGAAGATTTTTTTAAGTTTTCGGCGAAAAAAGTCTATTTTTGGCTCCTGTGACCTATATGTGCAACGGACCGGAACCATTTGAACAACTTTGAAAGGGGACCACTTAAGGACCATTCCTGAGAAGTGTGGTCAAAATCCGATCAGTGGTTTAGGAGAAGATGTTGTTTGAAGAAATTGTTTACGGACGGACGGACGCACGGACTGACGACGGACGAAAAGTGATCCCAAAAGCTCACCTCGTCATTACATGACAGGTGAGGTTAAAAAAAAAAAAAAACATTTTTCACATTCTTTTTCACTCGATTTCCCAGGTTTTGGGGCTGAAAAAGTTAATCATTTCTTCTGTATTACCTCCCTTATAATCATATATTTTGTCAAATGCATGTGCGCAGCCAACTGAAACGCAACTTCTCTTCTACATATCCGAGAGCAACAAAGGCTGTGGTAAGGCTGCACGTACTCGCAGGCTCGTTTAAGCCAGTGCTGGTCGCCTTTGTGAAAAAGACCCATGTCATGCCCATGAAGCCGATGCCACGTCTTGACGTTGCATCGATGTTGTCGCTCTAAATAAGCACGATATTTCTGGTAAGGCTTTTACGGAAACTGTTTCAGTGTTAGTTGTCCGTTTTAAACCATTGAAAGGAGGACAATGTACGTAGAAACATATTCACGGACCCGGCGAGGAGCAATACCCCAACGTCGGTGCGCATCTAACTGTATTGGTTAAAAAATCAGCATTTATGAACAGAGAAGGCTGAATGTTGGGAGCTGCTCACTCGCACAGGTTTTATGCTGGTGGAAAATTTGTCCATGTACATGTTAAGCTTTTAAATTGCTCGTTTGACATGCGATGAACAATGGCATGTTTGTAAAATTGACCATGTTGGTAGGATATGAGGTCTCTTTCCGCCTGAGTTCGAGGCACGATCGAGACAAGTTCTGCAATCATGGTTTAAAACTGTTTTTTTTTTTTTTCTTCACCCACCGCTTATAAAAGAACGGTTATTATATTAATGTTGCTATAGAAATGAAGAAAAAATGGCATATCACTTTCATAGAGATCACCCTCCAACAAGCACACTTGATTGATTTACTTCGTGAAATACAACTCGGATTTTTTTTTACGCAGTAAGTTATCGGCTAGTTAGACTATCTGCATGTACATGTAAGTGGACTCTGCAAAACTATTGCACGACCCGCAGAAAAAGCGACCGACTGAAGTCGGTTGATTTTCTAAGAGTGCCCTAAAATCACCGTGTCATTCTGTCAGTCTGTCATTCTGTCAGTGTGTCTGTCCGTCCGTAACCCGTTTGTGAAAATTGGTGATAGTGACTTAACCGCTTGGAATATTTAAACAATTTTTGGCATACGGATAGATATCAATGAGATCTAACCAATGAACTTGCGAAATATTACATTCCATTTAGTATAGCCTCGGCGAGGCGAAAAATGTGAAAATTTTCGAACTGCTTCTCCTCGGAAACCGATGGGCCGATTGAAGTCAAATTTCATATGGAGCCTCTATGGGATGGGGGAAACCAAAATTTGCTCATGGGGTCCAGGTCACATGACCAAAATGGCCGCCAAGCCATATATGGTCTGTCTGTCCGTCCGTAACCCGTTTGTGAAAATTGGTGATAGTGACTTAACCGCTTGGAATATTTAAACAATTTTGGCATACGGATAGATATCAATGAGATCTAACCAATGAACTTGCGAAATATTACATTCCATTTAGTATAGCCTCGCCGAGGCGAAAAATGTGAAAATTTTCGAACTGCTTCTCCTCGGAACCCGTTGGGCTGATTGAAGTCAAATTTCATACGGAGCCAAAATTTGCTCATGGGGTCCAGGTCACATGACCAAAATGGCCGCCAAGCCATATATGGTAAAAACCCTTCAAAAATATTCTTCTCCAGAACCACTGGGCAGATTTCCACGAAACTTGATAAATAGCATCTGGGACTTAGGCCCATCATAAATTGCTAAAATGGTGACCCTGGGTTGACCTTGATATTCTTTGTGCCTAGGTCAAACTTTGACACATATGCTTTTGTATTGGAAAAGTAAGAATGCATTTTATCCTGCAAACGATTCAGAATACAGTACTAAAGTATAAAATATATTTGTGCTCCTTACGATAAGGCGCATTTATTGGGGGAACCGTTTTAGGTCCAGGTCACATGACCAAAATGGCCGCCATACCCATATATGGTAACACTCATAAAGCTAAAAGCATCCGGCGGGTCGTGCACTTCAGCTGAAGCACTGGTTTTTTACTGATTTCAACTGTCAAATTCTCTTAGTAAACTCGTCCTGGAAATTCTGAGTGACCATGAAAAGTTTGAGACTCCGAGAGAAGTGTGACTCGAGTGACAGAATTAACTTTTGTAATCTGTAGGCGTTTTCTTTTTTTTTTTTTTTTTTTTTTTTTTTTTGTTTTTTGTTCTTTTACAAATCCTTAAGAAAAGAAAAGCATTACATCAACAAGTCCGTGCACTGAACAACGAAGGTAACCAGGCACTAGAAGCACTTTGAGGCTACCGCATAAGTACTGAACAACCCTATAAACCCAACTTTATATAGAGAAAGTTGAGTGTACAGGGGTACATTATTTTCCTTTATATGGGGTTCAGAACACCGTGCACCGACAATCTATATTTGGACTAGAAAAAAAAAAAGAATATTTTCTCACATCACGAAAACACGCCTACCTAATCTTGACCCCTAGACAATGGGTAGTCGTAAGAACCTCGCCATCGAGGCGGTTCTAAGCAGTACCCACAATCTATATTTAGAGCAGAAATATGAACAAATCTGAATTTTTTTATGGGGCAATTTTCATTTGGGTGGCAAAATTCTGTATATATTTGAATAGGCGTGTTTTCGTAATGAACTGAAAATGCTAGTTCATGAGATTTTAGTACATACATGTTGATGTTTTATAATGATCCCAATGCAGAAGACGGGTTATACAGACCATAGGGTTAGTTTCGAGTCACAACAGTCGAATACGGCAGTTAAGATAATTTCATCTTGCACGGGGTAGGCCAACTGGAATCAATTACATTGACGAACTAACCCATATATGCCTAGCGACCCTTTTTCAGACATTGGCAAACAGTGTAGACCCAGATCAGACGCCGCATCTGATCAAGATCTAAACTGTTTGCTCAACGTACATGCCTTTTTGTAAAACTTACCTAAAAAAATGGCATCCCTATGCTTAGAAAATGACCACTCCAGGCTCATAAAAGTGGAATATTTTTGGCACCTATGGGTTAATTATGAGGTTACATCAAAAGGACGAAACTGAAAGTAGGACCTGTTTCTACTGTAACTTTTTTCTTTGGTTTGACTTCTTGGAAACGCTTTATAAATAGATATCTGGAAACGCTTTATAAATAGACATCGACGGGCGCTGCATTCCTGTTTATTCTGAACCCGTTTTCACTGCGTAAATATCTGTAGGGCTTTCCTAGTTACGCCATAAGACGGTTAGAAATATACCGGGGTATCACTAATCCAATCTAAAGGGCTTCCAATCGAAATCGGAAGCCAAAAATGGTAGACTAACTGCCACACCTGCCAGGTGTATCCATTTCCCTTAAGATATTTATTGTTGGAGTTAAAACGCTTGCTTTTCGGTCTGCTTCGCTATTCAGACAGACTGTTTCCTGTAATTGCAGTATAGTATTGCATCATCGTTAAAGCTGATTGGTTGATCGCGTCACGTGCCCCTCCATGGAACAGTTACAATCTGGTCATTATACCCGGTTTGCCCGCCTCATGGCGACCAAACCAAAAACAATAGCGATTTCTTCGGAAAATTTATGCACTCACAGTCGAGTGTGAAATTATGGTAAAAGAGTTCATTAGACTCATGTCAAATTGCATTCGCTATACAATTATTGGTGTAGCTAATGCAATTTGGCATGATACTCAGCATTTTAAAATTCAATGATGACGTCAGAACGTGACTGACGTTAGTGTTACCAATGTTCTGAAATAGCCGCCATGTTGGTTTTACGGTCGTATTTGAAGGGTGTTAATGTAGTTTTGGGGGCATTTTTGTCACCATCACGAAAACACGCCTATAGACTTTTGACCCCCTTGAACCCCACTTTTATATAGTAAAGCCGGGGTTTACAAGTGCAAAACATATTTTTCTTATTTCTGCTCCAAAATACAGATTGTGGATACTCGTTAGAACCACCTCGTTGTGGCGGTTCTAACGTTTACCCACAATGTATATTTTGAGTAAAAATAAGAAAAATATCATAATTTTTATGTCCCCAGTAGCGATAGCGGGAACATATTGTTTTTGCCTTGTCTGTTTGTTGGGGTGTTTGTTGGTTGGTTTGTTTGTTTGTACGTGGACAACTTTAACGTTGTTCATAACTTTTGAACCATTTAGGATAGAGCTTTCGTATTTGGCATGAAGGTTCCTTGTGACAAGGGCTTCACATTCATGCAAAAAAATTGACCTGTGACCTTTAGCTTGACCTTTGACCTACTTAAAAAAATTAACATTGGTCATAACTTTTCAACCGCTTGAGATACAGCCTTCATATTAGGCATGTATATTCCTTGTGACAAAAGCTTTACATTCATGCAAAAAAGTTTGACCTTGGACCTTGACCTTTGACCTACTTAAAATAAAAAAATAACATTTTGGTCATAACTTTTGAACCGTTTGAGATACAGCCTTCATATTTTACAAGTAGGTTCCTTGTGACAAGAGCTTTACATTCACACAAAATTTTACTGTGACCTTGACCTTTGATCTACATAAAAGAAAAAGTTAACATTAATCATTACTTTTGAACCGTCTGAGATACAGCCTTCATATTTGGAATGTAGGTTCCTTGAGACAAGCGCTTTACATTCATACAACAAATTTTGACCTGTGACTTTAAATTTGACCTTTGACCTACTTAAAAGAAAAAATATTATTTTGGTCATAACTTTCGAACCGTTCCGGATAGAGCCTTCATATTTGACATGTAGGTTCCCTGTGATAAGAGCTTTACATTCATGTAAACAATTGACCATGATCTTGACCTTTGACCTACTTAAAAAGAAAAAAGAAAACTGTTCATTACTTTTAACCGTTTAAGATAAAGCCTTCATTGTTGGCATGTAGGTTCCTTGTGACAAGAGCTTTACTTTCATGCAATTTTTTTTGACCTGTGACCTTGACCTATGACCTACTTTAAAGATGTTTTTATTGTTCATAACTTTTGAACCGTTTAAGATAGAGCCTTCATATTTGGCATGTAAGTTCCTTGTGTCACGGGCTTCCCATTCAAACAAATAAAAATCTTGACCTTTGACCTTGACCTTGAACTGTGACAAACTTAAAAAAATGGCCATGCCCGGGGACATGTTTGTGTTTCACAAACACATCTTGTTCATCCTATTTTTTTTTTTTTTTAGGGTGGGGGGAAGGTGGCGGTAAAGTTTACAATCTATTTATATAGGTGTGTTTTCGTAATGCAATTTACCGTTGGAATTGTAAGTTATGCAAGAAACATGTTGCATGAATTTCATTGCAATAACATTTGCCGGGTCGCTAGGAAGATATTTGAACACTCAGCTTAGCGGTCTCTTATAAAAAAAAAAAAACTTCCCAGGGACCCGGCAAATGTCAATACATGAAAAACCATGGTCGATTCCCATATTACAAACATGCGCGTCACATATCAAATGAGCGCGAAACATGTAGCTCACTTGTTACTGCACTTGCCTCCAATGCTAGAGGCCCCCAGTTCGACCCCCAGCAATGGCCATAACATTTCGTTGTCTGAACATGCTCCATTGGCATCATTTGCAGGGATGAATTCATAAAGTGCGCCGTCATTTGGATCGGAACGTTAAATGGAGCCCATCTGTGCAGGGAGAGTCATCCCCTTTGCAGGTTAAAAACCCCTACCATAATTATATATGCATGGTTACTTGTGTAACGCACATCTGCGAGTACGGTCGCAGTATAAGTAGAAAGAAAGAAAGAATGAAAATAAGAAAGAAAGAAAATAATTGAGGGTTAGTGCCGTAAGATTTAAATATATGACAGGCCAGCCATTCATAAGAAGGGACTGTTGAATTCAAACGTAAAAAATAATACGGCCCGTATTTTAATCGGGCAATGACAAATTAAGCAATGTGTTAACTTTGTAACAATTTTCAAAGAAAAACGACAAGTTGTAAAAAGAATAAATCACCTCGATCTTTTGGCTAATCTTTAATCCTTTAAGGGGAATTGGAACACACTGAGAAAAAAAAATAGTCATGCCGACTAAGGAACCTAGTCAATATGATTGTCCAAAAAAGCACTATGCAAAATAGTCGATGTGACTAGGAAGACCTAGTCAAGCATTTTGACTAGAAAAAACTAGTCAACTTGACTAGCTTTACTTAGCCTAGTACATTTGACTAGCTTCATCTAGTCAAAGTTCACTAGTTTAAGCTAGTCATATGTACTAGCTTAATAGTCAAATGTACTGGTGTGACTGTCAAAAGTACTAGCAAGCATGGTCAGGATTACTAGATTCTTAGTACTGATTACTAGTTGCTTTAGTCGTAGATTACTAGATTCTTAGTACTGATTAGTACACGGCATGTTTTGATGATGCAGGTCAAAACACATATGGAAAAACATGCTGTGTAAAGGCGCCTTTAGGAAGATAAGAGAAGAAATAAAAGAATATTTCTTACCTGCAGAGTTATATTTTCATATTGCAGAAAAGAAAATCCCCATTATTTATGCTTGGATTCACGGAAATGTCGACTTTAGAGCTTCTGGACGTATATTTGTATGGTGACATTGTTGTTGTTGTTGTTGTTTATCTTGTAAGCATTATAACGCGGCTTATAACCACTAGGTGCTTAAGAAATAAAAGAATATTTCTTACCTGCCGAGTTACAAACAATAAGAACAAAGTGCTCAAGGGAATACAACAACCCACTGTATGTTGGGTGAAATAATGTCAGAATCAACCCACTGTATGTTGGAGCATGTTCTCCTAAACGTTAAGATGGCTTCCTCTACACATTCTGCAAGCTGTCAATCAACATTCGGCGGGAAAACTGTCTAGACACACTAGTCATACTGACTAGAAAGGGTAGTCATACTGACCAAATGCCCTGTCAACGATTATTGATTTACGCTTACTAGAGAGACTAGTTAAATTGACTAAGAATGCTCAGTCAACCTACAGACGACTAGGTGACCCTCTGTGTTTACTAGGTAAACTAGTCGAATGTACTAGTTATTTTTTTCAGCGCACCTTCAGGGGAGGCAGCTTCTGCAGTAGTATTTTTGTCTCCCATGTCACTAGGGGTCAACTCTTAAAGAAAAGAATTTGCTCCTGGGGAACAAATTCTTTCCTTTAAGAGTAGACCCCTTTTTCGGTGGGACGGAGCCTATAGAAAGTGAACAGGAAGTCACGAAAGTTGTCTCCCTTTGAAAAATGGCAAATAACATGTGCTAGGTGTTCCAATTCCCCTTTAAAGGTATTAATCGGTTAAGCATAAATAATATGCATGCTGAGTTTGTTGTGCCTGTAAGTGCGAGGGTGTTTGAAAGCACAAGAAAAAAGTGCGGTTTTGCGGCTTCATTACGAAAACACGCCTATACAAATACATTGTGAGCTTTATCGCCGAAAAGACGAAAATTTTAAGATAAAAAATTGTGATATGTTTATTATTTCTGCTCAAAATATAGACTGTGGGTACCCGTTAGAACCGCTTCACCGAGGCGGTTCTAACGAGTACCCACAATCTATATCTTAAAGTAGAAACAAGAAAAATAAGGTTTACCCCTGTAAACCCCATTTTAATTATACAAAAGTGGGGTTCAAGGGTGTCAAACTTATATAGGCGCGTTTTCGTGATGTTGTCTAGAAGCAGAAATAAGCAAAATAATGTATACCCCGTAAACCCCAGCTTTCTCTAAATAAAGTGGGGTTTAGGGGTTGTTTATATCACTGACTGGTTCGAGTGACGGTGATTTTTTTTATTATTAGTATTTCTTCTGCTTCTTTCACGTTCATTCTTTTTCCACTTCCTCAACTGTCCCTCTCTTTCAATATCAAAACTGTCTTTCTACACAAAACGACTCGCAAGGGTTGACATGTCATTAAACCCCATACACATTAGACAGAATGTAAATTGCAAAAAAAAAAAAAAATAATAATAATAATGATAATAATGATAAAAATAAAATAAAAAATAAATATTTATATAAACAATAACCCTTGAATTATCCTAAATATACTGTTATGCTCTTTTTGGGTCGATTTTTTATCAATCGACCCAAGTTGTAAGGACAAAACCTCTATCACGTGATTGTCACTGATTTGTAGGAAAGTTAATAGAAGAGTAGCGTGTTGCGTAAAAGGGTTACTTCTAGCTTCTTGGCTGCAATCATGGTTTTGACTTGGCAAACAGTGTAGACCCAAATCAGACGCCACAGAACGCGGCGTCTGATCAGGGTTTACACTGTTTGCTTACAGTACATGAATTTAAGGGTTGAACGAAACAATCTAAGTACCCGTTCACGCCCATTTTCCCAATCTACACTCAGAGACAATCGACCCACTAGTACTCTCAGTGGCCTAGTGGATAAGAGCGCTGACTTTTAGTCATTAGGTATCTCACCGCCGTGGGTTCGAGCCTCGCTCGGGCCACGTGTGAGACGCCAAGTTCTGCAACGGAAGGTCAGGTGGTTTTTCTCCGGGTACTCCGGTTTTCGCCCATTTCTGATTAACGATCGGCTCGATATGAGTGAAATAATCTTGAAAGGGCCGTAAAACCCAAACAAAAAGAAAAGTACTCTCAGTGCTTTGATTATTTTTATTTTGAAGTTTGATTTACATGTCCGACGGACTTTCAAGAATAACATCATTGCAACGCCACGATGCAACCTCTTCAAGCGAGAAACTGTCGTGTTCGTACGTTTTTTTTTTTTTTTTTTTTTTTCAATGAAATGAGCCGGGGCACAGCATTTCCTTCAATTTGCATGTGGGACAAGCGAAAAATCATAACAGCCTGCGCATCCATATTGTCTGACCAGAGACTTTTCTTGCTGGACGAGGGAACAATGGGCCGTGCGCACAACGAAGACTCTTATCAGACTGCGCGGATGCGCAGGCTGATCTGAGTCTTCGGTTGGCGCACGTGTCAATTGTAGGAAATGCTGTGCCCCGGCTCAATTATAATCGAAAACGAAACATATTTTATTTTTCACTGTTTGGGACTACTTTTTTCTTTAACTCTAATTCTATGATCAAGAATGAATGCGTTAGAATTAGCCCGTTCACACGTCACGTAGACACTAATGATGTCATTTTCGACACAGAGGCCGCGTAGTATCAGTCCGTAACCACACCGTACAACCGGCTGCGTCGAAGACAGATTACTGTCTCTAAGACAGATCGCGGAAAACGTTTCATAGAAAGGGTAGGTGAAGTTTTTTTGTTTGTATGAATCGAGAAGGCAATTTGTTGACTTTTGCTGCTATTGGAGAAGAAACTCAATGCCTGGAGATACCGCAGCAGAATTCTGACTATATATTTCTAAGTCAGATAAGGCTTTTCCAGTTCGTTGAAAAATATTTTCATCGAAAATTTTATGAATTTTTGTTTTCGGCGTCAAGTGTACGTTTACGCAACAAAATATGTCACATTCACTTACACATGCTAAAACTACGAGTATTCAGCAGCATTTCTGCCAAATTTGACCGTAAAACTCGGTTAAATAAACAAACTACGCCCCCTTAAAGAGACCAGGTGTCCAAAAAAATGCTACAGATTGTTTTTTATACGACTGTCCACCAACACAGATCAGAGATTTCGAAGGCTAACATTGATGACAGATCAGACGATTTCGGTTACATCTTCAATAAAGACGAATTCTGGATGACTTAATATCGGCAACTTCGGTGGAATCTATTTCATGCTAGCTCCAGGGCATTACTTGTAATAATGCTGCAATTTGAGTAGCATAGAGGCTGCTCTCTAATCATTTATATTTCTTGCCAACATACAAATTGTGCAATAAGTAGAAACCTCCGTGGTGTAGTGGTTATGCTACTTGCCTTGTAAAGTAGAAGTAAAACAAAGATCAGGAATCGATACAATTAACTTACTCCACCCATAAAAGACACCAAAGGGAAAGAAATACAAACATTAACCGACCAGACAATAATGGAAACCTAAACAAAGGAAGGCCATAAGGACAGTTACTTTCCCCACAAAATGGCCATATGGCCATCCAAAATTAAAAGACACAAGTGATACACACAGTTAGTAACAAACAACAACATAAATAAATCGCCACAGAAGAACCGCCTTGGAACGGTCAGTGGAATGATTTCCACTGGGGGGCTTAAATCGATTTTACGTTGCCACAATCCTCGCCCTTACTTCCGCCGCGATTTAGACAAATAATTTGTTCAGTCCGCATGAAGGCCAGGATTTGCAGGATTGATCCCGGGCTTCTCCAGACTTTCGGATGTATCTTTAAACCTCGCCTCGCACCGCGGTTCCTGAACGGGCTTAGATCCTCTAAGCGGTTTACCAGTACTAGTGTGGGGGCCGAATTCAGCTCTGCTTGGAAGCATCATGCAGCCCATATATTTCTCCAAGCGCCTATGGGCGGGGGCGACACTCTGTGTTGTACATTACATGTACAGTCGAACTTCAATGGCTCGAACACCTTTGGGAACTCGAAATTCCGTTCGAGACATGGGCAGTTCGAGCCACCGAGGGTTACTGCCAATAGGCATAACGAGATTAAAACTTTTAGACATCTTTTCGGTGTTATATAATGAAAATGTACGCTGTGTGTACTCATTAGAATCGCCTCAATGAGGCGATTCTAATGAGTACACACAGCATACATTTGCAAGACAGAAGACTAAAATCTCCTTAAATACCCCCACTGTTTCTTATGTAGAGGATTTCGCTAGGGGCTCAAGAACGGGTTTCGACTCATCCATGGTAAACGAGCCATCGGTGTTCGAGCCATCGAAGTTCTAATGTAGTTAGGAATTCGACATTGAAAGTAAACAGCTGACGTTCGTGCGAATATCTTGTTGTGTCGTTTTTTTTAAACATCAAACGCCATGTATTTTTATTGCACGAACAAGGTTGCACAATGCAATAATGAACATTAAATAGGTCGTTATGCAAACGGTGCAGAGGCGACCATGAACAACAAGATGGTATGTTAGTCTGTATTAACCAATTCAGTACCAGAAACCCCTAAAAAGGTACCTTTGCAAACAGTGCAGGCCCAGATCAGACACTTCAGAATGCAAACGGTACAGAGGCGATCATGTACAACAAGATGGTACGTGCGTCTGTGTTAACAAATTCAGTACCAGAAACCCTTAAAGAGGTACCTTTGCAAACAGTGCAGGCCCAGATCAGACACTTCAGAAGGCGGTAATGCGGCGTCTGATCAGGGCCTACAATGTTTGTAAAAATCTTAACTATTTTCTGAATAAATTCTGAAGAAAACACAGCCTGACACCCCTAAATATCGAAATGGACTCCTGCCATATTTAAGGTGAAAGATTCCATTTGGTACAAAAAGGGTTAACTTTAATTCACTCGGCGCCGCTTGTGGGTTATATTGTATTTTTATAGGCGTGTTTTCTATAATTTACTCATCTTATTGTACATGGTCGCCTCTGCACCATTTGCATAACGACCTATTTAAGGTTCATTATTGCATTGTGCAACCTTGTTCGTGCAATAAAAATACATGGCATTTGATGGTAAAAAATGGCACAACCAGATATTCGCACGAACGTCAGCTGCTTACTTTCAATATCGAATCCCTAACTAATTACAACACAGAAATTTCTGAGTCCTGTAACATCTAGGAAAGAAAAAGTACAGGCAGAAGAAAATGAAACAAATAACGCCTCAGACGTTTTCTTATTGCACAAGAGAGTGAGAGAGAAAGAGAGAGAGAGAGAGAGAGAGAGAGAGAGAGAGAGAGAGAGAGAGAGAGAGAGAGAGAGAGAGAGTTGTACATCTCACTAACAGCTAAGGTCACCTAAGGAGACGGGACCTCGGTTTAAAGACACATCCGAAAGTCTGGAGAAGCCCGGGATCGATCCCGCGAATCCTGGTTTACAAGGCAAGTAGCATAACCACTACACCACGGAGGCTTCTACTGATTGCACAATTTGTGTGTTGGCAGGAAATATAAATGATTAGAGAGCAGCCTCTATGTTACTCAATTGCAGCATTATTACAAGTAATGCCCTGGAGCTGGCATGAAATAGCTTCCACTGAAGTTGCCAGTGTTAAGTCATCCAAAATTCTTCTTTATTGAAGATGTAACCAATATTCTGATCTGTCATCAATGTTAGCCTTCGAAATCTCTGATCTGTGTTGGTGGACAGTCGTATAAAAAACAATCTGTAGTTAGAGACAGCATTGTTTTGGACACCTGGTCTCTTTAGGGGGGCGTAGTTTGTTTATTTAACCGAGTTATACGGTCCAATTTGGCAGAAATGCTGTCGAATAATCGAAGTTTTAGCATGAGTAAGCGAATGTAACATATTTTGTTGCGTAGACGTACACTTGACGCCAAAAACAAAAATTCATAAAAGTTTCGATGAAAATATTTTTCAACGAACTGGAAAAGCCTTATCTGGCTTTGAAATATAGTCAGACTTTTGCTGCGGTATCTCCAGGCATTTAGTTTCTTCTCCAATAGCAGCAAAAGTCAACAGATTGCCTTCTCGATTTATACAAACAAAAAAACTTCACCTACCCTTTCTATGAAACGTTTTCCGCGATCTGTCTTAGAGACAGTAATCTGTCTTCGACGCAGCCGGTTGTAGGGTGTGCGTAACGTCTTCTGATTTTGTTTTTCAGATTCAATAACTATTCAAAATAAAGGTTCCTTTCAAAAGGAAAGGCTTGCCTGGTTTTAAGGGTACTGTTCCTGGTGTAAATGTAGCCATATTGCCGCCACATGGATGTACGAGTTGATGTGCGTGGAAGCATCATGCAGCCAATCTATTTCTTCAAGCCCCGATGGGCGGTGGCCGTCAATGTATTTACATTACTGTCTCTGTGAGTGAGTGACGCGATTATGTTATATTTCACGAACGGATACCAAAACTGGTATTTTAACTCGTGGTTTTGGTCACGTGGCATCTAAAAGCCTGGGCATCAAATGAAGCAAAGTTCGATCTTACACTGACAATGAATCAAAGTTCGATCTTACACTGATGTTACATCGACTTTTGTACAATGTTGCTAAAATGACAAGTGACCACTACGATAGATTTTTTATAGTACAGTCAGTAAAATTCCTATATTAAGACCACCTATGGGACTGTCCAAAAGTGGTCTTTAAGACCACTTTTGAACAGTCCCAAAGGTGGTCTCTGACCAGAGGACAGTGTACGCAGAAACCACAAAGAAAGAATAACTGCAACCTACTAAATAAGCTTCTAAAAGCAGTTTTAGTCTTAATTTTAGGTGGTCTTAATAGCCTTTATTGTACTTGTTCGACATGGACCTTTCAACTTTATGCACTAAGCCTTTGTGTAGCAGGGGTATCAGAAATATAGGGCAAAATCTGCAAATTAATGTGGATCTAGACTTTGTGATATTGATCATGGTGTAGACAGAAAATTGTCTTGGCCAAGATCCAACCATATATTAAAGTACACAGATATTCCTGCCAGGCAGACAACGTCCTTTCAACGGCGATGCAACGTCTTGACATTGCATCGACGGCTTTAAAACCGACATTGCGGACCATTAGGGCTTGAAGAAATAAATGGACTGCATGATGCTTCCACGCAGAGCTGAATCCGACCGCACACGAGTACTGGTAAATCGCTTAGAGGATCTAAGCCTGTCCAGGCAAAGCGGTGCGAGTTGGACCGTCCGTGCTTATAAACCCTATTGGTTTCATTGGGCGACAGGGCTTGAGATGGCATTTCATCTCAATCTCGGGTATGAGTCCCACAAAATTGGAAGCAACGTCTCCAAAATGACCTTTATAGTGTTGACGGGGACGTTAAAGATCAAATTAAACAAACAAACAAAACAAACCGACATTGCTTTACCGTCATGTGCACAGGGTATTTTTAGACAGTATGTCAAAAGAGAGATAGCAATATCTGCATCAGAATTATTTCCAACCATTAGATCGCCGTTGCTGCCGCCGTTGCTGTCGCCGTTGCTGTCTAGACTAATCAAAGTACAGGCAACACTGATATGAGTCGATTGTCTCTCAAGAAAAGATATGACACAAAGAGCCATATCAAGTGACTCGATTGTGATTGCATTGCACTAATTTTGGAAAGTAACAGGCAATGAAATCTTATTATTCAACCGTTCAGTTATAAACTTATAAACTAGAATTATTTGACCGTGTCGACATGAAAACTGAATTTGCAGTATCATATTCAACCTGACCGGTTGTCTTGTCAGTTTGATCATGTTTTTTTGGGAAACTGTGTTGAATTTAACAGTGTAACAGAGTTGAATTCGACAATGACTGATCAGCGTCGCATAAAATGGACTTTGGTAAACAGTGTAGACCCTGATCGGCCTTATCGAACTATTTTACTGACATCTTGCAGGACGCTGTCCGCCTGCCATCGCCATTAATTGTACATTTCCGGAATGTGACATATATAGGACCAAAATGTTTTGTAATTGACTTAATAAAATTTACATCAGTAGCAAGATTTAATATGCCAAGGCACTGCACTTATTGTGCTCGGTAAGATGTTGAACACCATGTCAAATTAATATTCCTTTTAGTACATATTTTAATTATTTTAATAGTAGAAATTTTATAATAAGTGAAAGTGGCAAATAAATCGAAAAACATTACGGAAACACGCCTATATAAATAGATTGCAAACTTTACCGCCGAGAAAAAAAATGAAAATTTTGAGAAAATTGTGATATTTTTTCTTATTTTTGGTGAAATTATAGATTGTGGGTGCTCGTTAGAACCGCCTCAATGAGGCGGTTCTAACGAGTTCCCCACAATCTATATTTTAGATCAGAAACAAGATAAATAAGATTTACCCCTTGCTGTTTAAAAGTGGGGTTCAAGGGGGTCAAAATTATATAGGCCTGTTTTCCTGATGAGAACCAAAAACGTTCTGGCGATAATTCTTTGCAAAACATATCAATGTAATCAGGAAATGTAGCGTTCGATGCCGACTGCACAATTTCTATTTTCAGAATATTTTCTGGAATATGTTCGTAAAATGTTATCTCCTATATCTACTTCCATGTATTTCTAACTGTCGTTTTTGCCAGTTGGATATGCGCTGCCGATGGTGGTGGCTGGTGCGGTACTACAGTGTTTGCTTTAACTATACCCCTTCGAATTGTTTTGTTTGTTTGTATTGGAGTTTAACGGCCCGGGCAACACTATTTTAGGTCATTTTTGAGCCGCCAGTTTACCTATCCGCACTTTTCCTGGACATGCTTATATACATGTACGTAAGCGGTTAACCAGTAGAGTGCACATTCTTTCGCCAGAAACTGACAACTGCCCTTCATGAATCAGCGGAAGGGAGAGAATGACCGTAGAAAAGATTTCATGATCAATCTCCACAAAGGAATGTTGCCGACCCCGACAGGTATCGAACCCGCGTCCTCCTGATCACCAGTCAGACGCGCATCCGACTGAGCTACCGAGGCCGGCTCCTTTCGATTTGTAAAAAAAATAAATAAATAACATCCCCTATGTACCGGAAAGGGTTTTTCATTCTTGAACTGGTTAACACATGTATACATTGGTTTTAACAAAATGTGATATTTGCAATCGGTGTAGACCATGATTAGATTCAGTCAGGCTCAGTCTTAAGATACCGTGGAAAAACTGCATCTTAAAATAGTTTCTGATAATTTCGTCTGCTACGCTTCTGAACAAAATGCATCCAAGAGGAGCAAGCTGATCTGGATCCACACCGTCTGCAACAACGACTTTTAAAGAGAAGCAGACGAAAATTGTGGTGATTGGTTAAAAGGTTAAAATCTACGTGCGCAGCCAATAAACATGCATGGCTAGTCGTACGGCTTCGTGCATGAAACTACCTTATGTCCGCGAGCTGCAAAGGCTCTGGCGAGACTGCGCGTACGCGCATGCTCGCCTAGGTCTTTTGTCGCTCGCCTGAGTCTTTGAGCCTGTGTCGCTCGCCTGAGACTTCGAAACTTTGTCGCTCGCCTGAGTCTTTGCCGCTCGTCAGTTGCCTGTCCTGAAAGTGTGTCAGTTCCCTCAAACTATCGCGTGCCGCTTGTGGAATATTTTGTAGACTGACTTAATGTTTTGCTCTATAATTGGCGAAGATGTTTTGGCATATGCGCATGCGATATTTCATAACCTGACATATCAAGGGCAATGATGATTTTTGAAATATTAGGTGTCTGAGGGAGGTAAAAAAAAAACAAAAAAAAACGCGAAAACAGTTGTTTACAACTGTGCAGGCTGCTTAAACAGTTATTATAATTTAAAAAAAAAGGAGAGAATGAGAGAGTCTGCGAGTCCTTCATATTGGTCCAGATTCGATGGCTTCTTAGCAGGATCTGAACGGTTTGTCATTGTTTGTAAATTAAGCGAATTCATTATATCGAGTCTTTTGATTGGTTGATGGCCAGTCATAGGTGTAGTAAATTATTTTTTTCAGCAGGATAAAGAAGTGTGCAGAATGAAACGCAAAACGACGTCTATTTCCTAGTTTATTCCTACCATTAAAACCGTACATGACTCATAGAATGGCCCGGACAGGTCCGTTACAAATTTAAGGGGCACACGCTTAATTCCAACATTCTTGTTCATTAAGCGAACAGTGTTCAGCCGGATCAGACGCCGAGTTTAACGGCGGCTGATCTGGGTCTTCACTTGGATTGGAAATACGAAAAAAAAAATCATGAATTTTCATCGGAATGCTAGTTCAAGAGACTCAAAAACTGTTTGCTAAAAAGCTTAATTGACAGGAATGTGTTTTAACCGATTCTGTACCAGAAAACCCTAAAGGGGTACCTTTGCAAACAGTGCAGGCCCTGATCAGACGCCGCGTAACGCGGCGTCTGACCAGGGCCTACACTGTTTGCAAAAGTTAAGCCATTTTCCGTATAAATGTTGAAGAAAACACAACCTGACACCTCTAAATTTCGAAATGAACTCCTGCCATCTATAAGGTGGAAGATTCCATTTGGTACAAAAAGGGTTAAGACACATTCTTGTCCCTTAAGCAAAAAGTGTTGAATTGGATCTGACGCCACGTTCCGCTGCGTGTGATCCGGGTCTTCACTGTTGCTCAGCATCGTTTAAGGAGGCAAGTTTTAATTTTTACAACCCCTTTTTTGTTTTAATAACTTACAAAACGTCAAACGCATCGACTTCAAACTTTGAACATAAGATCACAATATACGATTTTATGGCAAGTTATGTAACTCTAGCTGCAATATTGTCAGTGTTATTGCCCTTTAAAAAAATCAAAGTTTGAGCATTTTCATCTTTTTTATCATAATTTCAAAACCGTTATCTATGTTATAGATATTCCAATGAAAGTTCCAATACACAAATATGTACCAAAGGGCGACAACTCTAACTTTAATAAATTTTGACTTATGCACCTTTATTCCTACGTCTGTCGATCCAAATTGTTCATAACTTACAAACGGCCAAACGCATCAACTTCAAACATTAAATATAAGGTCACAACCATAATACGCAATTTCGCGTTAAGTCATATAACTCTAGCTACGATATTTTGAGTTATGGCCCTTTGAAAAAAAAATCAGCATTTTTCATATCTTTTTTTTTCCGTCATAATTTCAAAACCGTAATAAGGATATTACAATAAAATTTGCTATAGTTATTGACGGTGACAATACACACATGTGTTGCAAGGGGCAACAGTTCTAGTTTTAATAAATTTTGACTTATGCCCTTGAATCGACTGTAAAACATTTACATCGGTCATGCAAACAATGTTTAAAATTACTAGCAAGAAACAGTCAGAGTACCGACTGGGACTATTGACAGGGTAACCACATTGTATGTCAAAACTTATCTTCCAATTAATCCCCCACCACCCACATACACACTCTCCACCCCACATAACAATCCCCTTTAAACATGATATCGCGGGCGCGCTGATCACGACTGTTATGGTTCCCGTTTCACTTATTTCGAGCCCATCTTTAAAAAGAGGTGGGCAAAAACCGGAGTATCCGGAGAAAAAGCAGCTGAACGCAGAGCATGGAGTCTCCCATGCGCGAACCTTAGTGGCGAGAGACCTAATGACTAAGAGTCAGCGCTCTTACCCATTAGGCCAAAGAGGCCCGTTGGATGCTAGGCTATCTGTATCTGGCATTTCAATAAGTTTAACTCTTATCATGCTGTTCACGACAAGCCCTATCTTTGGAAACAGTGTAGATCCAGATCAGATGGCTTCTGAAGAAGCCATCTGATCAGGATCTACACTGTTTGACGTTCAATTTATGAATTTGTAGGAATAAATTACATCAAGTAATCTGGTTGGTTCAAAGTCAGAAATGGGTGTGGCTAATCTGAATATTCAGCAAGAGAAGGGTTAAGGTCGTGTCCATTTTGGGTCGACTGTAGCGAGTAAATAAGTGATTTCTTTATTTAAAACGGGTAGCTCGTTTGGTAAATACCAATCTTCCACAAGGCACAACACACTACGCACCGTTTAAGGGTTTACACGGGACCATGATTTTGTGTGCGCGCATGTGCATGTGTGGTCGCGCAGTGAGTGCGTGTGCTTATGTGTATGTGTGTGTGTGTGTGCGTGCGTGCGTGCGTTGCGTGCGTGCGTGCTTACGTGCGTGCGTGCGTGCGTGCGTGCGTGCGTGCGTGTGTGTGTGTGTGTGTGTGTGTGTGTGTCGACCTTCTCGAGTTACTTTGATTTCTGTACTGAGTATTTTCAAATGCGTTGGCAGCTGTCCTTGGGAAAGAAGAACTTACGATTTAGGAATTGTTTGCGGTACACATGTTTATGTTAGAAAATGAACCTTTTAATTGTGTATGGATTCGAATTAGCGGATCGGACCCGAGGCTGAGCCTTGATTTGGATCGACCTGAGCATTCCATTACGATAATAAACCCGTATGAAATAGTGCCTTATTTCATATCTCCAAAAGAGAAGCTTTTCTGGTGAAAATGTGTGATATTTGCCTTATCTATTCTCTTAACATAGGTTGTTGGTCATCGTTAGAACCGCCTCATTGAGGCGGTTCTAACGAGTACCCACAACCTATGTCTTGGAGCAGAAATAAGCAAAATAATGTACACCTCCTGTAAACCCCAGTTTTCTCTATATAATGTCGATTAAAGAGACTTGTTAACGTGAGGCCTCGTATGTTAACGTTATACCAATTCCCAACTCGTGAAAGATTCTTATAATTTATCCTAGTAACTTAGAAAATGTCTATCGCTAATGATGTATCTCATCAGCAACTCCTTTTTTTCTTGCATCAAATGAGTTGATGTTGCATTTCAAGAACTCATCTAAAAAAGCTGGAAAACTGTAAAATGTTGCCAAGTTGGATCAATCTGAGAACGAAATTCATTAGTTGGAACCACGTTCACAAGTAAAACACATCATTGAAAGTACTTTGTTACCAGAGTCATCAAGTCCTTCTTCTACCCTTCATAACGTGAAGAAATCATTTGGGCCCCGTCAAGCGATTTTGGTACTTATCGCCTATGCGAGCAGCGAAGGTTCAGGCGAGCCTGCGCATCCGCGCAGTCTCGCCAGAACCTTCGCTGATCGCTCATACAAGCAGTGAATCAAGAGGCACCTTCAGACAGAAAGCCATATCCCTGGCCCCTCTGAATGGCCGGGCATGCGCAGTTAAAATTTGTCATGACGGAATGCTCGAAGACACAAATTCGCTTGGCGGGGCTCATTTATTATTTTAACACAGCGCGCCTGTATAGGCAATGGAGAAGAACTGTGATAAATCATGCAACAAATCACTTTTGGAAAGAGCGTGACGAGTGACGTCATTAAAAGTCGCCGTTTTATGACTTCACTCGCGTGATGTAAGACGGTGGGACGTCATTTTCTTGCACACCAGACAAGGAAATCCGCGATTTTACCCTGGGATAGAAATTTATGTTCTGACCCTGGTGTTCCGACCCCAAATCGAATATAATTGCGTGTTTGATAAATGCACTGGTTGATTACAACCTCATGCCCGGCGTCGTCATGCGTGACGTCACTAAACATTCCTGTTGTGTCATCGCAAAATGGCGGACGTCGGTAACCGAAGTAACAGCAGCATTACAAATTCGCAATAGAAATGGAAGGTATGCAAGAAAAAGAATCCAATATGGGTGTGAGGGGTGGATAGAAAAAATCCGTCCCTCGGGATCACTGTCCGGCATCACTCGGCAAGCCTCGTGATGCCGGACAGTGTCCCTCGGGACGGATTTTTTCAATCCACCCCTCACACCCATATAAGATTCTTATATTCTTGCACAACAGATAAGGAAATCCCTAACTTTAGGTCGGGATAGAATATAAGAATCTTATATGGGTGTGAGGGTTGGATGGAAAAATCCGTCCCAAGGGTCACTGTCCGGCATCACGAGGCTTGCCGAGTGATGCCGGGCAGTGATCTCGAGGGACGGATTTTTCTATCTGCCCCTCACACCCATATAGGATTCTTTTTCTTGCATACCTTCCATTTCTTAGCGCGGATTTTAATGCTGCAGTCATTTCGGTTACCGACGTCCGCCATATTGTGATGACACTGCAGGAATGTTTAGTGACGTCACGTAACGTACTGTCACGTCAACCTTAACGACGGCGCATACGAGGTCGTAATCAACCAGTGTTTGTATCAAACACGCGATTGTATTCGATTTTGGGTCGGAACATCAGGGTCAGAACATAAATTTCTATCCCAGGGTAAAATCACGGATTTCCTTGTCTGGTGTGCAAGAAATTCTGTTCTAACCCTTGTGTTCTTACCCAGAATCGAATATTCTCGAATGTTCTGATAGATTCACTGGTTCATTACGACCTCAAATGCGCCGTCGTTAAGGTTGATGTCACAGCACGTTACGTGACGTCACTAAACATTCCTGTAGTTTGGTCACAATATGGCGGACGTCGGTAACCGAAGTGACTGCAGCATTGGTGTGAGGGATGGATAGAAAAATCCGGCAAGCCTCGTGTTGCCGGACAGTGACCCTCGGAACAGATTTTTCCATCCACCCCTCACACCAATATATGAGTCTTATATTCTCGCATCAGAAACATTATACAAGGACATTTATGTGTGTGAAACAGCCAATAATGTTGGCGGGATTTCTTTAATAATGGCGAAAGGTAGGAAGAATTTGAAGGAAACAACATTATTGTCGGTAGAATCGAAATAGATCAGCTCGTGTGTGATTTGTTGAGAAATTAATCACAGTTTGTAGTCAAATTACTACAACACAAATGACTTCCAAATTGTGATTTATTACTCAACAAATCAATCCTAGAGCTGCAGCTGATCTATTTCTTGCGTGTTTTCTGTCCCACTAACAACTAAGGTCATATGGGACAGGGACTCGGTTTTATTACTCATCCGGAAATCATCTAGAATAGCCGAGAATCGAACCAGGAATCCCTGGTTTATTCTTGGTCATCACAATGTGGGAAAACCTTTGCACCACGACATAGTGTGTGTGTGTCCGGGCTTCTGCGAGGGGAGAGAGGGAGCTAGCTGAGCCATACGTATGAAACTTCATGCAATATTCGACTTTTACAAGGTACCGATAAATAAGGTCATATCGAGAAAGGGCTTCGGTTAAAAGACTCATCCGAAAGTCTGTGTGTGTGTGTGTGTGTGTGTGTGTGTGTGTGTGTGTGTGTGTGTGTGTGTGTGTGTGTGTTGTGTGTGTGTGTGTGTGTGTGTGTGTGTGTGTGTGTGTGTGTGTGTGTGTGTGTGTGTGTGTGTGTGTGTGTGTGTGTGTGTGTGTTTGGATTGTACGTCCCACCAGCAGCTTAGGTCGCATGGAAACGGGGACTCGGTTGAAACACACACCCGAAAGCCTGTAGAAGCCCAGAATCTAATCAACGTCCCCTGGTTTATGAGGCGAGTAGCTCAACCGCTTCTATATTTGCTGTTGCGAACAACAAAGATGCTGATCAGACTGCGCAGGCGCGCAGTCTGATCAGTATTTTTGTTGTACGCTGTCCGGAAAGTTGTTTGTTTGTTTGTTTGTTTGTTTGAAATGAGGTTTAACGTAACTTTGTCATTTTCGAGACGTTGCTTCTAATTTTGCGAGACTTTTACCCGACATTGAGATGAAATGACATCTCAAGCCCTGAAACCAATAGGGCTAATATGCATTGGACGGGCCGACTCGCACCACATTGCCTGGACAGGATTACTCCTTCTCTCATGTGCAGTCAGTTTCAGCGGAATTACCATGCAGCCCAAACTATTTCTCCAAGCCCCAATGGGCGGGGGCCGACTGTTCGTGCAGTACAATGCCTCTTGTGACTGTTTCTAAAAGCCCGCCCCCGCCCATCGGGGCTTGAAGAAATAGATGGGCTGCATGATGCTTCCACGCATGGTAGAAACCGATCGCACACGAGTTTTGGCAAACCGCTTAGAGGATCTAAGCATGCCCAAGCAAAGCGGTGCGAGTCGGAGCGTCCATGCTTATAAACCCTATTGGTTTCATTGGGCGACAGGGCTTGAGATGTCATTTCATCTCAATGTCGGGTAAATAGTCCCAAAATAGTGGAAGCAACTTCTCCAAAAATGACCTATGCAGTGTTGACGGGGACGTTAAACCTCATTTCTGTATCTGAAGGTACGTGTCCTGCCTAGTCGTAAAACCCATAAAACATGTTTTCTCGTGTAGCGACTTGCATAGAAATATAGTCGAAAATGCATTTTACTGTCAAAACGAGACACGCGTTATTATTTTGCGTGTACTTTTCCGCATGACTTTTAAAGTCTTCGCTTGACGTGATGCTGAAATGAAATGACAAATCGCTTTCGCATAAAACCCTACAAAATCACATTTGAGCCAGCGCAAGACAATATCTACAATAAGGCCTTTGCGACCAGCAAAGACTCAGATCAGCCTGCGCATCCGCGCAGTCTGATCTGAGTCTTCGCTGTTAGCCTGAGCCTTCTATAGCCCCTGGCCTATTCATAGGGCAACGCGAGAATGCTCCGACCAGGCTGACCTGACGTGCAGGCTGAACTGAGTCTTCAACCATAAGATGGATCTTATTGAAGCTTTTGTCATGCACCGGCCAGAGAATACTCTGATCAGCATGCGCATCCGCGTGTCAGCTCAGAGATGCCGCTGTCCGCTTGAGCCCATCCTAGATTTTCCTGAAAGAAGTACGGATAACTCCTTTATATTCAGCGGGGACAACTTATCGGGTGTTTCTACGTGTCGAAAACTAAGTTATCTTGTGACGCGGCTCGGTGTCCTTAAAATTGTTACGTTTTACTTGACAAGATAATGTGTTTGTGACTTTATAGCCATCAAAAGGACTAAATTTGGTTTGAAAATGCTCTCCGAGTCCGACCGGCCAAATATTCCATTATACGAGGACTGTTCAAATATGAATGCAAGTAGAACGTTTTCTCATGCACTAATGCGAAAATCACCTGGAAATAAATATCACAGCGTAGAAAAACATTTTACCTATACATTGATACCAAACCTGTTAAAATCCGTGCACTTTAGCCATGTATATCGTTCGATAAACACTGTCTACTCTTGTATACTAATACAAAACATTGTTGGAAGAAGGTCAGAGAACGCCGTTGAAATACGGTCCTATATTAAGAATCGTTGTATTCTTAGTATACAGTGCAATGACATTTTTGATGAAAAATGTTCGGTTTATGGGCATAATGAAATAACTTTTCCTACAGTTTTTCGTTGGTGTAAGAATTTCAGCTGTGGGGTAGGCTCAACAGAAGATGTACCACATGATCGTCGGCCGAAAAGAGCAACATCTGCCAAGATGGTTGCTAGAGTGAAAGAAATAGTTGCTACCGATACACGATACACCACTAGGCAAATAGCTAGTATGGTTGGCATCTCATTAGGAGCAGCTCATACAATTCTGAAACGGGGTTTGAAAATGAGAAAGATCTGTGCTAGATGGATTCTCCATCTGTTGACAGATGAGCAGAAAAAGACACGCGTTCAGTGCGCCAAGAAGTTGCTTAAAAAGTTTCCAAATTACAATGCACGGTCTTTCGCTAATGTCGTCACAGGTGACGAGACATGGGTTCACTTTTTTAGCCAAAACGAAAGATTAAGAACAAAACATGGGCAACAAAGTATTGCAAAAGACCATGCATTGCAAAGCGGACCATGAGCGTCAAGAAGGTAATGTATGCCATATTCTTTTCAAATCAGGGCCCTGCTATTCAGGTTGCTGTGCCTAAAGGCATATCTGTAAATGCGAAGTTTTACAAGAATTAAGTTCTTCGAAAATTGAAGAAATATTTCAAAGAACGAAGACCCGCAACTGGTTTGGCCAATGTCAGATTGCTACATGACAATGCGTCATCGCACAAGGCGTTCATTGTGCAAGACTATCTGAAGCAGGAAAAGGTTGTTGAACTCCCTCACCGCCCGTATTCCCCTGGCCTTGCCCCGTGGTCGAAAATTTGTACAGCGCAAACACCTCGGTTCTGCAATATTCGAGTGCCTTCATAGTATACCACGAAGAGACTACCAAAATGCATTCAATGATTGGATCAGAAGACTGAAAGTTTGTATATCTGTTAAAGGGAAATACTTTGAGGGGACAAAATAAATTTTTCATCGAAATCTATCACGGAATCATTTTTATTTGCATAGTTGCATTTATATTTGAACATTCCTCGTATGGGCCACCACAAAAGCAACTATGTCTTTTTGCCTGTGCGTACAGCGAAAACTCATATCAGGCATTGCAGACCCTGATCAAACCATGCGTTTTTCGGCGCCTGACCCTTAAATACCTATACTCTAAGCAAGCAGTGAAGACCCTGACCAGACGCCGCGTTTTGACGCGTCTGATCTGGGTCTACACTGTTTGCCTGGCCCAACCCATGATTCCAGCCCAGATTTTACAGTTAACCTTTTCAAGTAAACACGCTGACCTCACTGCGATAAAATTCTATAAATAATCTGTGTGGATTCCGACAAATCAGTGATAGTCACGTGGACTCCAGCACTAATAGAGGTTTTGTCCTTTATACCTTTGGGTCGATTGATAAACAATCGACCCAAAAATGGCAGTTTACGCTGGAAAGCAGAATATGGTTCATGTTCGTGTAAACGTTTGTTTGATTTGTTTGATTTGAGGTATTACGTCCCCGTCAACACTGTATAGGTCATTTTGGAGACGTTGCTTCCAATGTTGTGGGACTTTTACCCGACATTGAGATAAAATGACATCTCAAGTTCTGTGGCTCAATGAAACCAATAGGGTTTATTAGCATGGGCGGTCCGACTCGCACCGCTTTGTCTGGGCACGCTTAGATCCTCTAAGCGGCTTACCCAGTATTCGTGTGTGGTCGGTTTCAGCTCTGTGTGGAAGCATCATGCAGCCGTATATTTCTTCAAGCCCCGGTGGGCGGGGGCCATCGTATACACGTATGTACATATATTAGCAATGTACATTTTCTTGTCATGATAGCATCTTGTACAGAGCCTGTCGCTTTAGATTACAGCAGTAACATGCAGCTACGTAAAGCATTAAGAAGTTCTTGTGCGAAAATCCCCGGCAGAAACCACTTGATACTGGACAAAGCGGAATTTGCAGAGTTATATGTCTTTCGCCTGTGTGCGTGCGTACATGCGTGCGCGCGTGTGTGCGTGTGTATGTACGTGCATCTTTTGTTCTTAATAGTTTGTAGTTAGTCACTCATCATGCATCATGTTGGCAGTTCATCAAGTTCGTGAAACGAAGAAATGAAGACCCTCTTAACCTCACTTTATATAACGAGAAAGCTGGTTTACAGGGGTATACATTATTTTGCTTATTTCTGCTCGAAACATTCGTTGTGGATACTCGTTAGAACCGCCTCAATGAGGCGATTCTAACGAGCACCAAGAGCCTATGTTTGAAGTATAAACAAGACAAATATCACAAAATTTTATCTTTTTAGTTCATGGGGGGGGGGGGGGTTACATTACTTTGCTTATTTCTGCTCTTAGACATAGGTTGTGGGTACTCATTAGAACCGCCTCAATGAGGCGCTTCTAACGAGCACCCACAGCCTATGTTTGGAGTATAAACAAGACAAATATCATAAAATTTCATCTTGGATGCATGAAAGAATGCATGCACTATGTCACACGGATGTGTTATCATAACGTCTGTTGAACACCCAAGATGATCTTTATGTGAAGTCAGTCTTACATGGGCCCCGTCAAGCGATTTTGGTACTTATCGCCTATCGAGCAGCGAAGGTTCAGGCGAGCCTGCGCATCCGCGCAGTCTCGCCAGAACCTTCGCTGCTCGCTCATACAAGCAGTGACTCAAGAGGAACCTTCAGACAGAAAGCCATATCCCTGGCCCCTCTGAATGGCTGGGCATGCGCAGTTAAAATTTGTCATGACGGAATGCTCGAAGACACAAATTCGCTTGGCGGGGCTCACGTATTAAATAGAATCATTGCATTTTATCTACAATCAATTATGACACCGTAGATGTCAAAACTACAGAAGAGCATTAGGGCTATGTCTGCTTTTATTTCTTTTAACAGACGAAATTTCGACTTATGATCTCGACACTTCGACTTATTGTCTTGAAACTTCAACACAGAAACTCGAAATTTCGATGAAGTATCTCGAAATTTGACTAACGATCTCAATATTTCAATGCATTAACTCGATACTTCGACATATTAACTCGTAATTTCGACATAATTACTCACTGAAAATTTAAGTTATGACCTCGAGATTTCGACATTTTATCTAACTGTAATCAACATAATTAATTTCGAGTTATAACGACAAATTTCGAGACACTCAAACGAAACTTCGAGATCATTTGTCAAAATTTCGAGATCATTAGTCAACATTTCGACTCTAAGCCCAAATTTCGAGATCGTATATCGAAATTTCGAGTCATTATGTCCCAATATCGGTTTATTAGGCCTAAAACAAAATAGCTGTGTTTCCGATCCTGATTTCTGTGCCGATCCTGCAATTTTTAATTGTCATCCAGAAAAAAATAAAATAAATAAAAAGATTTTCTTACCTACCGAACTTAATATTTTTTAGAACTTTTAATAAAAATTCATAAAACTGACAAAATAGCTAAAGTAATAATTGAAACCCTGTCCTTTTGCTTCCTTGCTGCTTTTACTCCCCCGTCATTTGAACATTTTCAGGTGATATAGTTAAAAGGGGGAGTTCCAGCCTATAGTAAATTTCCATAGGGTTTTGCCCACGCACAGATTTCCATGATATTGTGCATAATTAATGCCTGGTAAATGACTGTCCATTATTTAGCTATTTCACTCTCATATCTGTTTTCATTATAAATCTACAATGTTTTGTTTATTTCCACATCCGAAAATAGGGGTACCCTCAAACAAGTGTATAAATACATAACAGCGACTTATAATTTGGAGTTATTTTGTTCTCAGGCATAGCTGTAGTCATTTGTAATTATTTTTGTATCACAGTTGCTATTGGTCAGTTGAAGTTCCACAGACCATGATCAATTTCATATGGAGCAGACCCCAGATTTCACAACCATAAAATCTTTTGGAGTATGTTTGACTTTTGATTTCACATTGTTGCAGTTCTTGTCACCCCATCATTTTAATATGAAAATTGCCCATATATGTGTAGAACATTTTATCAAACTTTCTTGAAAATCTGAGACCGGTAACATACTGCATTTGAACATTTAACAGTACTGGTCAGATTTTTATTTTTTTTTAAACCATTGTAGATATGGTATAACATTTTCAATCGAGAAATTGCCACCAATATATATATACACATGAATATATGTATGTTTAAACCTTGATTGCATAGTATGAGCTCATTTAATCAGCATTTGTATTATTTATGGTACCCTGGGGAACACCAAAAACACAATTAATTTTGAGGGTTCATTAACATTTCAGTCAGATTTTATTAAAATAATATTTCATTTCTTAACAGGCGTTTTTGCATTTAAAGTAATCCTAAAGCCTGCTGAAGCTTATTATGACAAAGATTGTTGAAATGGCAAGTAAAATGGATGATTCTGTAAACCAGACAATTTCGTTTGACTCTCTGAACTGATGCAGTCTACTTAAAAAGTTTGAAAAGTCTGATTGTCATATCTGAATGACACAGCTTGCTTGAATGGCCAAGAGTAATGATGTTTTATTATGGTTGAGCCAGGTATGTCATAATAACACAGACAATATTTTCTGATCTTTTGGCCCGCTGTATACACAGATTACTGTAGACAAAGTGGACACACAAGTGTGCTGGCTCTTTTGTCACACTAAAAATGCCCCCCCCCCCCCCCCGCAACTAAAGCACAAACAAATACATAAAATTGCCTGCTGTGCAAATCAGTGTCAGAACGTTTTATTATTACTATTCTTAAATATGATCCAGTTATTTTTTTAGTATAATGAAATAGTATAATCGAGAAGACTATTCAGTTCAGCTTTTGAACGATTTCAGAGGAAGAAAAGAGCAAACAGTATATTTGCTATCAGTATTATAGAAAAGTATAAAGCCAACTGCAGATTTTGGTTCAGAATATGTTAATAGTACAGCTAACAGCTGATTTACGACATTTTCAAAAACTGATGACTACAGAGCTAGAAAGCTTAACATAGATGACAAGTACTGCATATAGATGACTAAAAATGCGAATGGTATTTCAACATCTAAATATAATATCAGCTATCAAATGCATTAGTTACAGCTACTTGCCTTCCATCTATTTCATTTAGGGAAGTGTATATCAAATGCCAATTTTACAACTGGTTAAAGTGTGACTAGCTCTGCATTCATTTTGAAGACTAAGACATTGTAGCTTAAACTATTCAGCTGTTATAATGAACTTAGAAAAAATGCAGAAAATGGTTTTCAGGATCTCATAAAGCCTTTGGTGGGGAGCCGAGTGTGAATCTCTTTGACCAAGTGATGTAAGAAAAAATTACCAACACATGGACCGATCAATCATTAGTTGGTTGGTTGATTTTAGGTTAAACGTCCCCGTCAACACTGTATAGGTCATTTAGGAGACGTTGCTTCCTTTACCCGACATTGAGATGAAACGACATCTCAAGCCCTGTCGCCCAATGAAACCAATAGGGTTAATAAGCATGCACCGACTTGCACCGCTTTGCCTGGGCAGGCTTAGATCCTCTAAGCAGTTTACCAGTGCTCCTTTGCAGTCCTGTTCAGCTCCACGTGAAAGCATCATGCAGCCCATCTATATCTTCAAGCCCCGATGGATGGGGGCCTAATCAGTCATTGGAACAAATCGAAAAATCAGTCTGTCCCTTCACAGTTTGCAATTTATTGGCTGCTGTTTTATTTTAAAGAAGTAAAAATGACAACAACAAAATTAATTAATGACAAAAATAGGAATATGAAAGTAATTTATAAAGCAGATTCAATGTGTCATTGCGTATTACTGACATCAAGTGTCTTTGTATTGCAGGGTTTAAAAACATACAGAAAGACCAAACAAAACACCTTGTCTTATTCCTATTGTCCCTTAATGTAATTGTTTGAGGAAGATCATTTTTGCAATACTGTCAACACAAATATTCATCATGAACAGTGCATGAATGAATTTTATTTTTTCTCTTTAAAATGTTTGGATTGAACTTGTGTACTTTGCTAATGTATGTTCTGATTTACTTTTTAAAAGTCAAACCAAAACTCCTGTCTGTAAACAGTGCCTTTTTTTTTTGGGGGGGGGGGGGGGGGGGGGGAGGGTATTTGTGTGTGTGTGTGGGGGGGGGGGGGGGGAGTTTTTATTACATAAATGCCTATGCTAAGCTTTGTATGATAAGGTGGCACTAAATGGTCATTAGTAACACAATAAAAATACACTTTAAGGAAGTCTTGTCCCCTTATATTGCAACTGATTTTAGCACAAAAATAGACCTGAAACCATATCTAGCAATAAAAAACAATGCTACCGGTTTCTGACTTTTTTGAAATTTGTTTGCTATATAGAGGATATATGTGGCCTATTTTATATGCAATATCTTGGGGTGACAAGATCAGTAACACATCTAATACTTATGATGAAAATCATTTTTTTTATAAATTTTCATGAAAAGTAGAAGAAATTTTGTAAATAAATTTATCAGAAAATTTAAAAGACATAGACACATTTACAGTTTTTATATTAGATTAATCCTTATAGAGTTCTGTTGCCAATCAAAGCAACAAAATTTGAAAATAATCATACCTATTGATTTAAGACTGAAAAGTTTACAGGTGTGTATGACCTCTACAGGGGACTACCCCAGGGAGCTCTCCTGAGACCTATAGTAATTTATCAAATGAAACAAAGTTATATATATAGTTGATAGTCCTCAAGTAAACAACAATTGAAGTTTCAAGAAAATCTGTGCGTGGGCAGATTTGGAACTCCCCCTTTCCCCGTTTAAATGGTTTTTGTCCATCAAACAAACTTTCACGGAAAGTAAAACGTTTTTTTTTTTTTTTTGCGATCTGCACCGACCCTCTACCGTTTTCGGTATGTTAACTTAGTGGAAACACATTTATTTTTAAGCCTTATATTGAAACTTCGAGTCCACTGTGTCGACATTTTGATACTGTACCTATGAAAAGAAATATAATAGACATGGCCTTAATGCTCTTCCGTAAATAACTATCCGTTTAAAAGTGCATATTGTTTTGATGGGAATCTCAGACCTTGAGACAAACGTGTATGTTTTGTCAGATGCAAATTAATAATTAGTGTCTCCAAGCGGAATGCATATTAGTCCAATATTAAGGTGATTTTATACACCTGGGCCAGTTGTTCAAAACTAACGACATCGTTAGTTAACAAATTGTGAAACTTTGAAAACTTAATATGGCAAATTTCATCATGTGAACAAGTCCGTGAGATGAAGACCCCCTTAAACCTCACTTTATATAGAGAAAACTGGGGTTTAAAGGGGTATACATTATTGTTCGTTTTTCTGCTCCAAGACATAAGTTGTGGGTACTTGTTAGAACGGCAGGGCTTGAGAAGTCATTTCATCTCAATCTCTGGTAAAAGTCCCATAAAATTGGAAGCAGCGTCTCCAAAATGACCTAAATAGTGTTGACATTGACGTAAAACATCAATTCAAACAAACAAACAAATACATTATAAATTTTACCGCCAAAACTCGAAAATTTTAAGACGAAAAAATGTGAAAAAATAGGTTGTGGGTGCTCCATAGAACCGCCTCATATATGAGGCGGTTCTATGGAGCACCCACAACCTATTTTTTTCAGTTTAAATAAGAAAAAATATCACAGCTTTTCATCAGAAAAGTAGCCATTTTGAAGGTGCGAATAATGCACTTTGTCGCACGGGTGTGTTATCATAATGTGCTAAAATTTTTGCTGAAAAAATGTGAGTAGCTTTTGCAACAACTGGCCCCGGAAGTCTTTTCCGTCCCTTTTACAAGAAAGCTCTGGGAATTTTCTCAGTATGATTAGGAAAATTGAGGCCCTTCGAAAACATCACGAAAACAAGCCTGTATGATTCTGACCCCTTTGAATCCCACTTTTATAATGTTAAACTGAGGTTTATAGGCGAAAAGTTATTTTTCTTATTTCTGCTCTGAAATATAGATTGTGGGTACTCGTTAGAACGCCTTATCAAGGCGGTTCTAACGCATCCCGAAAACATGCCCTATAATTCTGACGCATTTGAACCCAATTTTTATATAGTAAATCAAAACTGGGATTTACTGGGGTAAACCTTATTTTTCTTATTTCTGCTCTAAAATATAGATTTAGTACTCGTTTGAACCGCCTCGATGAGGCGGTTCAAATGTCTAACCACAATCTATATTTTTGGCATAATATGAAAAATATCACTTTTTTTTTCATCTTAAAATTTTCGTGTTTTGGCGGTTAAATTTATAATGTATTTGTTTGTTTGTTTGAATTGATGTTTTATGTCCCGGTCAAAACTATTTAGGTCACTTTGGAGACGTTGCTTTCAATTTTGTGGGACTTTTACCCGTGATTGAGATGAAATGACATCTCAAGCCCTGCCCCCATATGAAACCAAAAGCTTACATGCCTTGGACAGTCTAAACCACACCACTTTGCCTGGGTAGGCCTAGTACTTCTAAGTGGTTTACCAGTGCTCGTGTGGGGTCAGTTTCAGCTCTACGTGGAAGCCGCCATGCAGCCCAATCTAATTCTCCAAGCCCCGATTGGGCGGGGGCGAAAAATGTATTTGTACATATAGGCGGGTTTTCATAATGTGTGGGTTTATTGTTAAAGGAAAAAAATTGATTCTCATAACCAACTTTTGTTTGTATTGGAGTTTAACGGCCCAGTCTTCGCCCCCGCCCATAGGGGCTTGAAGAAATATATGGGCTGCACGATGCTTCCACGCAGAGCTGAATCTGGCCCGCACACTAGTACTGGTAAACCGCTCAGAGGATCTAAGCCTGTCCAGGAACCGCGGTGCGAGGCGGACCGTCCATGCTAATAAACCCTATTGGTTTCATTGGGCGACAGGGCTTGAGATGTCATTTCATCTCAATGTCGGGTAAAAGTCCCACAAAATTGGAAGCAACGTCTCCAAAATGACCTTTACAGTGTTGACGGGGACGTTAAACCTCAAATCAAACAAACAATAACGGCCCAGTCAACACTGTTTGGGTCATTGTTGAGCCGGTCAGTTTACCTATCCGCACTTTTCCTAACTAACGACTTCGCAAAAAAAAAAAATATATATATATATAAATAAATAAATAAATAAAAGTGGAATTAGGTTATTTTATAAATGCGGCATAAAACAAACACTTTCCCTTAGCATACTATAATATTTGAAAAGCAATTTAATCCGTATTATATATGGACCAACAAATCATCATATTTAGTTAAAACAAATATGCCACTGTAATACCCTTAAGCTATTGTCTGAGACCAGGATTAACGGTCACAACCGATAATCATCGAAAACTGCCGACAATAGCTGAATTGCTTTAAAACATGTGTCAAGTAGCGTAATTCTGGAGGCTACCTGGAAAAACTGCCAGTACAGGTTTGTTCCCTTGATTTCCCTTGATTTCATATGGCCGAACTTTTCCCGTATGCTTATACTTAACTGGTTAACCAGTACAGTGCACATTTTTCGCCAGAAACTGATAACTGCTCTTCTTGCATCAAATTCTTTCCTCTAAGAGTGGGTAAATCCCTATTGGAGAGGGGGGCAAGATAACAAATTTGCCTCCCTTGAATTTTTATCCAGTCCCTTTAAACACCACACATATTAATGTCAATTTCAACAATATCATATCTTTAATCAAATACATAACAAAAAGATCACCGCATATCTTAACAATAAATAACAACCATTAACATATGATATTCGTATTGTCTTTATACGTTTATTGCATAAATGTTTGGGAATTTGGATTTTCTTTTTAACCCATTCAGTACCAGAAACCCCTAAAGGGGTACCTTGGCAAACCGTGCAGGCTCAGATCAGACGCCGCAGAACGCGGCGTCTGATCAGGACCTACACTGTTTGCAAAAAGTTAAGCCATTTCCCGAATAAATTTTGAAGAAAACGCAACCTGACACCCCTAAATTTTAAAATGGACTCCTGCTTTATATAAGGAGGAAGATTCCATTTGGTACAAATAGGGTAAATAAAATGTCACCAGCCTATGACAATCATACATACATCAGCGACTTTAACCCTTTTTGTACCAAATGGAATCGTCCTCCTTTTATATAGCAGGAGCCCATTTCAAAATATAGGGGCGTCAGGTTGCGTTTTCATCAAAATTTATTTGAAAAATGGCTGGAATTTTAGCAAACAGTGGAGGCCCTGATCAGACGCCGCATTCTGTGGCGTCTGATCTGGGCCTGCACTGTTTTCAAGGGTACCCGTTTTGGGGTTTCTGGTACTAAATGGGTTAAAATGTCTTTCTAAAGCCGTCTTTAAGTTAATAAAATTCTGTTTACGACCGTATCAGACTAATATTTTTTCGGCCAGGGCCATGGAAAAGAGAAAAAATCATAGCGTGCGCACCACTGATACATGATCGCCCCCGCCCATAGGGGCTTAAAGAAATATATTGGCTGCATGATGCTTCCACGCAGAGCTGAATCCGGCCCGCACACTAGTACTGGTAAACCACTTAGAGGATCTAAGCCTGTCCAGGAACCGCGGTGCGAGGCGGACCGCGCGTCCATGCTAATAAACCCTATTGGTTTCAATGGGCGACAGGGCTTGAGATGTCATTTCATCTCAATGTCAGGTAAAAGTCCCACAAAATTGGAAGCAACGTCTCCAAAATGACCTTTACAGTGTTGACGGGGACGTTTAACCTCAATTCAAACAAAGAAACAAACCACTGATACATGTAAGCAAATAAGTTCACTTTTACATTTTTCATGGTTTATAGAATGCAGTGACCACTGACAGAAAAAGACAGATTCAGGATGAAGGAAGAGTTGGGTGTTCGCACGCATTTGGCGTGCTGAAGAATTGGTTGTGTCCCACCCAGTTTGAACGGCATTATGAAAAGTTATCTAGTCCAAAATTTACATAAGCACAGCAAAAACTACACCACATCATGCAAACACGCCTATATAATTTTGACCCCTCGGGTTTACAGGGGTATATATTATTTTTCTTATATTCCTGCTCAAAAACCTTGATTCTGGGGCCTAGGTACTCGTAAGAACCACCTCGCCGAGGTGGTTCTTACGAGTACCCACGATCTATGTTTAGAACAGAAATATGAAAATTATCAGATTTTTTTTTTTTTTTTTTTGCTGAAAACCTTCATTTTTTTTTTTTTTTTTTTTTTGTGATAAAATGTTCTTTATATTTGAATAGACGGGGTTTAATAATGAAGTCTCTGATTATGAAAAGTTATCTAGTCCAAAATTTACATAAGCACAGCAAAAACTACACCACATCATGCAAACACGCCTATATAATTTTGACCCCTCGGGTTTACAGGGGTATATATTATTTTTCTTATATTCCTGCTCAAAAACCTTGATTCTGGGGCCTAGGTACTCGTAAGAACCACCTCGCCGAGGTGGTTCTTACGAGTACCCACGATCTATGTTTAGAACAGAAATATGAAAATTATCAGATTTTTTTTTTTTTTTTTTTGCTGAAAACCTTCATTTTTTTTTTTTTTTTTTTTTTTTTGTGATAAAATGTTCTTTATATTTGAATAGACGGGGTTTAATAATGAAGTCTCTGATAAACCTGCAAATGAGCCCAGTCTCATCATTACGACCACACACCCGTGCAATATAGTGCATTTTTTCATATCTCTATAATAGTTTTCTTATAAAAATCCGCGATATTTTTCTTATTCATACTGAAAATTTATGTTGTGGGTGCTCGTTAGAACCGCCCCAATGCGGAGGCGGTTCTAACGAGTACCCACAACCTATGTTTTGGAGCAGAAATAAGCAAAATAATGTATACCCCATAAACCCCATTTTTCTCTGTAAGGAAGGGGTTTAAAAGGGGTTTTTTCATCACGAAAACACACCTATATAATTTCGACCCCCTTGAACCCCATTTATATATAGTAAAACTGGGGTTTACAGGGGTAAACCTTATTTTTTCTTAAATCTGCTCTAAAATATAGATGGTGGGTACTCGTTAGAACCGCCTCGATGAGGCGGTTCTAACGAGTGCCCACAATCTATATTTTGAGCAGAAAAAGGAAAATATCTCAATTTTTTTCATCTTTAAATTTTTTTTTTTTTATTTTATTTTTTTTTTTGCGATAAAGGTGGCAATGTATTTGTATAGGCGTGTTTGGGTAATGATTTTACTGTCCTTTTCACGTGATGTTATTTTAATTAGGGGTTTTACGCCCGTTGATACCAATTTTGAGGGACATTGAGATGAAATGATATCGCAGGCCCTGCCGCCCAATGAAACCAAGAACCGCCGTTTTATGAGGTTTTGCGACGTCATCGATCGTTTCCGTTTGACTTGAGACGGAGTAACGGCTTTTTCACGACCTAAGTACGTAACAAAAGCAGGTAACTGCAGGTGTCACAGTCAAACATGTTGGCGGGATTCTTCAAACAATGGCGGAATGTTGAGAGAATATGAAGGAAACAACAACATTTAGTCTACTTTCAGTGTGTTAGAATCGAAATAGATCAGCTCTATTGCGTGGTTTGTTGAGTAATATATATAATATAGTTTGTCGGTCAGTTGTAAGAAGATAATTCACTCGCGCTACGCACTCGTGATTTGATCTACCTTACATCTGACCTCCAAACAGTGATATATTACTCAACAAATAACTGCTAAAGCTAATCTGTTTCTTACTCAACAGCACGTTATATGTTTGTTTTGTTTTGTTGTTGTCGTTTTTACAGAAATAAGAACCTTCATATCTCGGGCTGAGTATTAAATTCATTTTGCTCAAAATCATATAAAGGTTCCTTTTAAAAGGAAAGGCTTGCCTGGTTTCAAGGGTACTGTTCCTTGTGTAAATGTAGCCATATTGCCGCCACATGAATGTACGAGTTGGTGTAGATGAAAGTACTGGTGAGGAAGCAAGTTGCACTGTTCTTGTTAATGGGGCATAGACTTTTGATGCAGTGTACTCAAAGGCAATATATGGTTTATCTACACATTGGAATGGACAAACCCATGAGATGTCAATTTTCTATGTGGCACTACCCTGACATTTATTGGAAGAAATATTTCAATGTTAAGGTAATTGAAGCATTGACATGTGACCCAATGATCACATTCTCACTTTTGACCAACTATGATAGTAAGGGATCATTGAAGACCCTGTTTTATTGAACACCTTGTTCATGACACATCGTCTCAGTGTGATGAATGCACCTGTGAAGTGTCATGAATATATTCCATACGGTTTAGGAGTAATGGCCGGGGCGCGGTTTACTATATGGTACTAAGTCAAGGGCATATAATCCAAAAGCCAAAAATGCAAGAGTTGTCTTCCTTGTTCATGACACATCGTCTCAGTGTGATGAATGCACCTGTGAAGTTTCATGAATATATTCCATATGGTTTAGGAGTTATGGCCCGGACATGGTTTACTATATGGTACTAAGACAAGGTCAGATAATCCAAAACCCAAAAATGCAAGAGTTGTCTTCCTTGTTCATGACACATCGTCTCAGTGTGATGAATGCACCTGTGAAGTTTCATAAATGTATTCCATACGGTTTAGGAGTTATTGCCCGGACACGGTTTACTATATAGAACTAAGTCAAGGCCAGTTAATCCAAATACCCAAAATGCAAGAGTTGTCTTCCTTGTTCATGACACATCGTCTCAGTGTGATGAATGCACCTGTGAAGTTTCATGAATATATTCCATACGGTTTAGGAGTTATGGCCCGGACACGGTTTACTATATGGTACTAAGTCAAGGGCAGATAATCCAAAAACCAAAATTGCAAGAGTTGTCTTCCTTGTTCATGACACATCGTCTCAGTGTGTTGAATGCACCTGTGAAGTTTCATGAAATTATTCCGTACGGTTTAGGAGTTATGGCCCGGACACGGTTTACTATTTGGTACTAAGTCAAGGGCAGATAATCCAAAAACCAAAAATGCAAGAGTTGTTTTCTTTGTTCATGACACATCGTCTCAGTGTGATGGATGCACCTGTGAAGTTTCATGAATATATTCTATACGGTTTAGGAGTTATGGCCCGGACACGATGTCGGGACGGACGGACGGACAAACGAACGGACGGACAGGGGTAAAACTTAATGCCCTTCAGCTATTCTCCAAATAGGCGGGGGCATAAAAACCCATCGAGTTTTGACCTTCGAGTGAATTGTAGACTGCTACACAGATGATTTACGAATGTGGTCAGATAAACTGTATTGACGGTAGTGCACAGTAGACCGTGGCCTGGTGGATACATTCGCTTCGGTGTTTAGTTAAACTTTCGCACAGAAACGATAGCTCTGTCACTAGACCATCTCTCACTAAACTGGTACCCTGTATTCTATTAAAATATGCGAAAGCATTGAGCTATAGGCCGAGGGAACCAGAACACCGGAAAAAGCTGACTGTATCTCTGATTTTTGTTTAAAAAAAAAAAACACCTGAGGATCCAAAATAAGGCATCAGGGGACAGTTAATCGCAGCACTTTTTTGTCCGCGCCACACCAAGTTTTTGAATCGTTATCGACAACTCCTGGAGAAAGCGATAACTTCTGTTTTGGTTTCAAATTGCTCCACACATGCATGAAATCAAAACAGAATACCAAAGAAACACTTCTCTGTTTGCATAGGCTGACAGCAGTAGCATTTCACTTACCCCACCCACTAATTTTTACATACACAAAATCATGACTCCACCTCACTTTGACAGATCCTGTGAATTTACTCCCAAAACACCAGTACTTGGCACCTGTTGAAATGGCATGTACACTCAGTCACATGCAAAGAAATAGACAGAAAAGTATACCATAACCAGTAAACTTTTTCAAGAATCCTCTTTGAAAAACAGACACTTTTTAGTGCCAAAGCTACCTTCGTGAATTCAGATATGCCGCTGCACCTTGAACTTGCACAGCATCCAGACAGCCGGGGTGATAGCTTCGTATTCCATTTCATAAAAGTACAGATACTCAGCAAAGAAGCCCACATTGGCAAAAAATATCCACATATCACAATTTCTATGAGCAACCTTGCCATTATTGACCCTCCTACTATAATATTTTGAAAAACGTCCACCCTCAAATGCGAAACTGTCCCCTGATGCCTTAAGTTTGGAAGTTTTCTTTGATTTTCAGCCATTGGTGATCCCACATTGTAATTTGGCTTATTTGTAATAAAAACAAATAAAAAAGTGTTGACTAAAATACACTTTGTTGCTTTCATAGCCCTTTGGGAATTTCATTAATACTGAAGAGCGGCCAAATTCAATTCGGAGAATTGCGCACTAAGTCCATGATGGACGATGCTTTCTGAAGATGTCATTTGATGATACACAGCAATGTGGTGAATAGGGATGTAAACAGTGATGTTTGATGTAAAACATGTAACTGATAGCACTGGTCCTAAATGACTGAATTGGTGTACATGGGCCGTAAACTTAAGAACCCACCCCCAATCCCCAAATTTTCCTAAAATGACTGGCCCTTTGAGATATTCATTATCTCCCCTTTGATACTGATCAGAGTCTAAAGTGGACACCCTCTGCAGGTAAGAAAAAGGGAGAGAACAAACCAATTAAGTCAGTTGTGTCATTTCTTATCAGATAACTGGCTTAGATAAAGATACTGACAGGCTCTAAAACAATCAAAATCATAAGGTTTCTACTGAAGCTGAATTTCGACCAAAACAGAGTCTACAGGTTATGATAAAACAGCAACTATGCATACCAGAAACTGCAAAAAAGGGTATTTCATTTCTGAATGTGTTTGAGAAAGGTTCTACTGTGTTTTTGTTACAGTCAAAGCACTATTTTCTGAGTCTGGGGCATACTACAAGGTAAGAACTAAGCCCCAGACTAAAAAATCTCCATAAAAGAATCAGGGAGGAGTGTAACATTGCACTAGCCTTGTCATTCTCCACTATATAAAATGGAGTCAGCACAAGAAAACACTTTCTGGCTGCAAGAAACTACACTTACTTGGATAAGAAGAACTTCTTAACTTGCACATGTGCTGTAATCAGCAACTAGCAGCTAGACCTGGTGAGTATTCTGAGGTTACTAGCTACTGACTGGAAAAGAGAAAGAATCCTATCAGAATCAAGGGGGGAAACCTACGTCACGATGACGTCACACAGAAAGACAATGGCAGCCGCCATCTTGAAAGTACCTCTCGCTTCGGTAAGTGTTTTTGTGTTAAACAGATGATTTAAGCACAATCTTGACACAGCTTTTATCGCAGAGTACGGGCGAAATAACAATGTTTTGTCTGCAAAAAGAAATTTGTGCAGGCTTTCAGTAGTATGGATAAACACGTTGGATTTAGTTCATTTCAGCGATCCATTCGTCAACACTCTGGATATGAAAATCATTCATATGAAGCAGCGCAGTGTTTTCATTAATCCTCTCATAACGAGTACACGACTTTTTCAGAAGAAAATACCATAGAAGTGTTTATTTGTATTAAAATTAAAATTTTTGAACTTTATAAGACGTTTTCAGTAAATGGTATCGTTAACACTCGATCAGAAATGAGATACGTACACACTCTGAAACCAGCGTATAGTTGTTTGTTTTTTTTTTTTTTTTTTGGTTTTACGGCCCTTTCAAGATTATTTCACTCATATCGAGCCGATCGCTAGTCAGAAGTGGGCGAAAATCGGAGTACCCGGAGAAAAACCACATGACCTTCCGTCGCAGAACTTGGCGTCTCACATATGACCCGAGCGAGGCTCGAACCACAGCGGTGAGAGACCTAATAACCAAAAGTCAGCGCTCTTAACCACTAGGCCACATATAGTTGTTTCTCGTGACGACCTGAAAAGCAGGGTAACAAGTATCTTTGACAATAGTGATGGCCAGATGACCAGCCGGTCACAATTTCCGCTCTCTTGTCACTTAAGAAGACATTGCCTAGTCTAGAACATTGTCGCACTTGAACTACTTCCAATGTTGCGCCGAGTTGCGAAAAAAATGACGATAAAACAAATGGTTCAGATTTAAAATATCTGTAAAAACAAGAGGCCCTTGGGCCACTATACTCACCATAGTTCAGTTGGGCTCTGCCCCATGGAAGACATGTGTTTCATTAAGCTATTAAGGCTAGAAAAATCTAATTAGAGGTCCACCCAAGGACTATGCTGCGAAATTAGGTTTCTAGCTTTTCTTGTTCTTGTGAAAACGTTGACAAAATATTAATATTGGCCTAATTTTTGGGAGAAGATTTAAAGAATAGATGAACAAATAAGATGAAGATGCTTATTGCCTTTCATACAATATTAGCCATCATAATTGCATTGCATACAAATGTTCTAGAAAAGGGTAACCCCTTTGAAGCAAGGACTACAAGACAGAACTGAAAACTGTGGAGTGTACACGATTTTTTTTTGGACCAGGCTAGCTAGTTTCGGCCAGTTTGGCCGCATCAATAACCCTTAAACATTGACGAACCCCTGCGGTGGCATCAATGATCCCAAATGACTGGAAAATAAATCCACACTTTGATGAAGAGCAGATAAACATTTTACGGGCGCCAAATATTCCCATAACACCAGCTACGGTGAAATATATTACTTTCTAGAAAAATGTAATCCTTTGGAAGCAAGGGCAACAAGAAAATAAAAATAAAGCCACACTATGATAAAGATTGAAGTTTCAACATTTTATAGTTCCTAGGAAATTTTTGATGAAATTTAACTTAGACCTTTGATAGAGAGAAAGACCTTCCTTTGTTTAGGTTTCCATTATGGTCTGGTCGCTTAATGTTTGTATTTCTTTCCCTTTGGTGTTTTTTATGGGTGGAGTAAGTTAATTGTATCAATTCCTGATCTTTGTTTTACTTCTACTTTAAGTAAAGATGAAATGGGATGTCAAGAAAAACACTGCATCTTACACTATATAAGTTATCATCCCAACTGCATATGAAAAATAGAAGTGAAGGCAATGATTAGGAATCGATACAATTAAACCACTGCTCCCATCAGAGACACCAAAGGGAAAGAAACACAAGCATGAAATAACTAGACTCTAAACATCACTAGCGGAAAGCCAAACGGACAGTTTCTTTCCAACAAAATGGCCAGTTGGCTGTCTAAAACAAAAGTATATAAGCGAATACTGGTAATCACTTAGAGGGTCCAAATTAGAAGAAGAGGCAATGATCCGGAATCGATACATTTAACCCACAGCTTCCATCAGAGACTCCAAAGGGAAAGAAACACAAACATGAAACAACATACCCCAACGTAAACACCAACAGCGGAAAGCCAAAAGGACCGTTACGTTCTCACAAAATGGCCAAAAGGCTATCCAAAATAAAATAATACAAGCAACACAAACACCCAAAGACCCCAAGCCTGCCCAGGAAAAGTGGTGCGAGTTGGACCGTACATGTGTATAAAAACGAAGTAAATGCAATGTTCAGGAATCCCTATTTGTTTCACTGAAGGCATTGCTTGAGATGTCTTTTCATCTTAATGTTGGATAGAAGTCCCGAAAAGATTGGAAGTAACGTCTCGAAAATGACCTAACTGCTGTTGACGGGGCCGTTCAACCTCAATTTCAACCAAACAGGCATCATCATTTCATATGTTTATGCCGTTCGTAGTTTTTTTTGCGTATCGCGCGAAAATAGTAGACGTTTTTCTTTTATCTTTGTAGTTGAGACGTTATTTGTTTTGTTTTGTCAATATATCAGCCGGTGCAAGACAAATGCTAAAATATGACATGTGCGACTAGTGAATACCTAGACCAGTCCATGCATCCGATCGGTGTAATATTTCGCTTTTGAAACAATAGTGAGCTATTACACTACCCACACCTGCTCGTTGTACGGACGATTCTTAATCCTAACCAACCGCACAAGTCCAACAGCAGATCCTGAACAGCGTAACGAGAAAAAAAATGTCATTGGGGCCTCGATAAGGATCGGTTTATACAACAAGCAGGTGTGGGAAGTGTCAAATATTACTACTGTTTTTAAAACTCAAGAATACACCGATCAGACTGCCCGGGTATGCAAGCTGATCTGGGTAGTCTATCGTCGCACATAAATTGCCTTATTGTAGCTTTTTTCTTGCACCGGCTCATTAATTAAAATAAATAACGTTGAAACTACACAAAATGCCTACTTTTTGTGGGTGTTATGCAAAATACTGCATCGAGTGAGGTAAATGTCAAATTAACGTTACAAAAAGTGTTACACTTTTCATTAAAACTGTGCTACAGTGTACAATATTGTTTTTTGGTCGACAAAATTACTAAGCAATGGAGCTTTTTTAAAAATAGTGCTTAAGTCCACCTGACCATCACTAAAGGTAGCTGTTTTTTATAGAAAATAGCCGCCTTATTCTTATAGCTGTGAGGATGGCGTATTCAATAATATGGTTATCAATAGAATCTGAACTAAAATCGTGTGTTGGGTTTAGCAAACGGTGTAAGCCCTAACAAGACGCGACAGAGCGCGGCATCTGATCAAGGTCTACACTGTGTGCTTTTTGTACACGTATGTAAGGAATAAACAAATGTTTACAGTCTAAGTCTTCGTGTATTTTTCAAACCCACCCAAGAGACAGCTGACCCAACTGTTCTATTACTACTTTGATTAAAGTAAGTTTGTTTGTTTGTATTGGAGTTTAAGGGCCCAGTCAACAATATTTAGGTCATTTTTATCCCGGTCAGTTTACCTATCCACACTTTTTCTGTGCAGGCTTATACGTTAACCAGTACAGCGCCCATTCTATCGCCAGAAACTGACAACTACCCTTCTTGAATCAGCGGAAGGTAGAGACTGACCATAGAAAAGATTCCATGATCAATCTCCACGAAAGAATTTTGCCGACCCTGGCAGGTAACGAAGCCGCGTCCTCCTGATCACCAGTCAGACGCGCATCCAACTGAGCAACCGAGGCCGGCTTAAATAAAGTAAGATAATGCCTTTTTATAATGAGCAGATCATTGCAAGAAGTTTAGTTCTCAGCCACGACAGTATTTTTCCGCTCATGTAAGAGACCATTGAGGACCTCAAGAGATGTCTGCCTATTCTTCGTTAGCCTGTATGACTCTTTTTATTTTCAGAGATAAATGTTAACCTAATTCTGTTGTTTTATACCTCAACGCAAGAACGACGATGCTCCAGAGTGGGCTATATCTTCTTAAGTGACAAGGGAGCAGACATTACAACTGCCTGTTCATCTGGCCACCATTATTGTCCAAGATACTTGTAACCTTTAGAGAATTTGGCGCCTTTTACCCTGCTTTTCAGGTTGTCACGAGAAACAACTATATGCTGATTTTCAGAGTGTGTACGTATCTCTTTTCAGATCGAGTGTTAACGGTACCATTTACTGAAAACGTCTTATAAAGTTCAAAAATTTTAATTTTAATACAAATAAACACTTCTATGGTATTTTCTTCTGAAAAAGTCGTGTACTCGTTACTTGAGGATTAATGAAAACACTGCGCTGCTTCATATGAATGATTTTCATATCCAGAGTGTTGACGAATGGATCGCTGAAATTAACTAAATCCGACGTGTTCATCCATACTACTTAAAGCTTGCCTAAATTTCTTTTTGCTGACAAAACATTGTAATTTTGCCCGTACTCTGCGATAATAGCTATGTCAAGATTGTGCGTAAAATATATGTTTAACACAGAAATACTTACCGAAGCGAGTTCCTTTCAAGATGGCGACCGCCTTGGTGTAAAATTATGACGTCATCGTGACGTAGGTTTCCCCCCTTGAGAATAATGTGTCCAAAGTACATTCTTGGACACACAGAAGGTCTTACAGTGCTGAAAAGGACATTGTTGTTAATATTAAGGACCTGGATAGGCTTTTGGGACATTTGCACAGCACAAATTTGAGATCTGTTTATGAGGCAACCTTTGCATCTATAGTGGTCATGGCACTGTCCATCATTTTTACTGAATTACCTATTATTTTTTCAAAGAATGTGGCTCATGAGACAGGTCATAACATTTACACAGAGATGGTTAGGGCAAATATGGGCAAAATATCATATCAAGTGCTCCTGTGATAAATATTTAAATGGTCTTGTGCAAAATCAATGCGGTGTAATTTCAGACAAGCGCACATATTGCGATGCCATACAAGCTTTTCACCAAAACCGATATCATCTGTGCGCCCTTGCCAAGCTCGACAACTGTTTTTGTTTAAAATATTCCTGTTGAACTGTCTTGGAAGGCTGTTAATTGCTTTTTCTGGTAGAGTTTAATGCTTTATAGAATGCCTGGGCCACTGTGGTGTGGACTAGAGCCAAATTTTTGACTTCAGTAAAATTTTGCCCATTTCCCCAATGGAAAATTCATTCAAAATTGGGAAAAATGACCAAAAACAAAGCCAAACTAGCTTAAATTATATTCTTTAAGGCCATATTTAGATGTAAAAATATTCAAATCCTTGAAAATAAACAATATTTCCATCCCCAGTATGTGAATTAAATGTTTAAGGGCACAGGCTGCAGTCTGGTGTAAGAAAACTGTTTGTCGGCTTTAAATCGGACAATCATACGGTACCTATAGCGTATCATTTCCTGCGTAAATATGGACTGCGCGATGCATAAAAACACTGCGGGTACTCATTCGACAAATAATAAGCTTTTCAAATTGCAGTGAATAAGACCCCAAAAGATGACATGAATTTTTGGCGTTTTCCCTTAAGGCATCAGGGGACAGTTAATCGCAGCACTTTTTTGTCCGCGCCACACCAAGATTTTGAATCGTTATCGACAACTCCTGGAGAAAGCGATAACTTCTGTTTTGGTTTCAAATTGCTCCACACATGCATGAAATCAAAACAGAATACCAAAGAAACACTTCTCTGTTTGCATAGGCTGACAGCAGTAGCATTTCACTTACCCCACCCACTAATTTTTACATACACAAAATCATGACTCCACCTCACTTTGACAGATCCTGTGAATTTACTCCCAAAACACCAGTACTTGGCACCTGTTGAAATGTCATGTACACTCAGTCACATGCAAAGAAATAGACAGAAAAGTATACCATAACCAGTAAACTTTTTCAAGAATCCTCTTTGAAAAACAGACACTTTTTAGTGCCAAAGCTACCTTCGTGAATTCAGATATGCCGCTGCACCTTGAACTTGCACAGCATCCAGACAGCCGGGGTGATAGTTTCGTATTCCATTTCATAAAAGTACAGATACTCAGCAAAGAAGCCCACATTGGCAAAAAATATCCACATATCACAATTTCTATGAGCAACCATGCCATTATTGACCCTCCTACTATAATATTTTGAAAAACGTCCACCCTCAAATGCGAAACTGTCCCCTGATGCCTAACATAGAAAGAGAAGTCTAAAACCGGAACCACTTTTCCAATCTAAATGGCTTGCAGCCGTCGCTGCAAGCCAAAAATGGGCCCCGTCAAGCGAGTTTGGTACTTATCGCCTATGCGAGCAGCGAAGGTTCAGGCGAGCCTGCGCATCCGCGCAGTCTCGCCAGAACCTTCGCTGCTCGCTCATGCAAGCAGTGAATCAAGAGGAACCTTCTGACAGAAAGCCATATCCCTGGCCCCTCTGAATGGCTGGGCAGTTAAAATTTGTCATGACGGAATGCTCGAAGACACAAATTCGCTTGGCGGGGCTCATATATGGGGTTAATTGGGGTGTTCATTACACGGACGTTTTCTTTTTTTTCTTTGTCTGATTTGGTTTAATTTTTACGTATCTTTCGAGATTATGTCACTTATCTCGAGGCTATCGTCAATCAGGGGTTGGCAAAAACCGGATTACCAACCGAAAACCCACCTGACCTTCCTTGCCACTTGGCGTCTCACATGTGACCCAAGCCAGGCTCCAAGCACAGCGGTATTCACTCGGCCACGGAGGCCCGTTCATACAGACTTGTTAATGTGTCCTCAAATATGCTTGTTTGAGGTCAAAAGTAATGGTGTATATCGCGTGCTCATGGTATGGCGACCTAGAACTTCATATGAGCCCCGCCAAGCGAATTTGTGTCTTCGAGCATTCCGTCATGACAAATTTTAACTGCGCATGCCCAGCCATTCAGAGGGGCCAGGGATATGGCTTTCTGTCTGAAGGTTCCTCTTGATTCACTGCTTGTATGAGCGAGCGGCGAAGGTTCTGGCGAGACTGCGCGGATGCGCAGGCTCGCCTGATCCTTCGCTGCTCGCACAGGCGATAAGTACCAAAATCGCTTGACGGGGCCCATATAATTAGGTCGTTGACCGACGGGCTAGTTTCTAACCCAGCACATAGGTATTACTGACAAATTGGGACACAACATTTAATAGTAACCTTGACGATTTTTTGAAAGCAATTCATCAGGACATGACAAAAACTCGTACTTCCATCACGTGAACAAGTCCGTGAAATGAACACCCCACTTTGTATAGAGAAAACTGGGGTTTAAGGGGGTAAACATTATTTTTCTTATCTTTACTCCAAGACATAGGTTGTGGGTACTCGTTAGAACCTCCTCATTGAGGCGGTTCTAACGAGCACCAACAATCTATGTTGAAAGTAGAAATAATTAAGATGTAATAATTTTTACCTAATGTTTATCATTTTCTGACACCATGTTGGACGCCATTATTTCTTACGGACATGTTTTCCTAATGATATGTCAGAAGAAGACTTCTTTTTTTGTTTTACAATCAAACTACAGTGGCTCGATTGACCCCATCACGTGAACAAATCCGTGAAATGAACACCCCCTAAACCCCACTTTATATGCGAAAACTGAGATTTACGGGGTATACATTATTTTTCTTATTTCTGCTCCAAGACATAGGTTTAAAGTATTATTAAGAAAACAAATCATTAATTTTTGTCAGAAAAATAGCCATTTTGGAGATGCGAAAAAATGCACCATGTCGCAGAGGTGTGATAGTGATGCGGTTTAAGGATATGTCATTTTGTGTCATCTCCCAGAGAAAGGGAGAAAAGAACCAGTAGAGGAGGAAGAAATGAGAGACAGGGAAGAAAAAGGAAAGTGAATGAAACTGAAGAAGAAATAAAAGAAGTAAAAATATTCGCCATATACCCTTACCTGCAACAGTGCCACCATGTATTGTCCAATTTATCGGCCCCCGTCCATAGGGGCTTGAATAAATATATGGGCTGCATGATGCTTCCACGCAGAGCTGAATCTGGCCCGCACACTAGTACTGGTAAACCGCTTAGAGGATCTAAGCCTGTCCAGGAACCGCAGTGCGAGGCGGACCGTCCATGCTAATAAACCCTATTGGTTTCATTGGGCGACAGGGCTTGAGATGTCATTTCATCTCAATGTCAGGTAAAAGTCCCACAAAATTGGAAGCAACGTCTCCAAAATGACCTTTACAGTGTTGACGGGGACGTTAAACATCAAATCAAACAAACAAACAAATTGTCCAATTTAAGCCGCCACAGTGACATAAAACAATACGAACTTTGTTTCACTTTGTTGGCCCCCGCCAATCGGGGCTTGAAGAAATAGATGGGTTGCATGATGCTTCAACGCAGAGCTGAAACCTACCGCACACGAGTACTGGTAAACAGCTTAGTGGATCTAAGTATGCCCAGGCAAAGCGGTGCAAGTCATGCTTATAAACCCTAATGGTTTCATTGGGGGACAGGGCTAGAGATGTCATTTCATCTCAATGTCGGGTAAAAGTCCCACAAAATTGGAAGCAACGTCACCAAAATGACATATACAGTGTTGACGGGGACGTTAAACCTCAAACCAAACAAACATAACACACGCTTTGTATGCGATTGTTAATGATTAGAATTGTCTCCTCGATTCGATTCTTCTTCTCGGCATGATTTACGTTGATTTAACCCTTTTTGTACCAAATGAAATATTCTTCCTTATGTATAGCAGGAATTCATTATTTGTTGTTATGTTTTCGTCAAAATTCATTTGGAAAATGGCTTAACTTTTGGCAACAGTGTAGGCCCTGATCAGACGCCGCGTTCTGCGGCGTCTGATCTGGGCCTACACTGTTTACCAGGGTACCCGTTTGGGGCTTCTGGTACTAAATGGGTTAATGATGAAATATAGGGATCAACCACGGTTTTTCATCCATTAATGTTTGCCGGATCACAAGAAATCAGTTTGAACATGAGGCCGCTAGGCCGAATGTTCAAATATCTTCCGAGGGATCGAGCAAATGTTAATGCAATGAAATTACCATGGATGATCGTTGCTCTTGTCCAAAGACTCCCTATAAACTCCATACAAACTCCATATAAACTCTTTCAAAAGCGACCGGCAAACCAACATGGCGGCTAGTTCAGAACGTCGATTACGCAGTAACCCCGGCCCCCGCCCATCGGGGCTTGAAGAAATAGATGATATGCATGAAGCTGAGTCCGAACGCACACGAGTACTGGTAGTCCGCTTATGGGATCTAAGCCTGCCCAACGTCCATGTGCATAAACTATTGGTTTCATTGGGCGACGTCATTTTATCTCAATGTCGGGTAAAAGTCCCACAAAATTGGAAGCAGCGTCTCCAAAATGACCTGTACAGTGTTGACGGGGATGTTAAACCTCAAATCCAACAAACAAAACAAACGAAGTAACCCTCTGAGATCATCATAGAACTCTAAAACGCTACATTCTGGGCGGTAACGCGACGTCGCTCAACGTAACGTAAACAAAGCAAGGCCGATCTTGTCTTATCAAAAGCTCAAAATCGATGTTCAAATTAATTATTTGACCATGGGTTTTGTTGATTGAGCACGGCTTTCGGTCCATTACAGCTATGTCCTTAGGTATTTCTGCATGAATGTTGAATTAACGGTAACAATGCCGAGTTCATGCAAGGCTGAGGCCTGGTAGTTGGGTTGGACGGAGTGGGGATGGACGGAGTGGGGATGGTCGGCGTACAAACATGCCTGTTAAGCTTACTCACCAGAATCATAACTAGAATATCACACCTCAGTTTAAAACTGTGTCAAGTACTTGGCTGTATGTAGGCCTCGAATTTTAACTGACAATTCATGAACTGTTATTAACCCAAGACAATCCAAAACAAATTGTCACATAGTCATAATCTTGGCCATAAATCGCGTCAGTGTTTTGTCTTTACAAGCAAATCTTCAATGAACTTTATAGTTTAGATTTATAACTTATATGTCAATAGAGCAAACAAGAGTTGTCAGACGACAACATTGCTCGCCTATGGGGGACAAAGTTTGATGAAGCAAGTTATCAAAAAGAAATTTAAATTATGCAGCTTTTTCCACCAAAAATGACGTTTTCTTTTGTACTAGATCCCAGCAGACTGCGGAAACTCTAAGATAACCAGAAAGTACACCCTGAATACGACTAAAATTCTGGTTTTAAGTGTATACAATTTCAATTTTGCAGTTTTTGTACCCTCCCCACCCCTCAAACCCCCACGCAAACCAAAAATACCATTTTCTTTTGTAAAATAGCTAAACAGACTGCAGCATTTGAAACTGAACCAAAACCTACCCATAAGGACAAATGAACAAGAAATCCTGTTTTCAAGGCTTTGCTTTTTGAAAAACGAAATTTATATTTGACAAAAAAATCTACAAACTTGTAAGTGATAATAACTGTTTTTGTGTTTCCATGAAGAAACAAGAGGACCATGATGGTCCTATATCGCTCACCTGAGCTAAGAGCTAAGAGTTTTGCACATGCCCCCGTGTCCTGTTTGAGAAAAGACTTAAAAGGTTTTTCCCTAATATGTCTATGTAAAGCGAGTGGGCCCCGGCGCGGGGCCATTTTTGGTCCCAGGGCTATAATTTGAACAATCTTGCTAGAGGTCAACTAGATGAAGCTTCATACTAAATATTAAAGACCTGTGCCTTCTGGTTTCAGACAAGAAGATTTTTAAAGATTTCTCTATCATAAGCCTGCATAAAACCAGTGGGCCCCGGCACGGGGCATTTTTGGCCCCAGGGCTATAATTTGAACAATCTTTGTAGGGGTCAGCTAGATGAAGCTTCATATCAACTATCAAAGACCTGGGCCTTCTGGTTTCAGACAAGAAGATTTTTAAAGATTTTCTATCCCTATATAAGCCTATGTTAAACCAGTGGGTCCCCGTGTGAGGCCAGTTTTGGCCCCACGGCTATAATTTCAACAATCTTCATAGCGGTCCACTAGATGAAGCTTCATACCAAATATCAAAGACCTGGGCCTTCTGGTTTCAGACAGGAAGATTTTCAAAGGATTTCCCTATATAAGCCTATGTAAAGCCAGTAGGCCCCGGCGCAGGGGCATTTTTTGGCCCCAGGGCTATAATTTGAACAAACTTGGTAGAGATCAACTAGATGAAGCTTCATACTAAATATCAAAGACCTGGGCCTTCTGGTTTCTGGTTACTGGTTTTCCCTATCATAAGCCTGCATAAAACCAGTGCGCAACGGCGCGGGGCATTTTTGGCCCCAGGGCTATAATTTGAACAATCTTGGTAGAGGTCCTCTAGAGGAAGCTTCATACCAAATACCAAAGACCTGGGCCTTTTGGTTTCAGACAAGAAGATTTTTAAAGGTTTTCCGTATATAAGCCTATGTAAAACCAGTGGGCCCACGTGTGGGGCCATTTTTGGCCCCAGGGCAATAATTTGAACAATCTTCTTAGCGGTCCACTAGATGAAGCTCCATACCAAATATCAAAGACCTGGGCCTCCTGGTTTCAGACAAGAAGATTTTCAAAGGATTTCCCTATATAAGCCTATGTAAAACCAGTGAGCCCCGGCCCGGGGGCATTTTTGGCCGCAGGGCTATAATTTGAACAATCTTGGTAGAGGTCCACTAGATGAAGCTTCATACCAAATAGCAAAGACCTGGGCCTTGCTGTTTCAGAGAAGAAGATTTTTAAAAAAATTCCCTATATAAGCCTATGTGAAACCAGTGGGCCCTGGCGCGGGGACATTTTTTGGCCCCAGGGCTATAATTTGAACAATCTTGGTAGAGGTCCTCTAGATGAAGCTTCATACCAAATATCAAAGACCTGTGCCTTCTGGATTCAGACAAGAAGATTTTTAAAGGTTTTCTCTATATAAGCCTATGTAAAACCAGTGGGCCCGGGGTGGGGCCATTTTTGGCCTCAGGGCAATAATATGAACAATCTTGGTAGAGGTCCACTAGATGAAGCTTCATACCAAATATCAAAGACCTGGGCCTTCTGGTTTCAGACAAGAAGATTTTAAAAGGTTTCTTCATATAAGCCTATGTAAAACCAGTGGACGGCCCCCGCCTAATGGGGCTTGAAGAAATATATGGGCTGCATGATGCTTCCATGCAGAGCTGAATCCGGCCCGCACACTAGTACTGGTAAACCTGTCCAGGAACCCTGGTGCGAGGCAGACCGTCCATGCTAATAAACCCTATTGGTTTCATTGGGCGACAGGTCTTGAGATGTCATTTCATCTCAATCTCGGGTAAAAGTCCCACAAAATTGAAAGCAACGTCTCCAAAATGACCTTTACAGTGTTGACAGGGACGTTAAACCTCAAATCAAACAAACAAAAACAAAACCAGTGGAATAAAAATCAAAAATGAGTTCCCTTAAGAGCAATGAAAACATTCATAAGAAAGAAGATGGGTCATACTACGTAGTTTCGGCTAATAAAGCCTCATCAGCGACCCTGTAATGATCCGGCAAAGAAAGCCAGAGGAAACATACTGCAATTTCGCGAATTTCGAATAGGCAGTCGATACAAAGACCGATATAAATCAAAATGGGGTCCAAACAATTCAAAACCTGTCTAAATACCCTGTGTGGGGCCATTTTTGGCTCCAAGGTTGTAATTTGAACAACCTTCATAGCGGTTCACTACATGAAGCCTCATACCAAATATCATAGACCTGGGCCTGCTGGTTTCAGACAAGAAGATTTTCAAAGGATTTCCCTATATAAGCCTATGTAAAACCAGTGGGCCCTGGCGTGGGGATATTTTTGGGCCCAGGGCTATTATTTGAACAATCTTGGTAGAGGTCAACTAGATGAAGATTCATACCAAATATCAATGACCTGGGCCTTGAGGTTTCAGAGAAGAAGATTTTTCAAGATGTTCCCTATATAAGCCTAAGTAAAACCAAAGGGCCCCGGGGCGGGGGCATTTTCGGCCAAAGGGCTATAATTTGAACAATCTTGGTAGAGGTCCACTAGATGAAGCTTCATACCAAATATCAAAAGCCTGGGCCTTCTGGTTTCAGACAAGAAGATTTTTAAAGATTTTCCCTATAAAAGCCTATGTAAAACCAGTGGGCTCCGGGACGGGATCAATTTTGGCCTCAAGGCAATAATTTGAACAATATTGGTAGAGGTCCACTAGATGAAGCTTCATACCAAATATCAAAGACCTGGGCCTTGCGGTTTCGGAGAAGAAAATTTTTAAAGTTTTTTTACCTATATAAGCCTATGTAAAACCAAAGGACCACGGGGCAGGGGCATTTTCGGCCCCAGGGCTATAATTTGAACAATCTTGGTAGTGGTCCACTACACATAGTCTGCTCAAACATCATGGCCCACTTGGATGAACATAAACTTTTGTCAGACAGACAACATGCATTTAGGAAAAGGCATAGTTGCGGAACTCAGTTGAGCACGGTTATTAATGATTGGGCAAAAATCCTGGACAAAGGGGGGCAGGTGGACACATTTATTCTGGACTTTGAGAAGGCTTTTGACACCCCTCCTCATGAACTACTTAAATCCAAATTATTTGGTTATGGAATTGGTGGGAAGACTCTTAAATGGATACATTCCTTCCTTTGCTACAGAAAACAGCGTGTTGTTGTTAATGGTGAATCTTCAGTATGGGCGCCAGTTTTGTCTTGAGTCCCACAAGGGACCGTTCTTGGTCCTCTATTGTTCTCCCTGTACATCAATGATATTTCCACTGATATTGACTCAGAAATAAGACTGTTCGCAGATGACTGTGTTTGTTACCGGGAAATTAGAGATACAGATGACTCACTGAAACTTCAGGCTGACATAGATAGATTAGGATGTTGGGCCAGAAAATGGGGCATGAGATTTCAACCAGTTAAATGCAATATTATGCAGATAACAAGGAAGAGATCTAATAAAGTTGAGGCTTCTTACACCTTAGAGGGAACGGTCCTCGAAAATGTGAATTCCATTAAATACCTTGGTGTGACAATCACTCACGATTTGAGATGGAATACACACATTAGCAATATGTGTACAAAGGCGAATAGAACACTTGGTTTCCTGAGGCGAAATCTTAATCAGTGTCCTCAGGATGTGAAAGAAACAGCATACAGGGGACTTGTTCGCCCAATCTTGGAATATGGTAGTTGCATCTGGGACCCAAGCGGAGTGGTCCTAAATGAAGAAATTGAAAAAGTTCAGAATAGAGCTGCTAGATTTGTAACTGGAAATTATTGCTTTGAAACTGGGAGCATGACTGGAATTCTAGGAAAATTAAGATGGGAGTCTCTAAAGAAAAGGAGAAGAGACAGTAGGCTCATACTCTTATACAAAGGTCTAAAGGGTGCTGCCAGCATTCCAACAGATGACCTTGTTCCCCCAGCTAGGCATTGTAGAAAACACCATTCAATGACGTTTCAGACCCTTACTGCAAGAACGGATATTTATAAAGAATCGTTTTTCCCCCGAACCATTAGAGATTGGAATGCCCTTCCCGATTCTATTATTTTGACGGCTGAAGGTGCTGAGGATTGTGTAGCTAAGTTTACATCTTTGGTTAGAGCTAGGGACTAACTTCCCATATCACAGGTCCTGGTGTATGAATGTCATTTGACGTGTCACCAGTAACAATTCTGATTCTGATTCTGATGAAGCTTCATACCAAATATCAAAGACCTGGGCCTTCTGGTTTCAGACAAGAGGATTTTCAAAGGATTTCCCTATATAAGCCCATGTAAAACCAGTGGGCCCTGGCGCGGGGACATTTTTGGCCCCAGGGCTATAATTTGAACAATCTTGGTAGAGGTCCACTAGATGAAGCTTCATAATAAATTTCAATGATCTGGGCCTTCTGGTTTCAGACAAGAAGATTTTTAAAGATTTTCCCTATATAAGCCTATGTAAAACCAAAGGGCCCCAGGGCGGGGGCATTTTCGGCCCCAGGGCTATATTTGAACAATCTTGGTAGAGATCCACTTGATGAAGCTTCATACCAAATATCAAAGACCTGGGCCTTCTGGTTTCAGACAAGAAGATTTTTAAAGGTTTTCCCTATATAAGCCTATGTAAAACCAGTACGCCCCGGGGCGGGGCCATTTTTGGCCCCAGGGCGATAATTTGAACATTCTTGGTAGAGGTCCACTAGATGAAGCTTCATACCAAATATCAATGACCTGGGCCTTGCGGTTTCAGAGAAGAAGATTTTTAAAGTTTTTCCCTATATAAACCTATGTCAAACCAAAGGGCCCCGGGGCGGGGGCATTTTTGGCCCTAGGGCTATAATTTGAACAATCTTGGTAGAGGTCCACTAGATGAAGCTTCATACCAAATATCAAAGATCTGGGACTTCTGGTTTCAGACAAGAAGATTTTTAAAGATTTTCCCTATATGAGCCTATGATAAACCAAAGGGCATCGGGGAGGGGGCATTTTCGGCCCTAGGGCTATAATTTGAACAATCTTGGTAGAGGTCCACTAGATGAAGCTTCATACCAAATATCAAAGACCTGGGCCTTCTGGTTTCAGAGTAGAAGATTTTTAAAGATTTTCCCTATATAAGCCTATGTAAAATCAAAGGGCCCCGGGGCGAGGCCATTTTTGGCCCCAGAGCTATAATTTGAACAATCTTGGTAGAGCTCCACTAGATGAAGCTTCATACCAAATATCAAAGACCTGGGCCTTCTGGTTTCAGACAAGAAGATTTTTTAAAGGTTTTCCCTATATAAGCCTATGTAAAACCAGTACGCCCCGGGGCGGGGCCATTTTTGGTCCCAGGGCAATAATTTGAACAATCTTGGTAGAGGTCCACTAGATAAAGCTTCATACCATATATCAATGACCTGGGCCTTCTGGTTTCAGACAAGAAGATTTTTAAAGGTTTTTTTTTTTTCTTTTTTTTACCTTTTGTTGCCATGGCAATCAGAGTTCTGCATGGAATGGAATTCTTTGAACAACTTTGAGAGAAGACCACCCAAAGATCATTTCTGCCAAGTTTGGTCAAAATCTGTTCAGTGGTTTAGGAGAAGATGTCGTTTAAAGGAATTGTGGACGGACATCCGGACGGACGACGATGACGACGGACGAATGACCGATCACAATAGCTCCCCCGGAGCCTTCGGCTCAGGTGAGCTAAAAACGAAAACGAAAGAAAACAAAGAAAGAAAAAAAGAAAAACAAAAGCCTTCACAAGGATTTGAACTCACGACCCTCTAGTTCAGAGTCCAACACTCTATCAACTGCACGGAACAGCCCCCGCCGATAGGGGCTTGAAGAAATATATGGGCTTCCACGCAGAGCTGAATCCGACCGACACACGAGTACTGGTAAACCGTTTAGATGATCTAAGCCTGCCCAGGTGATGCGGTGCGAGTCGGCCCGTCCATGCTTATAAACCCTATTGGTTTCATTGGGCGACAGGGCCTGAGATGTCATTTTATCTCAGTGTCGGGTAAAAGTCCCTCAAAATTGGAAGCAACGTCTCCAAAATGACCGTTACAGTGTTGACATGGACGTTAAACCTCAAATCAAACAAACAAACAACACAAACACGGAACAAAGGGGAGAAATAACAGCTAATAATTAACTACTAAAAGTCGGTTGTCGGTGTGTGGGCAGTGTAGTATCCGGGGATGCCTCATCGACTTGCAAGGTCTCAGACCACCCTGCGCTGCCAGCGCAGGGTGGTCTGAGTCCTTGCTAGTCAAACTTGTCAATAAATATATATATATATATATATATATATGTATATACATCGTACGCACATTAGCTTACACTAAACATCTGTGACAAGACCGGAAAGTAACGATCAGTCAAGCGGATTGATTGGCTTTTATGGATATCTGACAGTATTGTATGTATAAACTGTTTTACAAGAAAATCGGGGAAAATGACGACAGTTGATTTCTAGGAAATTATTAACACTCTCATCAACAAAATAATTATGTTCTATGAAAGATGGATTTCTTAAAAGCCACTTATAAGTATACTTAAAACATATTGTGGCATAGCTATAGATGGAATCACGTTTGTTTTGACGAGTTTTACGTCCGGTCATATAGAGTCGGGATCTCGTTGCCATGAATCATCCGAACAGATTTTTTTTTCCATCGAGGTTTTACGTCCCCGTCAATGCTATTTAGGCGTTGCTTCCAATTCTGTGGGACTTTTACCCGACATTGAGATGAAATGACATCTTAAGCCCTACCGTCCAATGAAACCAATAGGGCTTATGTGCATGGACGGTCCGGCCTGGGCGGGCCTTCTCAGGGGTTTACCAGTACTAATGCACAATTATCACTGTAATGCCGGAAGGCGCCATTCCATTTTTATCACCGCCTTAAGAATTCCATGTGATAAACACATGTGTAAAGTTAACATTATCACAGAGTCGAGTTGGGTTTGCACGCAGTTCTTATTTCTGTTCTAAACTATAGATCGTTGGTGCTTGTTAAGTGGTTCTATCAAGGGAAGCATCATGCAGTCCAATCTAATTCTCAAAGCTCCGATAGACGGAGGGCAGAAGGGATCTTATATGATCTTTAAATAAAATGGGATTTAATGTTATGAAATCATTATAACTTCATATGGACACCTTTTTCCTTTGGACACACCATGACAAAGTCATTTTTTTCTCGAGTTATCTGGACATGTATAAGCTCTTTCTTCACAAAACATTTCAGGGAAATGACCCAAAAATAATATTATATGTAACTAAATTCCGCGGGTTGTTTTAATATTTATTTTTCTTCAGAACAAAAATAGGATGGGTTTTATTATGACTATTTTTCTTCAAAAAAAAAAAAAAAAAAAAAGAGAATTGTTTGGTTTATGGTTTTATAGGATTGTCTACGTTATAACTAAATGTTAGTAACACATCTGTTGCAAAAGCCGAGGCATTAAGAGGAATGGGAACACCTTCATGGGAGGCAACTCCTCCAAAAATACTTTTGTCTCCCATGGCAACAGGGGTCAACTCTTAAAGGAAAGAATTTGCTAGGAGCAAATTCTTTGCTTTAAGAGTTTACCCTTTTTTCCGTGGAACAGAGATTATAGAAAACCGAACAGGAAGTCCCAAAAGTTGTCTCCCTTTGAAAAATGGCGGACACATCACGAAAACACGCCTATATAATTTTGACCCCCATGAGCCCCACTTTTATATAGTAAAACTGGGGTTTACAGGAGTAAACCTTATTTTTCTTATTTCTGCTTTAAAATATAGATTGTGGGTACTCGTTAAAACCGCCTCATCGAGGCAACTCTTACGAGTACCGACAATCTATATTTTGAGCAGAAATAAGAAAAATATCACATTTTTTTCATCTTAAAATTTTCATTTTTTCGGCGATATAGGTTACAGTGTATTTGTATAGGCGTGTTTTCGTAATGAAATCTGCCAGGTGTTCCCATTGCCCTTAAAGACACATTTTTCGATTACATAACATCCTAAAGACCCTTTATTAAAGACACATTTTTCGATTACATTACATCCTAATGACCCTTTATTAAAGAATCCAGCATTGAGATAAAATACACTTGGGGTATTCAGGCTGTCATACAGGTAGGGGACCAAGAGAGGGTAATAAATTACCTAGGGATATGAGTTTGACAAATGACATCTATTCATTTACACCTAAGTCCTTATTTTGATTTGCATGGAAGAAACAACAGCACTTTTTCCGATTTTATATTTAGTAGCCATTATTTATATTCATTACAGAAAATGCCAATTCAAATATATTGGTAAACTTTTTCCACCAAAAATGATTTTTTTTTTTTTCAGTTAAAATCCTGATAACTTTATTATTTCTGCTCTAAACATATATTGTGGGTACTCATTAGAACCACCTCGGCGAAGCGGTCCAGACGAATACCCACAATTTGTTTTTACAGTGTGACTGCTCGTTAGAACTGCTTCCATGAGGCGGTTCTAACGAGGACACACAATAAATGTTTTTGTGGAAAAAGGAACATCCCCTAAACCCCATTTTCTATAGAGAAAATGGGGGTTTAAGGGGGTATACATTATTTTCCATATTTCTGCTCCAAGTCATAGGTTGCGGGTGCTCGTTAGAATCATCTCATTGAGTCATAGGTTGTGGGTACTCGTTTGAACCGCCTCAATGAGGCGGCTCTAACGAGCACCAACAACCTATGTTTGCAATATAAATAAGAAAAATAAATTTAATTGTGTTTTTTATTTTAGTTTTAAACTTGAAAAGGTGAAAATAAAATGTTAAAAAAAAAACTTTTTTTTTCTCTTTTCTGATACGATTCTGTCTCAAACAAACATTTTATAGTTCCATCTTGACTGAAACTATAAAATGCTAATGTTTTAGACATTATATGATTTGTGTATCACATACTTTCAACCAAAATAAAATAAATAAATATAAATAAATAAAAATAAAAAAAGGTAAATTGATTGATTAAATTTTGAGGTTAATCAATTCATTTACCTTGTTTGTTTACCTCTTTGCACTTTTGAGTAAAGGAAACAATTCATATCAGTGTTTTTCTTTAATTAATTTTAAAATAAAAAAGAAGTTATTTAAACAATATGTTGTTGGAAACAATCTCAGTAAATTATACTATCACTCAAGTATCCTTATTGAGCCCCCTATTAAACAAGAAATATGCTCATAATCACCTCATAATCACTTAGATAAGATAAGCCTTTGATGTGCACTATGGTCCGAAGGAAATGTTTATTGGAGATCATTAGACAGGCCACCCCTTTTATATAAGGGAAAAAAATGTGTCTTTAAGCTGATATTGTAGACTCGGATAATACAGAGCACTCGGGAAAGCTCTACTGGAAAAGGTATTCACGATTTTCCATTGAAATACGACATAAACATTTTTCATTGAAAAAAAAGAAACTGTATTGCATCATGAAGATTATTTAAATCACTGCACGTAAAAGTGTTATTGCATGATCTGCAGTTTGAATTAACTTTTTTTCCAATAATCGTTAAGTAAGGATGGGTTTTAGGAAATAAATGCACCAAAATACCCCCTTTTTGCGGTTAAACTGTCTGTCTGGTACAGACCATAATTTCTCAAAATGTGAGTTAGAAAATACCCGCGGTGCAACCGAGCGGACACCGTCAAAATGTGTAGGCAACTGGAGTCAGAAAATGCCGCGATACAGTACAACCGAGCGAACACATGACGTGTAGGCAACGTAGTATCAATGTTATGACGTTGCATCGACGTTGCTGCGACGTTGGATCGACGTTTATACGACGTTGTGCCCAGTGGGAAGCTTCAAAGGATTACGGGATGCTTACAGTTTGTCATCCCATCTTTTAATCATCATACAGGCAATATTAGCTTTATAGAGATTGATTGATTGATTGATTGATTGATTGATTGTGGGCTTTGGGGTTTAACGACACGTCAACCCTTGTGGGTCATTTTGTGTCGTCTCCCAGAGAAAGGGAGAAATGAGATAGAAGAGATAGTAGAAGGGGATGAAGGAAAGGGACAGGGGAGAAAGAGGAAAATGAATGGGAGTGTAGAAAGAGATAGAGGATCTTACATGAGTGCTCATGTATTATTGAATTTATTAAACGAGTTGAGGAAAAGGGATAAAATGCGAGGCTTTGCCGAGCATTTTATCCCTTTTCTTCAACGAGTTTAATAAATTCAATAATACATGAGCACGCATGCAAGATTCTATTTATCATATGACATTTAAAACGCATTTTATTCTCGATTGTTTACAAAAATATCAATATTCCGCCATTTGTAAACGCGACGTCGTTAAGGACGCCATACATGTAACGTTACGGGACGTATCTAGCTAATTTGCATATTTAATCCACTAGTGGATTATCGAAAATATTACATGGCGTTATTACACTCTCAGACGCGACGTCATATGATAAAAGAAATAACAACATTCCCCCTCTACCCTTACCTGCAGCAGGACTTGTCCAACTGCAAGCCAATATTAGTTGGACGCCCCAGTAACGCAAGATACGTGTCATCTTTGCTTCACCCAACTACTCCCAGCTTTATAGGTGTGGAAAGCGGAGTTTGCATTGTCCTAAGGGTATATTATTATTCTCATTTCTGTTAAAACATTCGATATGCAGCTTCGACGTGATTTCCATAATTGCAACTCAAACTCTACGTAGCAAGCATAATCATCTGTGTTTGTGTGCGTGCGTGGATAGTTGTTTGTGTAGATATGTGTGTGCATGTGTGCGCGTGCATGAATGCATGTGTATATGCGGTAGTGTTAATTGATATTTACACGAAATATGGTAAGTACTGTTCCGACTGAAAAAGCAATCAAAGAACTGAAATCTCTAGATTTCGAGTAATTAATCCATTAAGCGTGATTTTCTTCACACGATTTTATTTCTTTGCGTTTTTACCAATATAACGTGTAAGTAACGTCGTGACAACGTCTGTGTATGACGTTCATTTGGACGTAGCATAGACGCCAAGTGTCCAGAGAAAAAAAGCTTCTTTAAAAAAACGTGAAATAAATATAAAGATATAGAGATTGATTGATTGATTGATTGATTGATTGATTGATTGATTGATTGTGGGCTTTGGGGTTTAACGACACGTCAACCCTTGTGGGTCATTTTGTGTCGTCTCCCAATAAGCTTCAAACATTGGTTGTGGGTGCTCGTTAGAACTGCCTCATTGGGGCGGTTCTAATGAGTCACACAACCTATGTCTCGATTCAGAAATAAGACGAATAATGTATAGCACTGTAAATTCCACGTTCGGACCGCTCCTTAATTCCTAGCGGTTTCTATGGGCGGTAGGGCTTGGGACGTCATTTCATCTCAATGTCAGGTAATAGTCGCAACGTCTCCAAAATGACCTAAATAGTGTTAACGGGGTCGTAGAACCTCAACTCAAACAAACAAACAAATCCCCCCTTTTATGTCTCCCTACCGGGTGCTACGATAAAACCTCAGTGGCCCGAACCACCCCTATCTAGAACAAAGATTTACAACCACTACAGTCAACCCTTTTTATACCGACATTCGATATCTTATCAATAACAACAATTTCAATGGAACGAATTCTTAGCTCAGGAAGAGACGATTAATAGAGGTATTCTTTTTGGAAAGGTCTATTGTCAGTTGACTGACAAAAGCCAAAAATACGATAAAAAAAAAGTCTATTGCCAGTCGACTGCAATAACCATTTTATCGTAGTTTGGCTATTGCCAGTCGACCGGCAATAGCCATTTTTACGTTTTTTTTGGCTATTGCAAGTCGTCTTTTTTTTTTGGGGGGGGGGGGGGGGGGGGTGGTTTTACGATTAACGTTTTACGATTATACGTTTCAAGATTATTCCAAATATATCGAGCCGATCGTTAATAACCAGCCTACCGGGAGAAAACCACATGACCTTCCGTTGCAAAATTTGGCCCATTGCGAACTAGGCGTCCCACATGTGACCCGAGCCAGGTTCGAACCACAGCGGTAAGAGGCCTAATTGTTAAGGGTCAGCGCTCTTATCCACTAGGCCACGGAGGTTCCTTAATGAGATATTCAAGAAAAAATATAATTATTTGTTACATGTAGGGGACAAATACACTACAATTCCTATATTAAGACCACATTTGGAACTGTTCAAAAGTGGTCTTAAAGACCACTTTTGAACAGTCCCAAAGGTGGAACCTGACCGGAGGACATTGTGTGCAGAAAACTCGAAGAAAGAATAACTGCACCCTTCTTAATAAGCTTTTAAAAGCAGAATTAGTCCTTATTTTAGGTGGCCTTAATAGCGGAATTTCACTGTATTCAAGCCGCCCCCGCCCATCGGGGCTTGAAGAAATAGATGGGCTGCATGATGCTTCCAGGCAGAGCTGAAACCGACCCGCATTCGAGTACTGGTAAACCGCTTAGAGGATCTAAGCCTGCCCAGTCAATGCGGTGCAAGTCGGCCCGTCCATGCTTATAAACCGTATTGGTTTCATTGGGCGACATGGCCTGAGATGTCATTTCATCTCAATGTCGGGTAAAAGTCCGACAAAATTGGAAGCAATGTCTCCAAAATAACCTAAACAGTGTTGACGCGGACGTTAAACCTAAAATCAAACAAAAATCACTGTATTCAAGAAAATTATAATTATTTGTTATATGTAGAGAACAAATACTGTCATTATAGCGAGGGTCTTCTGTATTTAAAGGCATTGCGGATCGAATGATCCCGGTGATGAGCGAAAATCATCACGTGAACTAGTCCGTGAAATGAAGACCCCTCTATACCCCACGTTATATAAAGAAAACGGGGGTTTACGGGGGTATACATTATTTTTCTTATTTTTACTCCAAGACATAGGTTGTGGGTACTCGTTTGAACCGCCTCAATGAGGCGGTTCTAACGAGCACCCACGACCTATGTTTGCAGTATTTATAAGAAAAATATCAGGGATTTTCATCAGAAAAGTAGCCATTTTGGAGATGAGAAATATGCACTATGTCGCACGGGTGAGTTATCGTAATGTCAACACTGTTCTATTTTCTGTGTACACGACCTTCTCTGCATATAAACCCTTTTGGTTTGTTTGGGTGGCAGGGCTTGAGATGTCATTCTCTCTCTGTGTTAGGTATATAAACTTCCCACGAAATTTGATGCAACGTCTCAAAAATGACCTAAACGTAAAACCTCAATTCAAACAAACAAAAACACGACATGAAAACGCAGTTTGCATATTTGTTTGTTTGGCCGTTAACGGCCCAGGATACACTAAGTCATATCGAGCCGGTCAGTTTACCTGGCCACGCTTTTCCTGGACTGACTTTTACATAAGCGGTTAACTTCGACAACGCAAATTCTTTCGCCAGTAACTGACAGTTGCCCTTCTTGAATCAGCGTAGGTTTGTCTGTTTGTATTGGAGTTTAAAGGTGCATTATTAAGCTACCGGGTCTCATTTTTTTCTGGTTTTTATCTTCAGTTCATACTCCTTTGTCATGTGTACACTTTTGGAGCCAAAACAGCTTTAGAACTTTGTGAAAATGGTCGTTTTCATTCGTGTTTACCCTTCGCTCTGAACATGTGTTCGGAATTTCTGTTCTAAAAATAAATCTGTCACTTTACACATACATGGCGACAGTATCGTCTCTGAGTGTCGTTACTTATGGCATGGAATTCAGCGTCATATTTTTTTTCCGATTCAGGCATGGCCTAAGCAAACAAGGCCAAAAATGAACGTCGCATAACGTCATAAATGGTGATTCTATTTTTGTCACGAACTAAAAATAGATCTAACTAGTGTTCGAAAGCTAGTTAGGGAATCCCTCTCGAACTCGTTTACCTGTCATCATAATTGTTCGCATTTTTGCATAAAATGCATTCATTTGTATTGTTTTAAAGAAAAATACCGGCTTTCTGTATTTTATTTTTGGAAGCATTTATACCGATAGCTCAATAATGCACCTTTAACGACCCAGTCAACACTATTTTAGGTCATTTTTGAGACGGCAATTAGCGTTAGAGAGAGGATGGCCGTAGAAAAGATTTCATGATCGATCTTCACGAAAGACTGTAGGAGACTCCGTGGCCTAATGGATAAGAGCGCTGACTCTTAATCACTAGGTCTATCGCCGCTGTGGGGTCGAGCCTGGCTCGGCTGATATGTGAGACGCCAAGTTCTGCAACGGCTGGTCAGGTGGTTTTTCTTCGGGTACTCCGGTTTTCGCCCACCACTGATTAACGGTCGGCTCGATATATGTGAAATAATCTTGAAAGGGCAGTAAACCCAAAATTATACAAGAGGGCCCACAGGGCCCTGGTTCGCTCACCTGTGCGTCACTGTCTCGAGTACATTCTATTTTTAGCTATGGTGGCCATCTTGTTCATCAGCAGAGTGATTTTAGCTTATTTGGTAGGGAGTAACCTAGGCAACATTCCTGTGAAGTTTGAATCAAATTTGCCTTAGGGTTAAGGAGGGGTTCACGTTTGGATCAGATTTACAATAATTTTCTGTTTTTAGCTCCGATGGCCATTTTTTTCATCAGAGAGGGATTGTTTTTGGCCTTTTTTGGTAGAGGGTCATCTTAGCAACATTACTTCGAAGTTTGAATGAAATTGGCTCAAGGGTACAGAAGGAATTGTCGTTTGAAGATTTTTTTTTTATTTTTAGCTCTAACAGCCATCTAATTCATTGGATTGGAATGAGGTTCAACTATTTTGGTAGGGAGTCACCTAGGCAACATTCCTGTGAAGTTTAAATCCAATTGGCCCAAAGGTTTAGAAGGAGTTCCCATTTGAAGCAAATTTACAATGTTTTTCTATTTTTAGCTCTTGTGACCATTTGTTAATCATTATGCTATTTTTCTAGAGGGTCATCTACATAACATTCCAATGAAGTTTAGAAACCTTCATGGTGAAGTGGCCATGCTACTTGCCTTGTAAACTAGGGGTAGCAGGATCAATCCCAGGCTTCTCCAGACTTTCAGATTGGTCTTTAAACAGAGGTCCCATCACTGTATGACCTTAGCTATTGGTGAGACTGCAACTCAAACACTCACTCCTATGAAGGAACCTATATGCCAAATATGAAGGCTGTATCTTAAATGCTCCAAAAAATATGACAAAGTAGGTCAAAGGTCATGGTCATGGCTCAAATAAATTGAATGGTTGAGAAAACCTTGTCACAAGGAACAAACATGCCAAATATGAAGGCTCTATCTCATATGGTTCAAAAGTTATGATAAAGTAGGTCACAGGTCAACGTCACACTGCCCCAGCGAGGAATTCAAGAAATGATTCTGGAACAATTCTGGAATTTGTTCTAAAATTGTTCTAGAACATTAAATGGCCATTCTAGAACATATTCTAGAATTTGTTCTGGAACAATTCTAGAAATTGTTCTAGATAATGCATGTGCACTGCCCCTGTGAAATTATCAAGAACTGTTCAAGAACTTCTTGAACCGGTTCTAGAACTCCCAAGTTCTTGGACTAGTTCTTTACAGTTCGAGAACTTCATTAATGAAACTTTTAAAGAAAAATATTTTGAACTGGTTCATGAACTAAGGGAGTTCTATAACCAGCTATTTAGAGGCTATGGACAGTTCAAGAACTTGTTCTAGAACAGTTCTTGAACCATATAAAAATCTTGAACCATTTCCTGAATATGTCCCAATGCTCATGATGCACATGTTTAATTGACAAACTGACCCCTGGTAATCTCCTATACTACTTATTGTGACATAATCTCTACCGTTTCCCTGAGCAGCCAGAAGGAATTGTTTCTTGTGTGTGCATGCATTTAAACAATTATTTCCATTTTAGCTGTGAAATAACAGAAAATCATAATAAAGGTTTAACCTAGAAAATCATTAATATTAGCAAACAAATGAACATTATTAAAAACTTACAGGTCAGTTGGGTTTTTCAAAATAATGCATAGTACATGAAATTTACTAGAAAAATTGATGATTTTACCTCTAAATCCTGACATATTCCATTACACAATAAATAATCCATGTTTTTCGGACTTTAGCATGCTTCAGTGTATTTAGTGGTAGATAACAAATATGTCTTGTAAGGTGCAGTGTAGTGTGTCTCATCAAGCAATTTATTTCCAGACATTAAAATGCATAAAAAAACCCTGATTTAGCTCTATTTTCCCACTCTTTCTGATGTCTGAATTTACTATATATAACATGGCTTTAGACAGTTTATGTTTAGTTTAGTAATTAAAATGTTATGTAAAGCTAAACGATAGAAGTTATGTACTTAAATATCTAGAATGCAAACTCAAGAACTTTGCAAGTTCAAGAACCCTGGTTCTAGAACTTCATCTCTTCAAGAACAATAGTTCAAGAACAAAAAAGATCCATGGACTTTGTTAAAAAAGTTCAAGAACAGTTCTTGAATTTCTTGAAGTGTTCAATAACAAATTTCAAGTTCTTGAACTTTTTTCACAATTTACAATGCAAGTTCAAGAACTTTTCAAGTTCAAGAACCCAGGTTCTAGAAGTTCATCTCTTCAAGAACAATAGTTCAAGAATTGAAAAAAAAGATCAACGAACTAAGTTCAATAAGTTCAAGAACAGTTCTTGAAGTTCTTGAGGAGTTCAAGAACAAACTTCAAGTTTTTGAACATTTTTCACAGGGGAGGTCAAATCTTTATAGGAGTGGGAAGCCCTTGTCACAAGGACCTACATGCCAAATATGAAGGCTCTATCTCAAACAGTTCAAAAGTTATGACAAAATAACCTACTGATCTACTTTTTGATTTGACATGACCCATATGCGAACTTAACTGAGATATTGTCCAGATGATCATTCTGAGCAAGTTTTATGATTTGACTAAAACTGTGGCCTCTTAGAGTGTTCAAAATGTTTTTCTATGATTTGACCTGCTGACCTACTTTTTGACCCGACATGACCCATATTCAAACTTGACCCAGATATTGTCAAGATGATCATTCTGAGCAAGTTTGATGATGATCGGACCAAAACTGGGGTCTCTAATGTGTCCACAAGGATTTTCAACAATCTGACCTACTGACCTACTTGCTGGCCAGATATGACCTATAATCCAAATTAACTGAGATATTGTCAAATGATCATTTTTAGCAAGTTTGATGATGATCAGACCAAAACTGTGGCCGCGAGTGTGTTCAGGGGGTTTTTCTATGAATTTATCTACTGACCTACTTTTTGGACCGCCATGACCCATATTCGAACTTGACTCAGATATTGTCAAATCAAATCATAAATAAATCAAATCATAAATAAAGATGCTATCGTGCGGACAAGACCAAAATAGGCAATTTTTGCCCTTTCAGGGGCCGTAACTCTGTAACACATGATGGGACATGGCTGGTTCAAAAAGGAACCCAGATCTCATGGTGGTACATGTTGTGTGCAAGTCTGGGTAAAATCAAATCATAAATGAAGATGCTATTGTGCGGACAAGACCAAAATAGGCAATTTTTGCCCTTTCAGGGGCCGTAACTCCGTAACACATGATGGGTTATGGCTGGTTCAAGAAAGGAACTCAGATCTCATGGTGGTACAAGTTGTGTGCAAGTCTGGTTAAAATCAAATCATAAATGAAGATGCTATCGTGCGGACAAGAAATTGTTTACGCACGCACGGACGCACGCACGCACGCATGGACGACGGACAAAATGAGATCACAAAAGCTCATCTTGTCACTACGTGACAGGTGAGCTAATAAAAACAAACCGAACAAAAGAATGTTGCCGACACGGCAGATATCGAACCCGCGACCGCCTGGCTCCTGAGCACCAGTAAGACGTACACTCGACTGAACTACTAAGGCCGGCTAGGAAATGCAGTGACTGATAGTTTGTAAAAATACTGATAAGAGGTGCGACACAAAAATAACCCTGTCTCCAGGGTATGCTCGACCAGGTAAGACTTAAACAGACCTGCGTAGTCTGAGAAGTTCTCACTACGATAACACACCCGTGCGTCATAAAGCTTTGTTTCACATATCCAAAAGGGCTGCTTTTTTGATGAAAGTCGTTGATATTTTTCTTATTTATACTGCAAACATAGGTTGTAGGTGCTCGTTAGAACCGCCTCAATGAGGCGCTTCTAACGAGTACCCACAACCTATGTCTTGGAGCAGAAATAAGAAAAATAATTTATATCCCCGTACACCCCAGTATATTCGTATATAAAGTGGGGTTTAGGGGTGTTCATTTCACGGACTTATTCACTTGATGTCAGAGACTTCGGTTTGTGTATAAACGGAAACCTAGTAATAATACAGCGCAACCTGTGTTTAGCAAGCACCTAAGGTAACATCAAAATGTGCCTGCTTAAGCCAGGTGCCTGCTTAATACAGGTGACTTAAAACGAGCATTTAAGTGAAAAACAGTCCAACCTGTATTAAGCGAGCACCTAAGGGATGATCCAAATGTGTTTGCTTAAGCCAGGTGCTTGCTGATTACATGTGAATTTGATTGCACTTGCCTTAACAGGTTGCTTGCTTAATACATTTGGCCACTATCACAGGTTTTACTGTTTTGTCCAAGCAGCGAACAGCAAAGACACTGATCTGGTCTGCGCCTTTCTTGTTCGCACGTGGAATAAGACAGGTTTTCTTATGGGGCGGGGGGTTTGGGTGCGATTGTATTCACCATATTTGCATTATTTGCTGGCTCCCAGCTTGCACATTGTCAATATTGGAAAAACAGGTAACCAGACCCCCTGACCTTTCAAGGTCAGGGGGTCTGGTTACCTGTTTTTCCAACACTGATAACCATCAGACTAGGAACCAGCAGATAATGCAAATAAGGTGAATGGTTAGCTAGGGTAAAAGAAAAGCTAGTAAATGTTTTATATAAATATTTATCGAATGTCGAAAAACATAACAAAACATCTATTCAGTGAAAACTTAACAACAACTACAAGCTTCCAACGTCCGTGTCCACGCACAGAGAAAGAAAAAGCAAAAACATCCATAACTAACGACAAGGAGAAATAATGAAAATAAAAAAGGAATAAATTTCCTTATTTCTTCATAACATTATTTGTGGGTACTTGTTAGAATCGCCTCGATGAGGCGATTCTAACAAGTACCCAAAACATGTTTCATCACGAAAACACGCCTTTAAAATTTTGACCCCCTTGAACCCCACTTTTATATAATAAAACTGGGGTTTAAAGGGGTATACCTTATTTTTCTTATTTCCGCTCTAAAATATAGATTGTGGGTACTCGTTAGAACCGCCTCGACAAGGCGGACCTCACGAGTACTCACAATCCATATTTTGAGCAGAAATAAGAAAAATATCACAAATTTTCATCTTAAAATCTTCGTTTTTTCGGGGTTAAAGTTTACAATGTATTTGTTAAGGCGTGTTTTCGTAATGAAAAGGAGAAGAAAGAACAAAGAAATTTAAAAGATATCCTAACTACCCCTTGTCTAGACTTGCCCAAGTCTGTTAATTAGGTGTCCATTGTAGAAATAATTGTTCACAAAAAAAAAAAAAATAAATACATTGTAAATGAATACAGTCTTTTATGAAAATTGTGAAATTAACAGACTTGTAAATATTGAAAGAACTCATTCACCTTTCCTGTAGATGATTGTCAGATAGGGGTGAGAAGTTTGTTTAGATAACTTTTCGCTGACAGCTCCAGAGCCTGTTATCATGATTTATTTACATTAGTGGGGGAAAACCACTTGATGGCAAAGGGTTTTAAAAAAAGAAGTTTCAATTTTAATCTTTTATTACGATAACATGCCTATGCTATATAAGAAGGCTCCAATTATAATGCGTTAATCGGATTTTTTCTTATTTCTGCTCAAAACATAGATTGTGAGTACTCTTTACAACCGATTCAGTGAGGCGGTTCTAATGCGTACCCACAATCTATGTGTAACCGCCTCAATGAGGTACCCAAAATCTGTGTTTTTGAGCAGAAATTACAAAATGACTAGCCTGGTTAACCCCGGATTTTTTCTTATTTCTGCTCAAAACATAGATTGTGAGTACTCATTACAACCGATTCAAGGAGGCTGTTCTAATGCGTACCCACAATCTATGAGTAACCGCCTCTATTTGCGTACCCAAAATCTGTGTTTTTGAGCAGAAATTACAAAATGACTAGCCTGGTAAACCCTGCTTTACTCCATATAAAGTGGGGTTAACAAGGTTTTTCATTGCATGGACATGTTTAGGGGATTATCAAGGTAATTGTGAAAACTAGTGTCGCTGATGAAGAGATTAAGTTCAGAAGTTAGTAGCCTTCGCATCATTTTTCTTTGTTTCTGCTTCAAACATAGATTGTGGGTGCTTGTTAGAGGCGGTTCTAAAGAGTATCCACTATCTATACTACTGAGCTGAAATAAGAACATTATGTAACCCCTTGTAAACGCCACTTTTCTATATGGTTTCTCCTGTTAAGATAATTTTGAAAAGATTTTGCAATTACACATCTTATTAAATAAGTAATTATGCAAGAATAATGATATTATGCTGCCTGCTTGCCTTTTTTCTATAAAAAACAGAGTAAAAACAATCACAGTCCAACCTCAGTGATGAAACAGGCCTCCGTGGCCTAGTGGTTAAGAGTGCTGACTCTTAATCATTAGGTCTCTCACCGCTGTGGTTTGAGCCTCGCTCGGGTCACATGTGAGACGCCAAGCTCTGCAACGGAAGGTCAGGTGTTTTTTCTCCGGGTACTCCTATTTCGCCCACCTATGATTAACGATCGGCTCGATATGAGTGAAATAATCTTGAAAGAACCAAAAAAAAAAAAACCTCAGGGATGATCAAAATGTGCTTGCTTAAGACATGTGCTTGCTTAATACTGGTGGATATTAATGTATTTGCCTTTTACGGGATTTGAATGATTGCTTGCTTAAAACAGGTTGCTTGCTTAAAAAAGGTGGCCACTATGACCGGTTTGACTGTATGATACCTCAATGGGTCGGACACCGATAGCTCGTTTTCTATGACTGTTTTCGAACTCGCTATTGAGTTCCTGAGAAATTCTTCACATATATCCATATGACAAATATTAAGTAATAGTTATGGGGATTTTGCGTATTTTATCTGGAAAAAGTATATTGTGAGTTGATTCTAATGAGCACACACAAAATATATTAATTAAATAGAGGTCTGAAAGTAATGTCGAAATAATCCTTATTAAATTCAACCCTACCACTATCTCCAACAAGTTTTAGGTCCCAACACAAAGGAAGGAACATTCCCAAAATGACCTATACAGTGTTGACAGGGGCATTAAATCAAATCAAACAAATCATGACAAAAATCTCCAAAATACTAGAATTTTCCTTCCTTTCACTGACAGACCCAGGTGGGTGTTATTTATTAAGTAAACATTAACTGCAGAGGCTAAATGCTCTTATCACCATGTGGGAGATCTTATTACATCAAGCTAGTTGCTGGTCGGACAATTTGCAGAGTATACAAGTCCCTACATTCATAGCTGAAGACTAAAGAGACTTTTACATATTTTTTGTTTAAAGGGACTTTCATTTAAAAATAAAAAAATGTAAATGTAGGGACTTGGGCAAGTCTACCCCTTGTCTGGAGCTATGGCATAAATGGGAAGAGCAAATGAAACAGTTCATTCGGCACAAATGTGCAATCACGTCACAAGCTGAGGTAACACAAACCGCAACAAGCCCCACCTTACCCACAGTGAAGTGAGGTTTGTCCGAGAATAATTGTGTTCCCATCGCCGCCCAACAAAATACAGTAATATTCCTACATTAAGACCACCTTTGCGACTGTCTAAAATGTGATCTTCTTAATATTGGAGTGTGCTTAATAACGGATATAACTATAACTGCTTGTGTTGAAGCTGTGTCGGAACTATTTAATCCTTATCTTGCTGTTCACGACAACCCCTATCTTTGCAAACAGTGTAGATCCAGATCTACACTGTTTGACACTCAATTTATGAATTTGTAGGAATAAATTGCATCAAGTAATTCGATTGGTAGATAGACAGAAATGGGTGTGGCTTACATGAATATTCAGCAAGAGAAGGGTTAACACATTCTGTTCGATAGCATTATCAGTGACCTTTGAACAGGTTATAGTTATGAAAAGTTCGAGCAAAAAAAGCTAAAGGAAATCCAAATTTCAGACAGGCAAAAGTGGGAAATAGTGGTCTTAAAATTTAGTGGTCTTAACAACGGAATTTTACAGTAGAATGTGATCACGTATTCGATCGAATTACTTCGATGGCTGAGGTGCTGCTAACGCGTACCTTGAACCGTCTCAAATTATCGGTTCTTACAGCACCTAAAATCTATTTTTGGAGCAAATAAAAAAGGAACAATATGGCATGTTGCTAGCACTGTAGAACCATGAAAGACAATGCAAGGTCTGTACTATGCAAATAACAGTCAGAAAAATATATATCAAACAAGAGAAAAGGCATAATTATTTAACCCTTGACCTGCTGAATATTTGTATATGCCACATCCACTACTGATTATCAACCAATCGGATTACTCGATGCAAATTATTGCCATAAATTCTTGAGCTGAATGACAAACAATGAAGATCCTGATCAGATGGCTTCTTCAGAAGCCATCTGATCTGGATCTTTATTGTTTGAAAGACCAGACATATCCGGGCTCAGCAGGACAAGGGTTAAACTTTAAAATAGAGTCGGCATATATATAAGCCCATTTTGTACCAGAAACCCCAAAACGGGTACCCTGACAAACAGTGCAGACCCCGATCAGATGCCGCAGAATGCGGCATCTGATCAGGGCCTACACTATTTGCAAAAAGTTCAGCTATTTTCTGAATAAATTGTAAAGATAAAACAATCTGTCACGCCAGAAATTTTGAAATAGACTCCTACCATATGTAAGCCTTCCTCGGAGGAAGAGTCCATTTGGTACAAAAAGGGTTAAAATGAATCTGCCGCATCGATCGAAAACGTGTCTTCTGAGAAATGTGCACAGCGAAGACTCCGATAAGACTGCGCACACACACAGGCTAATCTGAGTGTGTTGCTGTGCGCACTTGTCTGCTGGCTGCGTAATAATATTTGCCCAATCACCTTGTTCAGTATCAAAAATCAAAACCAAATAATAATAATAATAATGATAATAATAATGTATCGTTTCCCTTATGCACTTGTTGAATAACTTAAAATGAACGAACTGAAATGAGGGTTTACGTCTCCGAAAAAAAAACTGTTTGAGTCATTTTCAATGCATCCAATTTTGTGGGACTTTTACCAAACGCTTAAAAATGTCTAAGCCAACCTAGGTAAAGTGGTGCGATTTGGACCGCCCCTTAAACCCTAGCGGTTCTTTGGGGCGATAGGGCTTGAGATGTCATTTCATCTCAATGCCGGATAACAGTCTCACTAAATGGGAAACTACGCCTCCAAAATGACCTAAAAAGTGATGAAAGGTCCGGCGAAAAACCTCAACACAAACAAACATTTATAAAACTGCATTGATGATAACGACGATAACTACGATATCACATCAGTGTGCTATAATAACGCGTTATACATCACTAGATGTAGCATTTCTCAGATGGAAAAAACAAACAAAACTTTTTCCCTCTATTTCAAACATTAGAAGCCGTAGCTATTCACACACGTCATTCAAACAGTTCGAATACATGTACATACAGATAAGTATTTTGTGATAATTGAAAGATATATTTCCTTCATATTCTCCATATAAATCTATGTTGTGGGTACTCATTGGAACCGCCTCGGCGAGGCGATTCTAATGAATACCCAAAACATAGGTTCTATTTGAGAATTGACAAAACCTATCCTTCAGTTATCACAAAATATTTACCTTATCTGTTGCTAAATTATATACCAAAATCTATATTTTACAGCAAACGACGGAAAAATGTATATTAACCCTTATCTTGCTGTTCACGACAGCCCCTATCTTTGTAAAGAGTGTAGATCCAGATCAGATGGCTTCTGAAAAAGCCATCTGATCAGGATCTACACTGTTTGGCATTCAGTTTATGAATTTGTAGCAATAAATTACATCAAGTAATTTGATTGGTTGATAGACAGAAATTGGTGTGGCTTAAATGAGTATTCAGCAAGATAAGGGTTAATACGTGCAAACCCTTATTTTCTTTTTATAAAGTGGGAAGAAAAAAGGAATAATATTAAACTGACCTGTTTACGTGATGAAGTGGTCATCCCTATGAATAAAGATGACTCCGTTACCATGGAGAGTATGGAAGACGTGCAGTTACCATATGTATACAGAAGACGGCCCCCGCCCATCGGGGCTTGAAGTAATAGATGGGCTGCATGATGCTTCCACGCAGAGCTGAAATCCGACCGCACACGAGTACTGGTAAACCGCTTAGAGGATCTAAGCCTGCGGTGCTTATAAACCCATTGGACGGCAGGGCTTGAGATGTCATTTCATCGGGTAAAAGTCCCACAAAATTGGAAGCAACGGCTCCAAAATGACATATACAGTGTTGACGGGGACGTTAAACCTCAAATCAAACACACAAAACAAACAGGTATACAGAAGTAAAAGCCCCATACGATAACACACCAGTGCCACATAGTGCATTTTTTCACTTCTACAATATAGCTACTTTTCTGAAGACAATCCGTGATATGTTTCATATTTATACTCCATACATAAGTTGTAGGTGCTCGTTAGAACCGCCTCGTCGAGGCGGTTCTAACGATTACCCACAGACTATGTTTTGGTGCTGAAGTAATAAAAATAATGTATACCCCCATAAACTCCAGTTTTCTCTATATAAAGTGTGGTTTGTGTGTGTGGGGCGGGGTATTCATTTCACGGACAGTAAAAAATTCTGCAAGAAACTTGAATAATTAGGGAATTTACCTGGGTAAAAATTTTCCTTATTTTGCTGTAAAACATAAGACTATATGGATACATATTAAAATCACCAAACTGAGGCGGTTCTAGCAAGCACCTACAATCTATGATTGGAAAATTATCACATTTATTGCTCTTAAATCGTTTTGATCATAGGCTATCTCCGGAATATCAACTTTATTTGAGTCTTTTTATTCGATCACATTTATAGTATATAGAGCATAGCAGTATTTCATTTACCATAATGATCCTATGATGCAGGTATTGCGACAGACAGGCCTAAGCTAACAGTGGAGACCCATATCAGAGACTGCCCCTGTGTGGGGTTAAGAGGGGTGTTCATTACACAGACTTGTTAGCGTGATCGAGATTTCGATCGAAATTACCCTTTAATTCCTGTACTGTAAGCAAACAGTGTAGATCCTGATCAGACGCCGCGTTCTGCGACGTCTGATCTGTATCTCCACTGTTTGTTAAACTCCAACTCATAATTTCAGTAAGCCCTCTTACGCAACACTAAGAATCACGCGGCTATTTTTTTTTAAATAAATAACAGTTATAAATACTGGTTTCCGATAAATCAGTGATGGTCACGTGGACTTCAGCATTCAAAAGCTACCGCGCTTTAAAACTTTGGGTCGACTGATAAACAATCGTACCAATAATACAGCAGGAATAATTTAACATCTACTTGAAGCTTCCAATGCCCATAAAGACATACATCTTGGACAAATAAATAAATAAATAAATAAATACATACATACATAAATAAATAAATAAATAAATAAATAAATAAATAAATAAATAAATAAATAAATAAATAAATAAACTAGAGCTGTCAGTGAAACTGACTAGGGCCCCGGCAGCGCTATCAGAGGAGTAGGAAAATGTTGAAAATTTGTGGACGGACAGACGGACAGACAGACAGACAGACAGACAGACGGACGGACGGACGGGCGGACGGACGGACGGACGGACGGACGGACGGACGGACAGAGTGATTACTATAGGGCACCCACACTTTCAGTGCGGGGCCCTAATAAAAGTACATTAATTACATACATTTTAAGTATGTTTCTACTGGTGCTCCAGAACATCTGATTTATCATATAACGTTACCGTTATTAAGTGAATGACGTCATACGACCAAAACGTGTAATTAAGAAATGAATTTTATTTTTCTGCTGGGTTGAGATGTCATTTCATCTTAATGTCGGGTAAAAATCCCACAAAAATGGAAGCAACGTCTCCTTAATGAGCTATACAGTGTTGACGGGGACGTTAAACCTCAAATCGAACAAACAAACATAAACGCTGTGGGTCGCGTGCGAAGTAAATGTTGATGTAAACTTTGCTAGCGACCCGCTGTCGTTCAATAATGCGGTTCTAGCGAGCACCCACAATCAATATTTTGAACGACAGAAATTAGGCCAATACTGTATAATTAACGTAACTCTGTTCCAATATCGTTGAGGTTTGCAATAGTATTCGTTTGTGACACATTACAAAAACACGCCTATACAAATGCATTGTAAACTTTACCGCCGAAAAAAAAGAAAATTTTAAGACGAAAAATTGTGATATGTTTCTTATTTCTGCTCAAAATATAGAGTGTTGGTACTCGTTAGAACCGCCTTACTGAGGCGGTTCTAACGAGTAACCACAATCTATGCTTTTGAGCAGAATAAGAAAAATAATGTATACCCCTGTAAACCCCAGGTCTTCTATATAAAAGTAGAGTTTAAGTGGGTCAAAATTATGTAGGCGTGTTTGCTTGATGAGCTTGAAACCGTGAGACCTGTTCTCGCGACCTTAAGAATATGATGCCAATATTCTTTTTATGTTGCTTTTCCCATTTCAGTTTTGGAAAAACTTCCAAGTAATTGTGCAAAATAAACAAAACAACAAAATAACAGAAATACTTAAACATACAACATATTTTTATCAGATAATCGAAATCAATAACCCATTTTGTATAGGTGTGTTTGAGGCCCTACGCATCAGCTCGAAGAACCCGAACCGGATGTTAAAAAGTCATTGTTCAGTACCGTTTCCCAGCCTGGTGCTGTCAGAACATTGATTTTATGTTAGGTTCCATTGTATTTTCAAGATTATTTCAAGTATATCGAGCCGACCGTCAATCAGATGGGGGAGGGGAATATTGTCATCCGTTGCATGCCCAGGGTTCATGTGACTCGAGCGAGGCTCGTGAGAATTATTGATTAAGTGTCAACACTCTTAAATGTCCGCTTATAATCCCTGTTTAATAGCGGAATACGCCGTACGACCAGCCCCCCCCCCCCCACCACTACACACACACACCTCCCGCACTCGGTTTCCGAACTGTTTGCAATAACACAGATCTGACATCCCTTGGAAATAAATCTTTTTAAAAGGTTTTAAAGACAAAATTACACAAGCCATATATTTTTTCTTTCGAATTTGTGCTGCGAAAGAAGATAAAAAAAAAACTGCATAAATCAAGTTTGACTGAGAATTTGTTTGAAGTTAAACCAATTTTGTACCGGAAACCCAAAACGGGTATCCGGGAAAACAGTGCAGGCCCAGATCAGACGCTGATCAGGGCCTACACTGTTTGCAAAAATTAAAGCCATTTTCAAAATAAATTTTGAAGAAAACACAACCTGACACCCCTTAATTTTGAAATGTACTCCTGGTATATATAAAGAGGGAGATTCCATTTGGTACAAAAAGGCTAGTTAAAGCTACCACAAACCTTAGCCCTTTGAAGAGGTTAACCGGAACAGTGCATCAGTGCATATGCCCGTAAGTATTGCTCTAAACCATTTCAGGTTAGATTTGGACTTTTCTCAAAAGAAACATTTAACCTTGGTCCCAGTTAACTTGACATTGATCGTATGCTTGTACAGGTTTGATGTTTATTTGGGTCATGGCCGAAACATATTCTACAATCTCAAAACGTACAAAAACTCTAGCGACCTTGAATACATTCAGTAACGTTCATTACGAAAAAAAGCAGGCATATTCAAATATATTGAAAATTTTATCACCACAAATGAAAGTTTTCGGATAAAAAATGTAATATTTTTCATCTTTCTGTTCAAAACATAGATTAATGGTACTCGTAAGAACCGCCTCTACGAGGCGGTTCTTAGGAGTACCCACAATCTCTGTTTTTTAACAGAAATAAGAAAAATGAAGTATGTATACCCCTGTAAACCCAAGTTTTGCATTCTAACACAGCGAGCCTATATAGGCAATGGAAAACGGCTGTGTTTTATTCTGCAACAAATCACAGCTTGGAAGAGCGTGACGAGTGACGTCATTTAAAACTGCTAATTTATGACGTCACTAGTCGATTTCCTTGACGTTAGACGGTGTAACGTCATTTTCTCGTATCGAAAACGTTAGAAAAGGATATAAATGCATGTGTTTCAGTCGATAATTTGAGCGGGATTTCTTCCAACAATGGCGAAAAGTTGTGAGATGTTGAAGGAAACAACAACATTATTAACGATTTTCAGCGTGTTAGAATCGAAATAGATCAGCGCTAGTCTGAGATTTGTTGAGGAATTAATCACAGTTTGTCGGTCAGTTGTAAGTAGACAAATCACGCGCACTACGCGCTCGTGATTTGATCTACTTTACAACTGACCTTCAAACTGTGATTTATTACTCAACAAATCACAGTTAGAGCTGATCTATTTCTTAATTATAAAATTGGGGTTTAAGGGGGTAAAACACTTCAAAGCTGACACTTTGCAACATTTGTTTCAAGATGTACCTGTTGAAAATATTATTTTAATCTTAAAAGAAATTGGACTTTTCATAAGATTTAATTTTGTTTAAGATTTTTATACATTATCATCCTGACATTTTTAACTTTTAATTACCTCAGAATTCTACAGTTTTTGATCGTTAACCGATTGACGCTTATGACCCACAAAGAGGGTTGGCGCGTCGTTCATCATCATTAAGGGGGTAAAATTATAAAGGCGTCTTTTCGAGATGACAACGAAGTACAGTAGATAGTACTGGTAAACCGCTTAAAGGATCTAAGCCTGTCCAGGAACCGCGGTGCGAGGCGGACCGTCCATGCTTATAAACCCTATTGGTTTCATTGGGCGACAGGGCTTGAGATGTCATTTCATCTCAATGTCGGGTAAAAGTCCCACAAAATTGGAAGCAACGTCTCCAAAATGACCTCTACAGTGTTGACGGGGACGTTAAACCTCAAATCAAACAAACAAACTGATCAGGATCTACACTGTTTGGCATTCAGTGTATGATTTTGTTTCAATAAATTGCACGAAGTAATTTGATTGGTTGATAGACAGAAATGGGTGTGGCTTAAATGAATATTCAGCAAGATAAGTGTTAATAGGACGGATAATGAGATAATATTTTTCTCCTTCACATAATGCCTTTTATTCCTTGAAATCCCCATGCATTATGCTTAAAATAAGCATAATGAGCATTTCGATAAAAATAGAACCACCCAATAAAACAGAATCGCCTCACCGAGAATCGCCTAGAAATAAAAATCCCGAAATTATCACTTATATATGGAGCAAAGGGAAAACAATTCTAGGAACTCCTTACGATAACATATACATGCTTTTACATTTCTCCAAAAGCTGGCATTTTTTTTATATATAAAAGTTGTGATATTTTGCTTGTTAATGTTCCAAACTTAGGTTTTGGTAGACTAGCTACTAGTCGGATATCATATTTTAAAGTTAATAAGTAATATTCTTCTATATATTTTTACCTCTTTTTCCCTCTCTAATAGCAACTTGTTTTATCTTGGGAAGTTATTAATGTCTGGGACAAGATTTAAGATATTTGATAAACACACCAGGAAGGTTGGTCATTGGTAAATATGACATTAAGGTCTAGGAGCTAGACTAAAGTTTTGGGTGCTCGTTAGTACCGCTTCAACGAGGCGGTTCTAACGAGTACCCACAACCTATGTCTTGGAGCGGAAATATGAAAAATGATGTTTACCCCCGTCAACCCAGTTTTCTCAATATAAAGCGGGTTTTAGAGGGGTGTTCATTACACGGACTTGATCACATGATGATAAGAGCGAGTTCGAATTCACCCATATATTACAATGGAATCTTCCACCTTACAAGTTTGGAGTGGTCGATTTTCAATTATAAGGGTGTCAGGTTTGTTCGTAAGTAAGTTACAGAAAAATATGTGCTTTCAGCAAACAGTGTAGACTCTGAACAGACGCAGCGTTCTGTGGCGTCTGATCTGGGTCTACCCTGTTTTTAAGTCCCACAAAAGGGACGCTAGGCTTATATTGTTTATATAAGGTAAATGAGTAGACAGTGTTCGAGACATTGAAGTCTTGGCATGTGCAAGTATGCACCTTAGAATGAAAGCAGCCATATCAGCAGCTTCAACGTTTCTAAATGATCTAGAGCTTCCCTGCGATTGTCCACGTGACCAATAAATTGAAAGCGCACGCACATTGCGTTTGTATTTATAGCCGCGCTTTGGTACGCTGTGGCGTCAAACTGCTGGGTAAAGGGGTTTGAATGTATCTCTAAAACCTGGACAGGACTCATGGCTCTGACTGTGATTGGCAAACAATGAAGACCCAGATCAGACACCACAGGACGCGGTGTCTGATCAGGGTCTACACTGAATCGACTTTATCAAAATACAGGAAACGAAGGGTTACGGGTTACACAAAACAGTCTAGCCTAGACACAGAGGCAATCTAGCACATGAAGATTTTACTGAATGGGTGTATAAGGTCCCGCCGAGGACTCTTGCAGCTTGCGGAGCTTTTGCCGAATTCCCGCCGATGACTCTTGAAGCTTGCGGGAACGGCGCGGATGTGCAAGCTTATCTGGGTCTTCGTTGATCATATATTCTTAAATTGATGGGCTGCAGGACGATTCCACGCAGAACTGAAACCAACCGCACATGAATACTGGTAAACCACTTAAGAGGTTCTAAGCCTGTCCAAGAGTCGGACCGTCCATGCATACAATGTATAAACACTATTGGGATTCATTGGGCGGCAGGGCTTGAAATGTCATTTTATCTCAATGTCGGGTAAGTCCCACAGAATTGGAAGCAACGTCTCCAAAATGATGACCTACACAGTGTTGATGGGGACGCTAAACCTCAAATCAAACAAACAAACAGAACGCACTTTTTCGTGCTGCAATATATCGACCAATTACTGCCAAAAGTCTCAAAACAATGTAAAAGCAGATCTGAAACCGCAACATGCGGACTCTGATCTGTGTCTACCTTGTTTGCTCACTGTGTGCATTGTTTTCGGGCCCCCGCTCATCGCGCTCTGTTGAACAGATTAGGCTGCATGGTGCATCTACGCAGAGTTTAAACCGACCGCAAATGAGTACTGTAAACTACTCATAGGCCAAAGCCTACCCAGGCAAAGTGGTGCGAGTCGGACCGTCTATGCATATATTAACCCTATTGGTTTCATTGGGCGGCAGGGCTTGGTATTCTTTTCATCTCAGTGTCGGGTAAAAGCCCAACAAAATTGGAAGCAACGTCTCCAAAATGACCTATAGAGCATTGAAGGGGGACGTTAAGCCTCAAATCAAACAACCGCAGTATGGGGTACTTAAAATAAATGAAGTTGACAAGACTCACGTATCTTGCAAAAGCTAGGCATATACAAGGCTACACGTCAAATTGTTGCTTGTGTCACATGTGGATGCATATTATTTTACTATTTTATTGAATACAGTGAAATTCCGCTATTAAGACCACCTAAACTTAAGTCTAATTCTGGTTCAAAAAGCTTATTTAGAAGAATGCAGATATTCTTTCTTCATACACAATGTCCTTTGGTCAGTGACCACCTTTGGGGCTATTCAAAAGTGGTCTTAAAGACCACTTTTGAACAGTCCCAAATGTGGTCTTAATATAGAAGTTTTACTATATGACTGTGGCGAAGTGACCATGAGAAAAAGCTGTTGTCACTATTGTTGTTGTTTTTGTCATTTTTGTTCTTGTTGCTGTTGTTGAGATGATGATGATGATGATGATGATGATGATGATGATGGTGATGATGATGATGATGGTGGTGATGATGATGATGATGATGATGATGATGATGATGATGATGATGATGGTGATGATGATGGCTGTAATGATGATGATGATGATGACTTGTAAAATGTTGAAACGACCACTTAATGTCTGGACTTTTGCTGATAAGACACGTGAATCTGCTTGGCAGACCATTCACATGGAATGCAAATTGACAGAAAAGATCTTAATGTGTGAAGTGCCAAATACTAAATCATATGAGCCCCGCCAAGCGAATTTGTGTCTTCGAGCATTCCGTCATGACAAATTTTAACTGCCCATGCCCAGCCATTCAGAGGGGCCAGGGATATGGCTTTCTGTCTGAAGGTTCCTCTTGATTCACTGCTTGTATGAGCGAGCAGCGAAGGTTCTGGCGAGACTGCGCGGATGCGCAGGCTCGCCTGAACCTTCGCTGCTCGCATCGGCGATAGGTACCAAAATCGCTTGACGGGGCCCATACGATTCAAACAAATAACACGATTCACATGAAATGTCGAGAAAAAAAGATTATCGTCTGCTTTAATTTTATTTGTGCTTACAGTGTTAACAGTGCGAACGGCTGCACTTTTGAATAACTATTTACGATTATTTACTATTTTGCAAAATGCCAGCGTTATTTTTAACGGATGTTGCAAGGTTATTTAGCGAAAATACACTGCAGACGCATTGTCTAATGGTAACCTTTCTCCTGCTGAACCAAGTTCCATCTCAATTCCAAATCACAGGGTATTTTTCTGATAAAAATCCGTGTTTTTTCTTATTTATACTACAAACATAGGTTGTGGGTGCTCGTTAGAACCGCCTCATTGAGGCGGTTCTAACGAGTACCCACAACCTATGTCTTGGAGCAGAAATACGAAAAATGATGTATAACCCTGTAAACCCCAGTTTTCTCTATATAAAGTGGGGTTTATGGGGGTTCATTTCAAGGATTTGTTCACGTGATGGCTTCTGAAAAAGCCATCCGTCCAGGATATTCACTGTTTGTCTTTCAGTTTTAGGATGACATGTGCATGAATAAATTCCAACGATTATAATACAGCTGTTATTTTGATGATATTCACAAATGGATGTGGCAAAATTCATTTATTCAGCAGGTCAATGATTAACACGCCCCAGAAAAAAACGCCCAGGAAAATCCCATTTAAAAAAAGAAAAAGTCAAGGTTGCACTGGAGTAAACCATTATTTCTCTTTCTGCCCCAAGGCATAGATTGTTGATATATACTCAACAGAATCGCACCTTAGTCTAAACGTTTTTGGTCAGAATGATTGTTTGTTTGAATTGAGGTTTTACGTCCCAGTAAACACTATTTAGGTCGTTTTGGAGACGTTGCTGCCAATTTTGTGGGACTATAACCCGACATTGAGATGAAATAACATCTCAAGCCCTACAGCCCAACCCAAGCAATAGGGTTTAATATGCAGGGACGTTCCGACTCGCACTACTTTGCCTGGACAGGCTTAAACCTTCTAAGCGGATTACCAGTACTCCGGTGCGGTCTCTTTCAGCACTGCATGGAAGCAACATGCAGCTCAATATATTTCTCTAAGCCCCGATGAGCGGGGCCAAAAACCCCATTTAAAACAGAAAAAGGGGGCGGTTGCAAGGAGTCCTCTTTCTGCTACAATGCATATATTGTTGGTACTCATCAGTACCCATCAGAATCGCATAAATGAGGCGCACCGTGGCCTTTAAAGTTTGAGTCACGTACACAAGTGCGTGAAATGAACACCCCAATCCCCACCCCCTAAACCCCACTTTATATAGAGAAAACTGGGGTTTATTGGGGTAAACATTATTTGGTTATTTCTTCTGTAAACAAATTTGGTTATTATAAAACAAATCAAACTAGAGGTCACGACAACACTCTTTCTCTGTAGATCAAATACCTTCAGTTTTGTTTGTTTGATATGAGTTTAACGTCCACGTCAACACTGTTTAGGTCATTTTGGAGACGTTGCTTCCAATTTTGCGGTAAGTTTACCCGACAATGAGATGAAAGGATATCTCTAGCCCTGTCGCCCAATGAAATCATTAGGGTTTAAAAGCATGGACGGTCCGACGCACACCGCTTTGCCTGGGCAGGCTTAGATCCTCTATGCGGTTTACCAGGTACTCGTGTGCGCTCGGTTTCAGCTCTGCGTTGAAGCATTATGCAGCCCGATGGGCGGGGTCTAAATACCTAAAGTTATCTTCATGTACATATCAGCGCTAATAAAAAACCGAACAACTGACGAAACAATAGAATATTAGCGAGGTCCATGGACCTACCTAATAACCCATTTACGCCCAGCGTCCCATTTTTAAAAGTTTTTTTTGCAAACAGTGCAGACCAAGATCAGACGCCGCAGGCGACTGACCAGTGTCTGCACTGTTTGTTTAAAATCATGATTTATGTATAATTTACTGAATATGAAATGAACTTATAAATACCCCTTACATGGACAATGGATCCGTCTCAAGCTACGGAAATAAATCGTAGATTTCATCTATCATTTAATGGTCAAACAGAAAGGGTGTTGACCCGCATTATCACATGGATGTTATGAAATATGAAAATAAAGATCATTCGCACACTAACAGATAAACAGAGTTCCAGGTACAAGGAGAACCGCGGATATGTTGGCTTATTTCCATAAACATATGTTGTGGGTACTTGTTAGAATCGCCTCGACGAGGCGATTCTAACAAGTACCCACAACATACACTTGTAATTTACGAGCGAGAAATAAGGAAAAGTACCCGATAGTGTCCTTATTATCTCCCCTTATTTGGAGCTCTGGTAAAGCACCTATATGAGATAGTGGAATGACACTAATATGACAAGAATATATACTTACTTGATCATATCTGCTGATTATTCCCAAAGAATGTAAGTATATGTACATATAGTAATATACAGTATCTGTCAAGGCTCTAGACAAGGAAATGTAAGTGTGATTATTACGGGACATTTCTTACACTTATTAGCCCAGCGTCCAGCCCCCCGCCTATCGGGGCTTGAAGAAATTAATGGGCTGCATGATGCTTCCACGCAGAGCTGAAACCGACCGCACATGAGTACTGGTAAACCGCCTATAGGATCTAGGCCTGCCCAGGCAAAACGGTGCGAGTCGGACTGTCCATGCTTATAAACCCTATTGATTTCAATGAGCGACAGGGCTTGAGATGTCATTTCATCTCAATGTCGGGTAAAAGTCCCACAAAATTGGAAGCAACGTCTCCAAAATGACCTATACAGTGTTGGCGGGGACATTTAACCTCAAATCAAACAAACAAATAAGTCCAGCGTCATTTGCAAATGTGTAGATAAACCCAGATTAGACGCGACGGCGTATGACCTGGCCCTACACTGTTTGCGTAAAGTACAAGGACTTTCATAAAACTTAACCCCCTTTTTTTCCTTCTTTTTTTTTACAATGAGAAAAACCAGTTAAATTGGTGGTTTTAGGTGGAAGCTTTTATGTGCCACACTGTCATAGTTGGGATTTGGGCTTTTTTCATAAAAGGAACTGTGTACTCGTTAGAAAGTCTTTGTCATAGGCACTCGTTAGAAGCGCCTCCACGAGGCGTTTCTAACGAGTACCCATATCAATTTTGTGAGAAATAAGAAAAATATCCCGATTTAATCGTAATTACACTTCTTTCTCCAAAGCTTGGCATCAATTTAGTCACATCACGTGAACAAGTCCGTGAAATGAACACCCTCTTAAAACCCACTTTATATAGGGAAAACTGGGGTTTACGGGGTATACATTATTAGTCTTATTTCTGCTCCAAGATATAGGTTGTGGGTAATCGTTAGAACCGCCTCAATGAGAATGAGGCGGTTCTAACGAGCACCCACAACCTATGTTTGCAGTATAAATAAGAAAATATTTCGAATTTTCATCAGAAAAGTAGCCATTTTAGAGATATGAAAAATGCACTATGTCGCACGAGTGTGTTGGCGTAATGATATTATACAAAATGTACCCAACTCTCCTCTGTCTCAACGGGTGTTGTCTTGGCATAACATAATATAACATAGTTTTGTCCGTCATTATTATCCCAATACACCGTATCATTCACTGTGTAAGAAATGCAAAATTCAATACGAGATCCAGGGCCGACGGCCGCCGGTGCCACTATAGTAAACGAAAATCTGTCCGTCGGTCCATCACACGATTTTTGAACGTAAGAAGCCATTACGTCATAAAACGTCACCCAACTATTTATTGAATAACGGATCCTTACAACTTTATGAAAGCCTATATTAGCCACCCGTACTATTCCGGTAATACTTAAATCCGTGATTATGCAGTTTTCCAAACTTAATTTATTTGCCATCACTTTTTGCATAAAGTTTTCTAACGCCCCAGGCTGGGGGAAACAAATGTCAAGATATCGACTCCCCATGTCCTTTCGTTCTTCTTCCATTCCGACTCTCAGGTCCGCCATTGCGGACGCGGGAATTCTCGGGGGCTGCTCTTGGTTCATCACGTGACGGACGGATTCCAAGTCCAAACCCATAACGTCAGCAAAACGCACCATTTTCTTCCTCCTGGGAGTACCAGGGGGCGTCTTGTTAGATTTTAAAGAGGACGATTTGCGTAATTCCGCTTTGTTAATGTTAAACTCCGGCTCATCGAACACCGGGCTTTCTGGAACTTCCAGTAAATACTGATGAGCCTCTCCACCAGTTAACGTACCACTTTTAAGTTCTACTTTCAGTTTGGCAATTTTTCTTTCTTTTGATAAGTTGCCATCTGAAGTAGAGAGAGTTTTATCGAGCTCTTTGTCGCTAGGTTTCTTATCTATACCTCCGTCAGAGGAAACTTTTCTGAGTTCACTGGACACGTGTTCTGAGAGTGTTTTTTCCGTGCTGCTAGCACAGTCATTTTCCTCTGGAGAATTTATGGAATCCGCTGAGAAATAAGCGTCACTTTCCATTGATCCACCACCATCATGTGACCCAATGGAATCTAAATCATCCATCATATTCACAAACACCCCCTCCTCGCTTCCCGAATCAGAACCCAAGTAGAATTTTTCATCAAGTTTCGACTGATCCTCCGTATCTACTGAGCTGTCCCTGACCTTAGTCGGATCTACAGAATCAATACAGTTTTCTTGATACAGTTCTGTTTCCATTGTTTCCTCTGATCGTCTCAATTTTGCCTTGTACCACAATATTTTTTCTGTCTTTGGAACCCTTATGAACGCAGCTGATACACTGTATTCGTCCAAATAGCCCTCCTCTGCGTAGGATAAGTTCCGGGGTAGGTATTTTAGAAATAAAACCTCATCATTTGACTCGGCATGCTCGACCATATTTGTCCAGAGGATCCGGGCTGGTTGGATTCGCAATAAAAATATTCTGTAAAACATACATTGAAGAAGTGTAAGGCCCTTTTCTACCCATTAATAAATCGAAACTCGAAAAGTCAAGGCCTGTCATTGAAAATATACAATAAAGTTCATACAAGGTCATGTAAACATTGCACTATTTACATGCTGTCGCCCTATTTTGTAGTAAAATTACCTTCTCGCACAACTGCAGTCCGTATTTTATTAAAATCCAATCTGTTCGTCTAATCCAACCAAGCCCGTCACACAACTGAAATATGTAACACAGGCCTAGCACTTTATGTTGTAACCGACCTTCAGATTTACATGTTTGTCTCTATTTTTAGAAGCACCAGTTCCAGGTTGTCTTCTACGTCACTGATGCGAGGTTATTTCGGGTCATGTCTCTATTAATCAAATGCATCTCTAATCAAAAGTAACCGCATGAACAAAATGACGCCGTCTGCAAGGAACAATATAGCGGGTATTTACAAATTTGCATAATACATGACACCCAGCATGAACATTGTTTATATTTATATTCTAAAAATAGATGACATGACGTCGCGTCTACTTTCGGTTTTACAACAAAAAATCCGACCTTCCTTTGACGTGTATTGGTGTGTAGATCTATTTGAAGTTTATACATGGTCTGATGGCTGTACTCCACTGATTGCGAAACGATTTCTATTTGCGAGCGTTCTTTTTTATTTGCCTAATCCACTGAAAAAATGACCCAATTACCGGACAATATATAATCAATGAAAAGCAGACTGGCTCAGGCGAAAAGGAACCCTTTAGTACCCCCAAAACGGGTACCCTGGTAAACAGTGCAGGCCCAGATCAGACGCCGTTGAACGCGGCGTCTGATCAGGGCCTCCACTGTTTGCTAATGGTTCAGCCATTTTCCATGATACCACTAAATTTTGAAGCGGACTCCTGGTAAAAAAAAAAGAATTAAAGTGCACCGATGATAGAGAGAGAGAGAGAGAGAGAGAGAGAGAGAGAGAGAGAGAGAGAGAGAGAGAGAGAGAGAGATAAAAAACCTCTCGCCGTTAAAAGGTGACATGTTAGGGAGATCAGACAGTTGTCAAAAGTTTCTCCATATAGGTTGAGAAGGCTATGTAATAACAAGTAGTAGTGCAGTAGTAGTAGCAGTTTTGTTTGTTTGTGTGATTTGAAGTTTAACGTCCCCGTCAACACTGTATAGGTCATTTTGGAGACGTTGCTACCAATTTTGTGGGACTTTTACCCGACATTGAGATTAAATGACATCTCAAGCCCTGTCGCCCAATGAAACCAATAGGGTTTATAAGCATGGATGGTCCGACTCGCCTACGTCCCCGTCAACACTAGTTAGGTTATTTTGGGATTCGTTGTGCATTGAGATGAAATGACATCAAACCATACGGCCCATAGAAAACGTTAGGGTTTAAGGACTCTCACTTTTCCTTGACAGGATTTAACCTAAGCGTTTTGGTTCTACACGGAAGCATCATGTTTTGACGGGGGTTTACATAATCATAACACCCTAAGCGAACACTGCCCTGATAATGAACTGAAAGGCGCATTCTCTTTTGTTGCGTCTTCAATGGCATATGTATCATGGTTCATTGCCATCGCGTCTGAGCACAAGCCAGGATTTTACGGATGCTCCCCATGGTCATGTTCGGGTCTATTGTTAATCAGTCGGCCCGAAGTGTGTTTGCTTGTTTGTATTGACGTTTAACCACCCAGTCAACACTATTTAGGTCATTTTTGAGCCGGTCAGTTTACCTATCCACACTTTTCCTGGGCAGCCGTTAACCTGTACAATGACATCCTTTCGCCAGAAACTGACAACTGCCCTTCTTGGATCAGCGGAAGAAAGAGAATGACCGTAGAAAAGATCTCATGATCAACCTCTACGAAAGAATATTGACTAACCCGGCGGGTATCGAACCCGTGTCCCCCACTCACCAGTCAAACGCACAGCCGGGACGCCGACTGAGCTACCGAGGCCTATAAAGCCCAGTATGTATATGGCTTTCCAATGCAAAAAAAAACAACAAAAAAAAACACATGACTATCACTGATTGTGGGAAATCAGTCGACCCAGTGCGGATGATATAGACAAAAGTGTAGTTTACAGGGATAGGCATTGTTTTTCTTATTTTTGCTATAGACAAAAGATTTGGGTACCAGTTCAATTGTCTTATACATTTTATCGAACCATTGGCAAGGTGAGAAACAGTGTAGATCCTGATAAGAATGCATACAATTAACAGTCTCATCTGGATCGGCAATATTCTTCACGCAAACAAGTCCGTGATATAAGACCCACTTTATATAGAGAAAACTGGGGTTTACGGGGGTATACATTATTTTTCTTATTTCGGCTCCAAGACATTGGTTGTGGGTACTCGTTAGAACCGCCTCAATGAGTCGGTTCTTACGCGCACCCACAGCCTATGTTTGCAGTATAAATAAGAAATATATCACGGATTTTCATCAGAAAAAGTAGCCATTTTGGGCATGTGAAATAAAGGGTGGGGTGTTATCGTAATGTACGTGTCTGTGATGGTCTTCGGGTGCGTGCGTGCGTGCGTGTGTGTGAGAATTCGGGTTTAACGTCGCTTTCAACAATTTTTCAGTCATATCACGACGGTGTCTGGTTGCGACAGGGAGCTCAATGCTCACTTTTATAGTGCTGCCTCACTGAAGTATCATGTCCCAGACACATTACATGATACCACATCCAGTCACATTATCCTGACACTGGGTCGACCAGTCCCAGCTCTACCCCGTAAATTTGAGTGCCAAGCGAGGAGCAGCTAGAACCATTCTTAACGACTTTGGTATGTCGCGGCCCGTGACCTCCCGTTCCCCGGAGCGGACACTCTACCAACTGAGCTATCGGGGCCGGAGGGTCTTCGGGGGTGGAGAGGGTTAACATTCGTTTTAGAACGTAGCAGCCCTCGACATTGAATGGCCATATTTTTTTCTGAGGAAAGAAAAGCGTAGAAGCCTGCGTGGTATAGTGGTTATGCTGCTCGCTTCATAAACCAGGGGCCCGGGCTTCTCCAGACTTTCGGATTAGTCCGTCTCCGTATGACCTTAGTTGTTTGTTTGTTTTGATTTTGTTTGATTTGAGGTTTAACGTCCCCGTCAACACTGTAAAGGTCATTTTGGAGACGTTGCTTCCAATTTTGTGGGACTTTTACCCGACATTGAGATGAAATGACATCTCAAGCCCTGTCGTCCAATGAAACCAATAGGGTTTATTAGCATGGACGGTCCGCCTCGCACCGCGGTTCCTGGACAGGCTTAGATCCTCTAAGCGGTTTACCAGTACTAATGTGCAGGCCGTCTTCAGCTCTGCGTGGAAGCATCATGCAGCCCATATATTTCTTCAAGCCCCTATGGGCGGGGGCAAACCTTAGTTGTTGGTAACATGTAAAACTCAAATACACACACTGTGTATTCCGAAATTGTTTGTTTGTTGTTGTCGTTCTTTTAATTGAAGTTTTAAGTCCCGTCAACACTATATACAGTCGAACTTCGATGGGTCGAACTCGGTAGGCTCGAACACCACGTTTGGGTCGAACTGACTTTTCAGTCCCGGCAAAATCCTTATTCATTTTAACTAAACATGACAACCTTGGCTAGAACCACGATGGCTCGAACCCTCGAACTCTAAGCCGGGTCCCCAGAGTGCATTTTCTATGTAAAATCCGACCGATGGCTCGCACTAATTACCTTTTTAAAAATTCCTATTTTATCGTTCAAGTCACGCAGGCGCATGATCAGTATCATAATAAAAATCAAAAATGAGTTCCTTTAAGAGCAATGAAAACATTCATAAGAAAGAAGATGGGTCATACTACGTAGTTTCGGCTAATACAGCCTCATCAGTGACCCTGTAATGATCCGGCAAAGAAAGCCAGAGGAAACATACTGCAATTTTGTGAACTTCGAATAGGCAGTCGATTCAAAGACTGATATAAATCAAAATGGGGTCTAAATAATTAAAAACCTGTCTAGAATATGAGTCTAAACCAATAATTTATTTCTGATTTCTCAGAATATTCACGCTGATCTCAAAGGACCAAAAGTAAAATATAAACTGCACTCTGGTTGATGTACGGGGAGACGTTTTACGGCCGCCACACGGCACAACACCAGCTGCAGTGAAGGCAAATAAAAATCAAAAATGAGTTCCTTTAAGAGCAATGAAAACATTCATAAGAAAGAAGATGGGTCATACTACGTAGTTTCGGCTAATACAGCCTCATCAGTGACCCTGTAATGATCCGGCAAAGAAAGCCAGAGGAAACATACTGCAATTTTGTGAATAATACGGGCAAAAAATACGGCTCATCATTCACTCTTAAATTATGACCGATAAATGTACCGGAAGTCAACAAAATCGCCGCAGCTGTGATAAAAAATCATTGTACACAAAGATGGATCTTGCCGAGTTGGACTCCAATGGCTCGAACTACCGATGGCTCGAACTTTTTTCGGCGGTCCCGGCGAGTTCGAGCCATCGAAGTTCGACTGTAGGTCTTTTTGGGGAAGTTGATTCCAATTTTGTGGGACTTTTACCTGACATTGAGATAAAATGGCATCCCAAACAAACCTAAAGGGTTTATATATAGGGACGGTCCGACTCGCACCACTTTGGTTCTTCTAAGCGGTTTGCCAGTTCGGTTTGAGCTCTGCGACGAAGCATCATGCAACCCAATCTATTTCTTCAAGCCCGATGGGTGGGGGCTGAATTGAGCATAAAATCTTTCTCTGTGTTTCAAGGGAAAGTAGCTATTATTCGGGCTGGCATCTGTGTCTATTTGGATAATCTCCCTTAGGGTTACATTCATTAGATTTTAAAGCACTAACAGTACTGGTGGGTCGATTGTCTTGACTGTAACTTGAAATAAAAAGGCCATGAATGTTTACCCTTCAATGTTTGTTTTGTTTGTTATGTTTGATTTGAGGTTTAACGTCCCCGTCAACTCTTTATAGGTCATTTTGGAGACGTTGCTTCCAAGTTTGCGGGACGTTTACCCGACATTGAGATGAAATGACATCTCAAGCCCTGTCGCCCTATAAAACCAATATGGTTTATAAACATGGACGGTCCGACTCGCACCGCTTTGCCTGGGCAGGCTTAGACCCGCTAAGCGGTTTATCAGTACTCGTGCGCGGGTCGGTTTCAGCTCTGCGTGGAAGCACCATGCAGCCCATGCTTATAAACCCTATTGGTTTCATTGGGCGATAGGGCTTTAGAGGTCATTTCATCTCAATGTCTGGTAAAAGCTCCACAGAATTGGAAGCAACGACGGTCTCCAAATTGACCTATACAATGGTGACGGGGACGTTAAACATTAATAAAAAAACAAATCTTCAAAGCACTCTGGTGTCATCACGACAAGAATAGTGAGACAATTCATTACGCGAACACGCCTATACAAATATAATGCCACCTTTATGGCGGAAAAAATTGAAAATTTTATGATGAAAAATTGTGATATTTTTCATATTTCTGCTCAAAATATAGATTGTGGGCACTCGTTAGAACAGCCTCATCCAGGCGGTTCTAACGAGTACTCACAATCTATATTTTAGAGCAGAAATAAGAAAATAAAGGTATACCCCCAGAAACCCCAGTTTTACCATATAAAAGTATGGTTCAAGGGGGTCAAAATTATAAAGGCGTGTTTTCGTGATGTTTCTTTAAATAACCGTTACATGGAGTTCCTATAAATAAATGATCGTCACGAGGACATCAGCACTGAAAAGATTTTGTGCTTAGTAACTTAAATTTCAGTCAGTTGAGAAACAATCGACTCCAAAATCAACAAACTGAGGCCCCTTATATTACCATATCATACCAGTGCGACATAGTGCGTTTTTTATCACATCCCAAAATGGCTACTTTTCTGATGATTTGTTTGATTTGATATTTAACGTCCCTGTCAACACTGAAAAGATCATTTTGGAGACGTTGCTTCCAATTTTGTGGGACATAGCTGACATTGAGATGAAATGACATCTCAAGCCCTGTCGCCCAATGAAACCAATAAGGTTTATAAGCATGGACGTTCTGACTCGCACCGCCTTGCCTGGGCAGGCTTAGATTCTCTACGCAGTTTTCCAGTATTCGTGTGCGGGTCAGTTTCAGCTCTGCGTGGAAGCACCATGCATCCCATCTATTTCTTGAAGCCCCTATGGGCGGGGGCTGAAGTTTTCTGATGAAAATCCGTGATATTTTTCTTATTTATACTGCAAACTTAGGTTGTGGGTGACCGTTAGAACCGCCTCATTGAGGCGGTTCTAACGGGGGTCCACAACCTATGTTTTGGAGCAGATATAATAAAAATAATGTGCACCCCTGTAAAACCCAGGTTTCTCTATATAAAGTGGGGTTTGGGGGTATTCATTTCACTGACTTGGTCACGTGATGGCGTCGCGATCTGTCCATGATGAATGGCATAAAAATTATCTTTTATCGTGTATATTGTTTGTCAATCGACACAAAGTAAATATAATAAAATTCTTTTATCAAGACCACCTTTGGGGCTGTTCAAATGTGGTCTATAAAAGTGGTCTATAAGACCAATTTTGTACAGCTCCAAAAGTGGACTCAATCAAGCGGAGCATATATTATGATTTAGAAAATACAAAGAATAAGTAATCGAAACCTAAATATACTTTTGAAGGAATAACTCTTAATTTTAGATCGACTTAATAGCAGCATTTCACTGTAAGTACTACAGCAGACTGCTTTGCTGTCATTCACGTGACTACAACACATCAATAAAGTCAAGCAACGTGCAATTTTTATATATGTTTAACTCATATATGCATTGTGTCCCCGAAATGGGAAAGCAAAGAGTGCAGAGCGCGGTATCTGATCAGGGTGTACACAGTTTGCCCGAATAACAGCTAAAATAAACCTGACTGATCGATTGTGTGAGGGATTATTGTGTCATCTCCCAAAGAAAGGGAGAAAAGAGAGAGAAGAGATAGTAGTTTTGTTTGTATTGGAGTTTAACGGCCCAGTCAACATTATTTTAGGTCGTTTTTTTAGCCCGTCCGTTTACTTATCCACACTTTTCCTGGACAGGCTTATACGTAAGCAGATAAACAGTACAATGCACATTCTTTCGCCAGAAACTGACAACTGCCCTTCTTGAATCAGCGGAAGGGAGAGATTGACCGTAGAAAAGCTTTCATGATCAATTTCCACGAAAGAATGTTGCCGACCCCGGCAGGTATCGAGACTGCGTCCTCCTGATCACCAGTCAGACGCGCATCCGACTGAGCTAGAGTCCGGCGAAGAGATAGTAGAAGATATGAAAGTGTGAGACAGGGGCGAAAGAGAAATTCATTGATTGATTGATTGATTGATTGATTGATTGATTGATTGATTGATTGATTGATTGATTGATTGATTGATTGATTGATTGATTGAGTTGGTTTAGAGACACGCCAACCCTTTTAGGATATTTTGTGTCGTCTCCCAGAGAAAGGGAGAAAAGAGATCAAAGAGATAGCAGAGGTGGCGAAAGAGGGGGCAAGTGAGAAGGAATTGTAGAAATACAGACAAGCAAGCGTTGCAAAACATGCGAATCTTTACAGGGTGTTTCTCCGTGAACATCAGAACCATGAATCTTGTTGAGACAAGAGAAAGACAGACAAAGCTAACGATCGTGAAGTATGGTGTTTTCTACAACATAAGCCGAAGGCTCCGGGGGGGGGGGGGGGGGGCTATTGTGATCACTCACCGTCCGTCGTCGTCCGTGCGTCCGTCCGTCCGTCTACAATTTCTTCAAACAACATCTCCTCCTAAACCACTGATTGGATTTTTACCAAACTTCGCAGGAATGTACCTTAGATGGTCCTCTTTCAAAGTTGTTCAAATCGTTCTGGTCCGTTGCATATCTAGGTCACAGAAGCCAAAAATAAATTTTCTAACTGAAAAAAAAAAATAAAAAATATTCTCCTCTGAAACCGCAAGGCCCAGCTCTTTGATATTTGATATGTAGCTTCATCTAGTGGACCGCTACCAAGATTGTTCAAATTATAGCCCTGGGACTAAATGCCCCCGCACCAGGGCCTACTGGTTTTACATAGGCTGATATAGGGAAAAACCTTTAAAAATCTTCTTGTCTGATACCAGAAGGCCAAAGTCTTTGATATTTGGTATGAAGCTTCTGCTAGATGACCTCTATCAAGTTTGTTCAAATTATAGCACTGGAGCCAAAAATGCCCCCGCACCAGGGCCTACTGTTTTACATAGGCTTATATAGGGAAAACCTTTAAAAATCTTCTTATCTGAAACCAGAAGACCCAGATCTTTGTTATTTGATAGATTGTTCAAATTATAGCTCTTGGGACAAAAATGCCCCTGCACCAGGGCCCCATTGGTTTTACATAGGCATATATAGGGAAAACCTGTCTGAAACCAGAAGGCCCAGGTCTTTGATATTTGATATGAAGCTTCATCTAGTGGACCCCTACCAAGATTGTTCAAATTATAGCCCTGGGGCCAAAAATTGCCCCGCTCCGGCGCCCACTGGCTTTACATAAACTTTCATAGAGAAAACATTTGAAAATCTTGTTGTCTGAAACCAAAAGGCCCAGGTCTTAGATACTTGGTATGAAGCTTCATCTAGTGGACCGCTACCACGATTGTTCAAACCATAGCCCGGGAGCCAAAAATCACCCCACCACGTGACCCACGGGTCTTACATAGACGTATGTAGAGAAAACTTTTAGAAATCTTCTTGTCTGATACTGAGCTTAATTTAGTGGACCTCAACCAAACTGCTTCAAATTATGAACCTGGGGCCAAAAATTGCCCTGCCCAGGGACCTACGTGTAAATCTCTTAGTTCAGGTGAGCGATATAGGACCGTCATGGTCCTCTTGTTATTGTTGTGTAAATTCGATACACACTCAAAGTCAACTTTATCAAAAAATAAAACACGTCAGAAGAGCCGCCTTGGAACGATCCGTTAACAGTATTTCACTGGGGGGTTGGGGTAGCTTAAATCGACTTAAACCCTTATCTTGCTGAATATTCATTTAAGCCACACCCATTTCTGTCTATCAACCAATCAAATTACTTGATGTAATTTATTGCTACAAATTCATAAACTGAATGCCAAACAGTGTAGATCCTGATCAGATGGCTTCTTCAGAAGCCATCTGATCTGGATCTTCACTGTTTGCAATGATAAGGGTTGTCGTGAATGGTATTATAAGTCATGATAAGGGTTAAAAGCATACAATCCTCGCTCTTAGATCTGTCGTGGTTAAGACAAATATAGGCAATTTTATTTGCACTAACACATTAACAATGAATGGTAACTGGGAAACATAAACAGCCAAAAGGATGAAATCCTACAAATGATACAAACCACATAGGAACATATAAGATTGAAATGAAAACCAACAGATGGACTCCGGTGGGTCCCATTACGAAAACACGCCTATATAATTTTGACCCCCTTGAACCCCACTTTTATATAGTAAAACTGGGGTTTCCGTGGGTATACCTTATTTTTCTTATTTCTGCTCTAAAATATAGATTGTGGGTACTCGTTAGAACCGCCTCGATGAGGCGGTTCTAACGAGTGCCCACAATCTATATTTGGAGCAGAAATGAGAAAAATATCACAATTTTTCATCATAAAATTTTCATTTTTTCGGCGAAAAAGGTGGCAATGTATTTGTATAGGCATGTTTGCGTGATGCTCTGTGACTTGACAAGGTCAACCAGCTATCCAAAACAAAACGACGCCAGCAACACACACAAGTATACGAACAAATAATCAACAATAGAAGAACGTCAGGGAATACTTCTTTCTAACTCATCTAACTCATCAGTGCCACATCTCCGAGAACATAAAAATCAGTACTCTCGGTTCACCATCTTGTCGTTTCTTTATTTTACCAAAAGGAGACAAACACAATGTACAGTAAAATTCCTATATTAAGACCACCGTTGGGACTGTTCAAAAGTGGTCTTAAGACCACTTTTGAACAGTCCCAAAGGTGGTCTCCCACTAGAGCGTACAGGATAAAGAAAACACGAATAAATTGTAACTGAAACCTGCTAAATATGCTTTTAAAAGCATAATTAATCTCAATTTTAGGTGGTCTTAGTAGTGGAATTTTACTGTATATGATAAAGGACAGCACTCATCAATGCTGCATATGCATGTATATGTGAGGACGCTGTTTCGCTATACATTTTGGTTACACTGCAAGTAAAATGGCCAGGGCATTTCACAGAAACATTGCGGCGCGAGCCGCAATAGTTTTTGTTTGATTTGGCGTTTAAAACGTCCCCGTCAACATTGTAAAGGTCATTTTGGAGACGTTGCTTCCAATTTCGTGGGACTTTTTCCCGACATTGAGATGAAATGACATCTCACACTGCCGCCCAATGAAGCCAATAGGGTTTATAAGCATGGACGGTCCGACTCGCACCGCTTTGCCTGGGCAGGCTTATATACTCTAAGCGGTTTACCAGTACTCGTGTTCGGGTCGGTTTCAGCTCTGCGTGGAAGCATCATGCAGCCCATCGATTTCTTCAAGCCCCGACGGGCGGGGGCCGGAGCCATATCAATGACAGACTTAATGATTAAGAGTCTGGGGCTTGAAGAAATATATGGGCTGCATGATGCTTCCACGCAGAGCTGAATCCGGCCCGCACACTAGTACTGGTAAACCGCTTAGCGGATCTAAGCTTGTCCAGGAACCGCGGGCGAGGCGGACCGTCCATGCTAATAAACCCTATTGGTTTCATTGGGCGACAGGGCTTGAGATGTCATTTCATCTCAATGTCGGGTAAAAGTCCCACAAAATTGGAAGCAACGTCTCCAAAATGATCTTTACAGTGTTGACGGGGACGTTAAACCTCAAATCAAACAAAAACAAAAAAACTGACCCATTAGGCCATGGAGGCACGTGTTTCTTGCCTTTGAAATTTAATTTTTCTTATACATAACTATGCGAAATTCCAAGGCAGCATATACACAGTATGGGAGCGGAAGTGAACGACCATTTGCGATTGAACAGGACTTGCGATTTGTACAGTGGACGATCAGTTACTTGCGATATAACATAATCAGGTGGTATCTCAAATGTGTAAACACAGAAGCCATTAGCGTGAGGTTTTGGCTATATATTACTTTTATTGGTGTTACTTGTCAATATATGAGTCACTATATTGCTAATGATGCTATTGATAATAGCGTAACGATGGTAATCAGTTGACATGTGTTTACCCGTTGCCGGCATACGTTACTGAAAAGTGGTTTAAATGACGGATGAATATTTAGAGGCCACTTCGTTTGGTTTTCCTGACATCTTTAATAAACTATAAAGCCTACTGACAAAAAGGATGTATACATTGATGTAAAATACGGCACTTTTAATCATCTGAGTGGTCACTTGACATTGGATTGGACGGTCCCTTGCGAACTGTAATCATTGGATTTGAACAGGATCATTGAAACTGAACAGTCACTTGCGATGGTGATTTCACAAATAATATCTTGGTGATGGTGATAGGGTCATTCTTAAAAATAGAAGTGAAGGCAATGATCGGGAATCGATACAATTAACCCACAGCTCCCATCAGAGACGCCAAATAAGTCCGATTAGATATTGACATCAAATAACTAAGACACTCCCTTCTAATACCATTGCAGAAAAGTGTTTAGGACATTGCTACTGTTTCATCAGCATTGTGCGGAACTCATTTCACTTCTGCATTTTCAAGTAAAAACACACGCTTTATTTGTTTCGAGGTGCTACGTCCCAGTCAACACTATTTAGGTCACCTTGCGATTGCACTAATGTATGGTCGGTTTTACCTCTGCGTGGAAGCAGAATCGCACACTTTAAGGTCCATGCGTGGTACTCGGTACAATTGCTTTTGTTTGAAACACTATTAAGGTTATTTCGAGACGTTACTTCCAATTTTGTGGGGCTTTTAACCGACGTTGAGATGAAATGACATCACAAGCCCTACCGTCCAAACGAGCCAGAAGGGTTTATATGCGGGGACGATCCGACTCGCACCCCCCTCTGGGCGGTTTGCGCAAGAACCACGACTCTTGGTGCCATGGGTTTTTGAGTTATCTCCCCTTACATATCTTTGAGATATATTGATAGAACCCCGATGAGCTGAACCAAAGTTTGAAATAAGACGGAGTTTCTATGAATACAAATCAAGTAATTCAACTTGAATTCTGTAAGTAAACCTAGTAAACATATAGTATTTTCAATTGTGCATTAAATTTCACTAGTATTGATTTATATTTCAAACAAGTTGGCTGCTTTCAAAAAGCATCCAATAGGTTTGGTCTTGTCAGTCTACATTCTGATTTGAACCAGCTGATATCATTATCCCACTAAATGCATTTTTGAATAAAAATAATAAACTTTAAACGTTCAAAGGCGGTTCTTCTGTCGCGGTATATTTTGTTATGGTTTGTCTGAAGTTTGGAGGCCTTCATGCGGACTGAGCAAATTATTTGTATAAATCGCGACGGAAGTAAGGGCGAGGATTGTGGCCACGTAAAATCGATTTAAGCCCCCCAGTGGAATTCGTTTCCGCTGACCGTTCCAAGGCGGTTCTTCTGTCGCGGTTTGTTTTTGTTATGGTTTGTCTTTGGATGTTTGTGTCGCTTATGTTATTTTATTTTGGACAGCCTATTGGCCATTTTATGGGAAAGTAACTGTTCTTTTGGTTTTCCGCTGTTGGTGTTTCCATTAGGGTCTGTTGTTTCATGTTTGTGTGTCTTTCCCTTTGGTGTCTCTGATGGGAGCTGTGGGTTGATTGTAACGATTCCTGATCATTGCCTCCACTTCTATTTTTAATACAAAACGTATATATAAAATTTCGAAGTCTGTGACTTTGGTATTAGGAGGGGTAGGTAGTGATGAGTATTCTGTGGTAAATTGTTTAACGCCATGGCAAGTATAAACTAAATATAACTTACATATGGTTTAGACATGTATAGCACAAAACTTAACCAAACGAAAATGTAAACCGAATTTTTCAAAGGTCATAATATTTGGCGGACAGTAATTCTCGAAACTTAAGGCACATCTTAGCCTTACTACATACACATTTTAGGCTTGATCGGATGAAAACTGCAGTAGGAGTTATACGGAAACGAAAAAAAGTTTACGAACGGACGGACGGACACCAACCCCATAACTTAATAGGACCCCTTTTTGTTGTTGGTGTTGTTTTTCAAACGGGTATATAAAAAAAAATCCTTAGTCATCAGGCCTTCTATAGGGCCTTGGTTATCTATTTCATTTGTTGTTAACGTCCCTGTTAACACTGTATGAGTCTTTTTTTAGACATTGCTTCCAATCTGTCGCCCAATGAAACTAAACGGTTTAAATGCATGAACGGTCCGACTCGAGCCACTTTTCCTGGGCAGGCTTAGAACTTCTAGACGATTTAACACTACTCATGTGCGGCCGGTATCAGCTCTGTGTGGAAGCATCATGCAGCCCAACCTATTTCTTCAATCCCCGATGGACGGGGGCCGATCAGACCTTGGGGCAATATATTGGACTGCATGAGCTGAAACCGACCGAACTTTGAAGTATTGCTGAGCCGCCTAGGAAGAGCTAAGCCTGCCCAGACAAAGTGCTGCGAATCAGACTGTATCTTAAAACTCGACAGTTTCTTTGAGCGGTACCTCCGCAAAAACCTGAAATTTGCAATCCTTTTGTATATCTTTTCTGGATCATTTTTAATTGTAAAAGAAACTGATTAGTTAAACGTCAAGTATTGAGTTTAAATAAAGAACACCTTTCTCGGCTTATCAGATACAATAGCTTCCATCGAATGCGCCAAAAAGTCTTTTAACAACTCATTCTGTAACTGGTGGCAGGTAACTTAGTAGTCATGAAGTTTTTGAACAGAAACTATTGCTATCTGTGCTGGGCTCAAGAACAATAAACAACGACCCATCAGCGTAATGACTTTGTTTCGCTCCCTAAATATTTTATATATTTGGAAGAGTTAGAACCTTTGACCTTGGCACTGATGTTAATTCTAGTAGCAAAGACATTAAAATGTTTTTACACACCCAGCGATCTTTTTTATGTTTGGTTTTACGATCCTTTCAAGATTATTTCACTCACATCAAGCCGGTCGTTAATCAGAGGTGAGCGAAAACTAGAGTACCCGATGAAAAACTTCCTGACCTTCCGTTGCAGAACTTCTCATTATGTGACCTGAGCCATGCTCAAACCTACAGCGTTGAGACACCTAATGATTAAGAGCCAGCACTCTTATCCACTAGGCCACGGAGGCCCGTTTCACCCAGCGATCTTTATAAATGAGGAAAAATAACGTTCTCTGTCTTTCCAACATTTACATATACGTAGCATTAGAGCTATCAGCGTACCGTAAGATGTTCAGAATATATAAATCTTTTCCTATCTGTGTGAAGTAAACTTTGCAAGTTTTGTTTATTTGTATTTAACGGCCCAGTCAGCACTGATTTGGGTCATGTTTGGGCTGTCGGTGTACCTATCCACGCTTTTCCTGAGCAGGCTTATCCGTAAGCGGTTTACCAATTCAGTGCACATTCTGTCGCCAAAAACTGACCCCTGCCCTTCCTGAATCAGCGGAAGGGAGAGAATGACCATAAAAAAGATTTTATAATCAATCTCCACGAAAGAATGTTGCCGACCCCTGTAGGTATCGAATCCGAGTCTTCCTGATCACCAGTCAGACTGCATCCGACTGAGCTACCACAGCCAGGAACACTTTGTGAGTAGTAGTAGTTATGTTCTGTTGTTTTCCGTTTCCCTTACTCCATAATGGCATTGCAAGACGTAAAATTTGCGAAAATGACTGCGGCTGTTATAAGTTCCCCATAAGGGAAATCGATATGAGTGAAATAATCTTGAAAGAGAGCATATATAGCCCATACTTAAAGGAAAGAATTTGCTCCTGTGGAGCAAATTCTTCCCTTTTAGACCCTTTATGAATAGACCCCTTTTTTCAGTTGGACAGAGCCAACAGAGTAGCAACCATAAGGTCCTTAAAGTTGTATTTCCATCACGAAATCATGCCTATAGAATTGTGATCCCCTTTTATATGTTCTATAAAAGGGTTATCCTCTGGAAGCAAGGAATACACCACAGAACTAAAAAATATGGTGCGCACATGTTTTCTGGACCAGACTAGCTAGTTTCGGCCAATTAGGCCTCATCAGTACCCTAAGATATTATCAAAATTCCGCAATGGAATCAATGATCCCAAAGGACAAGAAAATATAATCTACACTATGATGTAGGGCAGGGAGACGTTTTACCCCCGCCACACATACCCATACAGCAGTTGAAGTGAAGTTAAATATGTTCTATAAAAGGGCTATCCTTTGGAAGCAAGGAATACACCCATACTTGTGACAATTTTATGATGACCATGAGGGAGATTTGCTTCTCAGATGAGGGAGATTGAGGTCCCAATGAGGGAGACTTTCTGACGGCATGTTTAAGTGTTTTTTTTTTTTTTTTTTGTTTGTTTGTTTTTTTTTTTCTTGTCATTTTTTGTGGTTTAGATGTACAAAGGAACTGGAACTACTTAATTAAAATGATAGGAACATATTTTGTCAGTTTAATTTCAAAATAGCAAGTTGTAGGTTATTTACAAACAATGCTGTAACCACAAGTCCATTGATGTGATTTCAAGTTATAGGTATTTGTCAGATTCGCCTGATTGTTGAAAGTACCCGCAACATGCTTTAATGTAGAAATACTTGATTAGAAACAATATCATAAAATGCTTCCAGTCTGCCTCTTTATCCAGTGCTGGGTTTTACTGCTACTGAACAGACCCAAAGCACAAAGTTCTCTTCAATGATAAGCATTACTTCTAGCACTATTTACACTTCTTCATATAGTCTGTGCAGGCAACTTTTTTGGCCTTTCTCAGAACACCCTGTTCATAAATACATGTATATGTAAAGCAGTCCATGCTGAAATTAATACCATTTTATAACAATTGTTCAGGTTGGCCCCCAAAAAATACCGGGTAGTGAGAATCCCAGGAAAAAAAATGGTGAGTCTTTATTTGTTTAAAATGTAAATTTTGTTACATCCAAACCTTGATATAATGATGCCCTGGATCGCTCACCTGATCCACACTGAAGAAAAGAAATGGCAGGTAATATAGTACGGTGCCTTGTCAGAAGGAGCATACATGCCAAATATGAAGGATCTATCTCAAATGGTTCAAAAGTTATGATAAAGTAGGTCAAGGTCAAACTTTTTGTATGAGTGGGAAGCCCCTCTCACAAGGAATATACATGCCAAATATGAAGGCTCTATCTCAAATGATTCAAAAGTTATGATTAAGTAGGTCACAGGTCAAGGTCATAATTTTTTGCGTGGGTGGGAAGACCTTGTCACAAGGAACCTACATGCCAATTATGAAGGCTCTATGTTAAATGGTTCAAAAGTTATGACGAAAATGGTCAAAGGTCAAGGTCACAGGTAAAATTGTGTGTATGGGTGGGAGGCCCTTGTCAGAAGGAACATACATGCCAAATATGAAGGTTCTATCCCAAATAGTTCAAAAGTTATGATTAAGTAGGTCAAAGGTCAAGGTCAAACTTTTTGTATGTGTGGGAAGTCCTTGTCACACAGAACAAACATTCCAAATTTGAAGGCACTATCCCAAATGGTTCAAAAGTGATGATAAAGAAGGTCACATGTCAAGGTTACAGGTCATTTTTGTTTGAGTGGAAGCCCTTGTCACAAGGAACCTACATGCCAACTATGAAGGCTCTATCTTAAACGGATCAACAGTTATGACAAAATAACCTAATGGTCTACTTTTTTATTTTTAAACTTGATCAAGATATTGTCAAGATGATCATTCTGAGCAAGTTTGATGATAATCCGACTAAAATTGTGGCCTCTAGTGTGTTCAGAACGTTTTTCTATGATTTGACCTACTGACCTACTGTTTGACTGGACATGACCCATATTCGAACTTAACCGAGATATTGTCAAGAAGATCATTCTGAGCAAGTTTGATGATGATTGGACCATAACTGTAGCCTCTAGTTTGTTCACAATGTTTATTAATGATTTGACCTACTGACCTACTTTTTGTCGAACTTGACTTAGATATTGTCAAGATGAGCTTTCTTAGCAAGTTTGATGAAAATCAGATTAAATCTGTGGCCACTAGTGTGTTGACAAGGTTTTTCATCAATTTGACCTACTGGTCTACTTTTGACCCAACATGATCTATATTCAAACTTGACTGAGATGTTGTCAAGATGATTATTCAGATTAATGATGATTGAACCAAAACTGTGGCCTCTAGTGTGTTCACAAGGTTTGTCAATGATTTGACCTACTGACCTACATTTTGACCCAACATGACCCATTTTCGAAATTTACTTTGATATTGTGAAGATGGTCATTCTTAGCAAGTTTGATGATGATCAGACTGAAACTATGGCATCTAGTGTATTCACAAGGTTTTTCTATGATTTGACCTACTGATATACTTTTTGACCTAATATGACCCATATTCAAACATGACAGAGCTATTCTCAAGATGATCATTCTGAGATAAATTCATGACGATTGGTCCAAAACTGTGTCCTCTAGTGTGTTCACAAGGTTTCTCTATGATTTGACCTACTAACCAACTTTTTGACCCGACATGACCCATATTCGAACTTGACCGAGATATTGTCAAGATGATAATTCTGAGCAACTTTAATGATGATCAGACCAAAACTGTGGTCTCCAGTATGTTCACAAGGTTTTTCTATGATTTGATCTACTGACCTACTTTTTGACTCCTCATGACCCACATTCTAACTTGACCGAGATATTGTCATGGTGATCATTCTGACCAAGTTTTATGACGGTTGGCCCAAAATTGTGACCTCTGGTGTATTCACAAGAAAAGTTTACGCACGGACAACGCACGACGGACGACGACGCCGGACATCTCACAGTCACAAAAGCTCACCATGACCTTCGGTCAGGTGAGCTATTAAATGCACACTAATTATAGATTTCACTCACATGAAGTCACAAATCTTTTTAAATACAGTACTTGTCTTACTCAAGGGGAGCAATTTCCAAATAAGAAAATCTGCTGTTGATTTCATGACTTTTAGTAATTACTCGTTACTGATTGGTAAATAATAACTATTTTCCACTTTCAAAATCAAAATTTCTAACTTTACATAAAATATGAAAACAAAAGACAAATGGGAGAGTGAAATAAAAGGAACAAACAGTGATATCAAAATGGGAAAATAAACGCACAATTTCAATTTAATTCTAAGCTAAATATAAGTAAAATAGAACTGCGCTTAGCTCCGTACAAAACTACTGAATATCTGTACTACTTAGTGCAGATGCACATCGGTCGTAAGAGAGAAAATAAATTATGTCAGCTTTGTAATGTACACTGACAGCCAGATCATGTTTATTCTGTGCAGTCAACTGAGACTGAACAAAGGATTGTCGGCTTTTCAGAAGTTTATGTTTACTTTTAAATGTCCGATATGTTCTTCTGCTTGTTCCTTAAATTGCCTTCGGCAGTAAAAATTTTAAGTCTGCAACCGCTTACCGCAAATGGTAGCTCTGGAAAAAATCGGGGACAGGAAATTTGCAAATGCGGGAGATTCTGTCTCCCGGACGGGAGAGCGGTAGGTATGCTTCAAATGCGGGAGCTTCCCACATGATCCGTGAGATATCACAGGTATGTACACCACAGAACTGAAAAATATGGAGTGTACATGTTTTCTGGGCCAGACTAGCTAGTTTCGGCCAATTAGGCCTCATCGGTGACCCTCAGATATTTTCAAAATTCCCCAAAATGGAATCAATGATCCCAAAGGACAAGAAAATATAATCTTCGGTTTTATATAGTAAAGCTCGGGTTTGCAGGGGTATACATTAATTTCCATATTCATGCTCTGAGACACTAGATTGTGGGTACTCGATAGAATCGCCTCGTCGAGGCATTTCTGTCGACTCCCCGCAATCTATGTTTTGAGCAAAAAAGGCAAATATTCCAATTTTTCTTTTTAAAATTTCTTTTTCTTTGGCAAAAAATTGACAATGTATTTGTATAGGTGTGTTCCGAAATACGGTTAAAATGGTAGACTAACTGCCACACCTGCCAGGTGTATCCATTTCCCTTAAGATGTTTATTGTTGGAGTTGAAACGCTTGCTTTTCGGTCTGTTTCGCTATTCAGACAGGCTGTTTCCTGTAAATGCAGTATAGTATTGCATCATCGTTAAAGCTGATTGATTGCATCATCGTTAAAGCTGATTGGTTGATCGCGTCACGTGCCCCTCCATGGAACAGTTACAATCTGGTCATTATACCCGGTTTGCCCGCCTCATGGCGACCAAACCAACAAGACAAGTATTACTTTTACAAAAAGCTAGGTCTAGGCTTAGCTCATATTTATTGTCAATGTCTAGGCTTTTATCCGAGAAATGTGTTTTATACGATTTACTGTCTTTAGAAATATTCTAATTGTCAGTCTTCACCCTGAAGCCTGCAGACTGAAGTAAAATGTCTGAAATATCAAAGTTCCAAATGCTGAAATTTGGGCAAAAAGTACTTTTCGTCTTTAAAACAGCACATGGGCAACTTCAGTATGCTTGTAACATCTTAACATCTTATCAAATGGAAAGCTTGAAAAATGTTGGAAACGTTAAGCAGATAACTTTCCCACACTATAAAGAAGAGGATAAGCATAGGTCCGTCGAGGTCGAGCGTTTATTGAATATGACAGCGACTATTGACTTGACAAATGTGATAGCAATTCTGTGCAAGAACTCTGCACATGAGCCTGTTTATTGTATGAAAGCTTATACTTGTTACTACGGGCTTCTTTTTTATTGTTGTGAAAGTTTTTTCTTGTTGTTGCATAAATATAAAGGTCAATCTGCATTGTGGGTAACTAAATCCCCTTCACGGCAGAAATCGGACCACACTCACCTTGTCGTTGGTGTCGGAGCTACACTACATTGTGCATGCCAAAAGACAAAAAGGACCGTATGATCATCGGAACAGCCTACCAGTGACGCCAGCAACAGCCAGAGGAACCAGCGCCGCAGATGCCAATGTTAGCCTGCCTTTGGCCTTTTTAAAGACCATCTCGGTCAGATATTCAGACTGAAACTGGATATGGTACACGGTTTGCAGGTTGGAATCGACCACCTTCCATAGCCGCGATTTGCAGGGACCGACTATCGAAATTTCTGTAACTTACAGACCACTTTCTTTTTTATTCCACCCTGCCTAACGCGAAAATGATGCATCGGTCCCGATGTATTAATGGGTGCAAAAGCCTTTTGGAAAGTTGGACAGCTAATCCTTGACATGTTGAAGGGTAGCCCCAATGTGCTTATAGCGTCCGGTTACCTTAAAAACCTGTCAACGTGGGTAACAAATGGCTATACTACCGTGTTAAACCCTACGTCTATAATGTCTACACCCATAGGCGCCAAATGAAGTCAGTCGCAAGCGTATTCTTGCGTATTCAGCAATTAAGTAATTCTAGCCTCCATGGCCTTGTGGATAAGAGCACTGACTCTTATTCATTAGGTATATCAAAACTATGGTTCGAAGCTCGCTCGAGATATTTGTGAGACGCAAATTTTGCGACGGAAGGTGGCGTGATTTTTCTTCGGGTTCCCCGGTTTTCTTGTAAGGGACGTCAAAATAGGGGTTTGTGCACGCGCTTGTGCGCTTTTTGTGATTGTGGACAAAATGGTTATACTTTAGGTGGCGGAATCGCTTAGTAAGTCAGACAAACCTAGTACTAATTCTATGGTGGTGGTAACACAGCCCTTGAAGCAGATCAAAAGTAAAAAAAAAACGATAGGCAGGAGTTAATTTCAAATCTAGTCTCGCATTGAACAAATAAGAGTTAAAAAATTGAAGTGAAGGCAATGATCAGGAAAGGAATTTAATAAGCATGATGCTTTCATTCCAACCCCATCTGTTTCATTGTATGTAAATATGAATACGAATACGAATAGTTTATTAGCATAAAACATCATACAATGTTTATAGCCAAACACATACCTATAATACAGTGAAAATACAGTGAAAACAGCAGTTGGAACATTTTTTCAGAAGAGCTGGTTTACGAAAAATAAAAAAGAACATACACACATATGGTGGATCACACTTCATCGGAAATAAATTCATGCTGAAATGTTTATATCTGCGTACTCAGCTTCATTCAAGTACATTTATGTAATTCGTTGTTTATTTGCAAAATATATAAACTTTGATAAGTTACAAATTACGTTTTTCGATTTTGATGAAAGAAGATTTTCGAACTTGTTGATGGTAGGCCAATTACAAACGTACGGTTTGAAAAATTTAGTTCTAAGAGCGCGGTAGCTTGGGCAAACAAGTAAAAAATGATACTCATCTTCAATTTGATTCATATTACATGATTTACAGAGTCTGTTTTGACGTGGAGTATTATCATACCTTCCGGTTTCAATAAACAAATTATGTGATGAAGTTCTGGAGCGGGCTAATGCAGTTTTATATTTATTTTCTGTTATGAAGCCTAAATATTTTTCCATTTTAAAGTTGTGTTTAAAAATACAATACGACTGGAGTCGGTTCGAATTATTAATTTCTGAATACCATTTTTGAAAATACATGTCGAATATTCTTTGTCGAATTGCTGTAAAAGGAATATCATTTTCAGACTGATTATTCCAAACAAACTCAAAACCGTGTTGATGCAAGATAGATTTTATTTGCGATGCCCAGTTTTTTCCATTATAATTTCGGTTATTTTCCGCGTCATTCTTTAGCATGACATACACTTGTTTTAGTAGAGAAGAATCATCTTGTGAAATAATTTTGGTCCAATATTTGATCATGATAACTTTACGATAAATTGACAGTGGTACGCGCCCTGTTTCTCCATAAAGTGCCGACAAATTAGTAGATTTCTTAACTCCAAGCAAACGTCGTAAAAACTTTGTATGAATCCCTTCAATTTCTGACGCTTCATGCATACCCCAAACCTCTGCCCCAAAATTTAAGACTGAACCCACTAACGAATCAAACAGTTTGTATCTTTGAGAAGCAGGTAGTTCTACATCTTTAAAGACGGTGAAAAGGTTGTAGAGAGCATACGAAGCATGTTGCGCTATGGTTTTTTGACTTCGATACCAATTTCCATTTTTGAACAGCGTAATTCCCAAATATTTGAATGAATCGACCACTTCTATTGGAGTATCATAAACAAAAAAGTCATAATGAGTCCGCCTTCCTTTTTCAAAAATCATTGCTTTGGTTTTAGAGGTATTTATTTTTAACCGCCATCTTTCACAATAGTTTTCTATATCTTTCAACATTGACTGTAGTGTGTGTGGAGATTTTGCAAAAAGGACCTGATCATCAGCAAAAAGCTCCAAAAACAATTTCAATGCGTTAATTGTAAAAATGCCATTTAGATCTGAATTGATGTTATCGATAATGTCATTGACAAACAGCATAAACAGTAATGGGAAACTCGGGTCCCCCTGTTTGAGGCCGATATAAGAAGTAAAAAACTGCGAATATGTTGATTTATATTTTATACATAGTTTTACGGTAGTGAACATAGCCTTTATTGCCTTTACAAATTTGCAGCTGACATTTTCTAACAATAGTTTCTGCCATAGATAATTTCTGTCAATTTTGTCAAAACATTTTTCATAATCAATGAACGCACAGTAAAGTTTCTCTCCAGCATTCAGGACATTTGAAATAATAGAGTGAAGTAGAAACACACAATCGACCACTGACTTGCCTTTCTGAAATCCGAATTGTTGCTCTGCAATTTTCTCATATTTAACTGACCATTTAGTTAATCGATTTAACAACAGCTGTGAGTAATTTTTTGCAATAACATTAATAAGGGTTATACCGCGGTAATTTTGGGCTTCAGTTGCATTCCCTTTTTTGAAGATTGGGGTAATAATTCCGTCTCCCCAGGAGCGCGGGTATGCTCCCGTGTTGTAAATCTTATTATATAGACTCAATTAAAACGGAGATGCAGTATCAAATGACGCTTTTAAAATTTCGCTTGGAATGTTGTCAATGCCAGGACTTTTATTATTATTTTGACTAAATATTGCCGACTGTAGTTCTTCTGAAGTAAATTCTGGATCTAGCTCCTCGTGATTCACGTTCTGGTCGAAAATTATTTCGGTATTCCCATCATCTGTGTATTGCTCGCCAAACAAAGATTTGAAATGATCATGTAGGTCTTCGGTCGTGAGTGTGTCCGCTTGCGCATTCACTTTTTTATACGATGATTTAATATTTTTCCAGAACTTACGAGGTTCAGATTTCGCCATATCATTTAATCGATTACCTTCGCGTCTACGAAAATTTTGCTGAGCTTTTATCTTGACCCTATTATACTTCGTTCGTGCCCTTACGTAGTTTATACGAGTGTTTTCGTTTCTAATGCGATTAAATGTATTTCGCGCCGTTTTGAACACACGTTGTGCATCGTGGAATGAAGTATCAAACCACTTTTTGTTTGTCTTTTTTGGTCGTGTTGCAGTTTTATAGCTGTAAGTTCTACCAAAGACATCAAACGCTTTATCATGTAGAAATTGAGAAAATGATTTTACAACATCATCGATCGGCTCTGTGCTGACGTCGGACGTAAACTGTTGGATATTGTCAATGTTATTCGTTAAGGATTGCTGAAAACTGTGAACTTTATTTTTGTCCCAGACAATTTTCCGACCTATTTCGCTATCATAATTTTCTTGTTCACGTGTATATCTTGGCATTGTAAAATTATACTAAATAAGACAGGTGCGTGATCCGAATGTTCATTAAAATCTAAGACATCAAAATGTGACAGCGTTTTAAAATCTGAGAGATTTAACAATACATAGTCTACTGTACTTCGACCTTGGTGTGAACAAAAAGTATATTTACCCTTATTTTGATCATTAAATAAACGACCGTTTGCTATGAGTAACCCAGTAGACTGGCATAGGTCTAAAAGATATCGGCCCTTATAATCTAGAATGCGATCTTGGTTAACTCTTACAGGAATATCACAAGAGTTCATAAATATCAAGTTTTGATCAAGGTATTTATCAACTAAGCTGTCAGATGTTCTAGAGTTAGTGTCCCCCGTAACATAGATTTTCCCTAAGTCGTTATATTTTGTAATATGTGATTCTAAAAGTTCATAAAGGTCCGTGTTAGAAGAGGATAGACTTTTTGAGGAAGTAGGTGGTACGTACACATGACATAGAAATACATCCTGGTCACATTATTCCGCACTGTTCTTTCTGTACGATTTTGATATACTGTTTTAATTCTGTTCTGTAATATAATGCAATACCTCCGCTGTACCGACCTCTGGTTGTATTTCGACGTTTAGTTCCATAAATGTGTTCACATATATAGCCATCAATATCATAGTTTGTTGTGTCATTACCCGATAGCCAGGTTTCGCTAAGAAAAAATAAATCATAGTCTGACAGGAACGTCAGGAGATCGCTATCTCTTATCTTTCGTCTTAGTCCATTTATGTTCCAAGACAAAATCCGAAGCGATTGCTCTTCACATATCATATGCATGTCAACTGATCAGAAATAAATATGTTTAAATCAATGATAGGGAATCGATACAATTAACCAACAGCTCCAATCAGAGACAACAAATGGATAGAACACAAACATGAAATAATTAGACCCTAATTGAAACATCAATAGCGGAAAGCCAAAAGAATAGTCACTTTCCCTCAGTCATTTTTCAAAAAAAAAAAATGTGTTTTTACATTTTAGACCAGAAAAGAGGAAATACTGTCATACGTCAATACAGTATGAGAGAGTAGGGTTGAGATGGGGAATATAGGTGCGTTAAGCATACCAGAATATCAACTAACAAGTGACCGTTCAACCTAATCGCAGTTGACCTGTACAATCCGAATACTTACATAAGCAAGCGACCTGAACAGTTATTTTTTTCTCCTGTGTCATACTTTTAACAGTCATTCGTCTGCTTTGAATTTTTGAAAATGTCTTTGATTTCTATTCAATCAGTGATAATATTAGAATAATGAAAATCTAAACAAAAAAGGAAATGCTTCTTAACACATGTTTTTGGCATATCTACCATTGTGTCAACCGGTTATGGAATATCAATTGCATGTAACAAGTGATCAACAACTAGCTCTTCTCATGACATCAAAAATAAATAACCTGTTTCTGCGGTTAGAATATGATAACAAGTTGGCTTCCTTCAAAAAAGGAATCCAATACGTGGGCTGGCAATTTTTCTAAACTTTGGGTTTTGAATTATTTTTAAAACACATAAGATCATCAGTTCACCAGCAGTTTATTTGTAGAACAAATAAATAAATACAAAAATATTGAAACTATTTGTTGTCTAAAGTATTTTAATTGTCTGCAATTAAAAGAAAAACAAAGCATTTTTAGAATAGCTTATTGGTACTCTTATTTAGCAATAATAATCACATTGTTACAAAATCAATAATAAAGCATGTTTCGGTGAGAGATGTGCAGTCATATACAATTTAAAAATGTTTTAGAAGTTGCTTCTAGGTAATTCTTTAAACTGAATGACTTATTACATGCGAAGGTATTTTGATTTGATTTTAATGTTATAGACTAGATTTTGTCTTTACACAAAAGTATCTTTAGGCTAGATTTAACGTAATGTAAGTACTTATCAAAACTGGATCTGCCACGAAAAATGATTCACTTAAGTGGTTATAATAATGGCGGATAGGATTCTCGCGAAGATTAATATAAAAAATAGCCACCATTTTTTCTGTAATTTATGGAAAAAAAACACAAACAAATGACAGGAATATCTGCACATTATAAAAGGCTAAAACTTGCTTAAATCAATGAAAACATTTCAATCGTTTAAACATTCATGTATTCGAAAGTGTTTCAAATTAAACTTAACTGCTCTGTACCGTTCAGTCCATTATATGACTTATTTTGTGCATCGTTTGAGAGCTGTTTCAAAGTCTGACTTAGGCTAAACTAATGTAAATGTTTATTTTACGTCAGTTTTCCTATGTGGTTGAATAGTCTCAATGTATTAGTAGTATTAGTGTCTACGAATTCCCAAACCTTTTCTGCCCATTGCTAAATGAATACTACATGTATCCAGCTTCAATCTCCATTTGTCTATTACATTATATTTATATACAGACGTCTCAAATCCGAAGATTTGGTTTCATATTTACCAAAAGCGTAGAACGGCGTCTCGGGTTAGAAGTCTTAGTTACATGTTTTACCTAAAGTTTTACATACATTTACATGTTTTATTTACCCAAAGAAGTAGAAAGCTACACAGACTTCTATTTTAAAAACGGACAATTGTAGTTGATGGCTGATTACGTGATTTGTCCGAGCGCTACTGTAGGTCAATGAATATACGTCACCGAATTGTAAAGCTGTCTGATGGTTTCTCTTCGTTTGTTTATATAGAAGCCTCCGTGGTCGAGTGGTTACGCTTCTCGCCTTGAAAACCAGGGGTCGCAGGTTCGATCCCGGGCTTCTCCAGACTTTCGGATGAGTCTATTAACCGAGGTCCCGTCTCCGTATGACCTTAGCTGTTGGTGGGACGTAAAACTGAAACACTCACTCACTCACTCGTTTGTTTATAGAAAATTACTCTGCAACACCGACAGGGATAAGAATCCAAATACCTACATGAATCTACTTTCACCTAATATGTAAATCATCGTAATAAATGCAGCTTATAATAAAGGAATGAAGTTTAACCGCATTCTGCTTTTTCTGATCGGTTTTATGCAGACCTTGTATTTTTCTGAAAAACAAAAAGTTTATTCCTTGACATTCCCATCACGTTACAAAGTTAAAGTAATATACACCCCTGCAAACATTACTTTATTGAGAGAAAATGTGGAGTGGGCAAGGGGTATTATTCCTCAAAACATTACGATAATACACCTGTGCGACACAGTGCATTCTTTCTTATTTATATTGCAAACATTGGTTGTGGGCACTCGTTAGGTCCACCTCTGCTAGGCGATTCTTACACACAACCTATGTCTTGGAGCAGAAATAAGAAAATAATTTGTACCCCTATAACCCCAGTTTTCTCTATATAAAGTGGGTTTGATGGAGTGTTCATTTCACGGACTTTTCATTTTTGTTATAGTGCGTACATTACACTAACACCCTTGCAGTGAGCACTGCTGTTAAGTAGAAGAGAAGGCAATGATTTATATAATAAAAAGTGGGGATTGCAGAGATAAGGATTAGTATTGTAACTCTACTAAAAAGAAAGTTTAGAATGGCTTCACTGAGGCGGTTCTAGCGGACCTCCAATGATCGAGAATAAGGCAAAGAAGACGAATTCTAAAACATGCCACTACATGTAGTTTTAAACCTGTATCAGAAATGTAAAGATTCAACACCTGTTTTTGGGTCGATTGTTTTACAATCGACCCAAAGTTAATAAGAGGCAGATCAAAAAATAATGCTGTTGCCCACGTGACAATCACTGATTTGGGGAAACCAATATTATCATTATAAATAGAAAACTTCGCGCTATTTTTGTCGATGTTACATGCAAGTCAGAGCTATCTATAGAGTCTGGTAAGGAATCGTGTGCTGGGTTCCGCAAACACTGAATACCCAGATCAGAATGTGGCGCGGAATGTGGCGTCTGCTCAGCCGGCTGCTCAGGACTACACTGTTTGCTTAAATACTGGCATTTAAGGATCAAACGAAATAGGTCAGGCCAATGCCAGGCTGCCTCCGTCATGAAAGGAAAACAAAAACAGTATCTTAATATAGCCCGCGCTCTCACGCGACGACTTTCGGAAAATACTATTAATAAAATTGTTAGAAAGAAATGGACGTTTGCACATATGTATGCTAAGCCGACCAAAAAAAAAAGACAATATAACGTCACTTTTCACACTTCTGCTTATAACATATCTAAGAACCTAGGAATATTTTAGAGCAAAACTTTTAAAGGTGGTATCGTTATTAGACATACAGCATAGACCCAAATCGGAACGACAGTACATCGCGTCTGATCAGGACCAGCACTGTTCGCCATACATACAGCAACTATTTCATTTTAGAACATGAATCAGGTCCGTACGCAGACTCTACAAAATGTGGGGAGGGTGCGAATTCCGGGTAATTTGCAGAATGTGAAATACTGCATAAATTTGAGATAATTTTCCAAATTAGGAGGGGTGGGTGGGGGTTGTCACTCCTGCGTACGGCCTACATTAACAGGTAGAATGAACAAATTACTTTGTTTAAAAACATTGCACTGAATCACTGTTATTCAGTAGCTGGGATGCAGTGGTGGGACTGAGCGAGAAAATGCCAGAGTGGAGAAACTATGGCAGTGTGGATCCTGATCAGCAGAAGCATTCGATGGATCTACACTGTTTGCAAAGGAGAAGTTGGATAAAATGTTATATTACATGCACAACAGAGAAATACTATGATTTCTACCAGACATAATCTTGGTATTTTCCTTTTTGCTGAGAAGAAATATTTCCTCTTAGCCGGAGAAATAAATCTGATTCTCTTTAGCTGGAACTACTTTATGTACAAGATACAAGATACCGCTTTTGCAGTAAAACCGTTATATTCAAATGCGGGAAAGTTTCAGTCTCGTCGACGTCATTCATGACGTAATTGCAATGGTGTCTGGGAAGACATCAACAGACGTTCAGAATGAGTGACGTTTGGGTCGGATGCAACTCTTAAACAAAAGAAAACATGGACATGCGTTTTATCACTGAAACACGTTGTTTCTTCTGTTTATGTTCAAAACTGTAGAAAGCGCTTTCAAAATGGCGGCCATCCAGTTTTTCTTCCACCCAGCTTCTGTAACACTACGCTGATTGAACCGTTAACATGAGCTGTAAACAGTCAACTGAACGGAAATTCAGACCCCAAATTCAAGATCCATTCGGTCCTTAAAGTCTATGGAAGTGCATGTAATATAGAGTATAGAGATTATTCATTTCTTCTATTTGAAATGTGGTATTAATAAACATCGGGGAGGCGGGGGGGGGGGGGGATAAAAATCCGTTATCGGATTGTTCTACATGTACCTCCCTAGGTATTTCAAACAGGAGATATACGTGTACCTGTAATAACTTTTCAAGCACATATCAGTGTATATTGTCTTGCATATGAGGCTAAGCATTATCAAGGAAATACTATAAATCTGTTGAGATGATTGGATATATGTGTATACAGAAGGCGAATAAACACATTAACAAATGATACGTTAATAATTTGGAAAATATCACGAAAACACGCCTATATAATTTTAACCCCCTTGAACCCCACTTTTATATAGTAAAACTGGGGTTTCAGGGGGTTTTACCTTATTTTTCTTATTTCTGCTTTAAAATATAGATTGTGGGTACTCGTTAGAACCGCCTCGATGAGGCGGTTTTAACGAGTGCCCACAATCTATATTTGTGGCGGTTCTAACGAGTGCCCTAAATCTATATTTTGAGCAGAAATAAGAAAAAAATCACAATTTTTCATCTTAAAGCCTTCATTTTTTTCGATAAAAGTGGCAATGTATTTGTATAGGCGTGTTTGCGTAATGTCTTGAAGGAAAATGCTTCCAGTACAACACCAAGAACGTCATTTATTTTTCTTTTTTTTTTTTTTTTTTTTTTTTTCACTGAATACTTTTCTTATAAAGAAGCGATTTAACGAGTACCCACAATCTACGTTATAAAGCAGTGTTGCTGTTGGTTGTTTTTATCCGCGTGACTATTGCTGGCGATGAACAAAACCCAGGCAGCAGTGTTTAGTCTTCTCCCTGTGCCATCAGAGGGCTGTGTAAAACGTAAAATCTAGACTGGACTCATGTACGGGGTATTGACTTATCAATCGACACAAAGAAAATCTGCACTGGGCTCGTGTACGAGGCATTCTCTAATACAGAAACTTCACGCCTGCTGTTTATTGTTGCTGACAATTAACAAAATCGCGGGACTGGTTGTTTATAGCACCTAAGAGGTGCAGTGTAGAAAGTAAATTCTGGGCTGTGCTCGTGCAGGGGGGCTTTGGTAAATAGTGTATACCTGATCAGATGCCACATAACGCGGTGTCTGATCAGGTCTACTCCTACTCTGCTTGCTTTAAATACTGGAATTTAATGGTTCAACGAACAGATCAATTCTCAGTTCAGGATATATTTTCCCAACCTACACTCAGAGACGATCGACCCACCGGTACTCACAGTGCTTTGACTTAATATTTCCCCAACTAAGCTGTTACTGTTACGCAAACAATTATGCAAATCAACCCAATACATCTTAAACAATTATGTAGACATAACTCTACATGGAAATGTACCTAGCTATATAAAAGCGGTTAGTTCAGTCCTTATTAGTTTCTCTGTGTGTTCTTGCGTTAGAAAGTCTTGCAAACTAATGTGATTTTTCAGGGCCATAAAAGAGTTGAAACCGACCCGCACACGAGTACTGGTAAACAGCTTAGAGAATCTAATCCTGCCCAGGCAAAGCGGCGGGAGTCGGCCCATCCATGCTAATATACTCTATTGGTTTCATTGGACGGCAGGGATTGAGATGAAGGTAAAAGTCCCGCAAATTGGAAGCAACGTCTCCAAAATGACCTTTATAGTGTTGACGGGAACGCTAAACCTTAAATCAACCAATCAATCATTCAATCAGGGCCATAAAATACTGTTGCTAAAATATTCCTTCTTTTCAGACCAAACATAGATTTAGATAATATGGATACTCGTTAGAATCGCCTCGACGAGGCAGTTTTAACAAATACATATCGATCTACTCAGTGCTATAGCAGTAGTAAAGAAGTTGCATTCACCCTTGCGAAACCTTGCATTTTTGAAAAGCCCCATGGATAAATTCAACGTATGTGCACTGAACTAATATTTTCAGGTTATTAACCCCAAAACGTTTCTGGAAATGACTACCCCCATTTGCCTAGCGTTCCATAAAGGGCACAAAGAAATATTGAACTAATTTTGCGAAAAGTAGAGACAGAAATCAGAAAAGTAGTTACAGAAATCAGCCTGCGCATATGCACAGTCCGGTCAGGGGTTTTGCTGCTTTTATCAAAATACATGCAGCGAGCAGACGACAATTCTTCCGACTGCCAGTGAAGCGCTTGGCATTAATGGGTTATTTACAGTTCAATGGGAAACCCGTTTTATTTATTAACACATTTACGCAGCTGGTCCCTGCTAATGATATAGCAGACTATCAAAGAAGAAGTAGCCATCTAGTGGAGATAACGACGAGGGAACCAGGTATGACTGACTCAGCAGTTTACCTTGCTGAACTCGGGTATTTCCAATACCGCGTCAGTGCTTATGCTATAAATAGACGTAATGGCTTCTGCTAGCTACCAATCGTTATGTTGTAGCCACCTAGCGGAGACATTTACGACAAGGGAACCAATCTAGTGGAGGTAATAACGAAGGGGAACCAATCTAATAGGGAACCAATCTATTGATCCACGTGAAGCAAACGCTTGATTTCGTGCTTGATTTCGTGGCTGAGAAGCGTCTCGCAAACGTTGATGTTTTACCATAGTCAATTTTCAATCTCGTCCATATTCTTACTGCGTGGGCCTAATAGGCCCACGCAAAAACATCCATCTCACCAACAAGACATATTAATCGCATATGTTCGCGGAACAAAAATGAAATTCCTTGTCGTGTCGGGGAAAATATCATACCGCAAGTGACTGATCGTCCACTTACAAATCGCAGGTCCTGTTCAATCGCAAATGGCCGTTTGCGATTGAACGGGACTTGCGATTTGTACAGTGGACGATCTGTGACTTGCGATATAACATAATCACGAGATATCTCAAATAAGTAAACACTGAAGCAACTAGCGTGAGGCTTTGGCTATTGCCTTTATTTGTGTAAGTTGTCAATATATGTGCCACTATATTGATAAAATTTTCGTTGGTATCATTGATCGTAGCAGAACGATTGTGATCAGTTGACATGTGTTTCCCTGTTGCTGGCATACGTTACTGAAAAGTGGTAAAAAGGACGGATAAATATTTAGTGGCCCCTTCATTTGGTTTTCCTGGCATCTTTAATAAACTATAAAGCCTACAGACAAAAAGGATGTATACACTGATGTAAAATACGGCAGCAAAATCTTAACTTGTATTCCCTTCACTTTTGATCATCTGAGTGGTCACTTGACATTGGATTGAACGATCCCTTGCGAACTTTAATCATTGGGGATATAACAATCACTTGCCAAGTTGATCATTGAAATTGAGCAGTCCCTTGAGATGATGATTTCACAAATAACATCTTATTGATTTAGGGTCATTCTAAGGAGTCTGATTAGATATTGACATCAAATTACCAAAACACTTCCTTCTAATACCATTGCAGGAAAGTGTTCAGGACATTGCTACTGTTTCATTAGCATGGTGCGGAACTCTTTGCACTTCTGCATGTTCAAGTGAAAACACACGCTTTATTTGTTTCGAGGTGCTACGTCCCAGTAAAACTATTCAGGTCTTGCGATTGCACTAATGTATGGTCAGTTTTACCTCTGCGTGGAAGCAGAATCGCACACTTTAAGGTCCACGGGCGGCACTTGGTACAATTGTTTTTGTTTGACTTGGGATTAAACGTCCCCGAAAACACTATTAAAGTTATTTTGATACGTGACTTCCAATTTTGTGGGACTTTTACCTTTCGTTGAGATGAAATGACATCTCAAGCCCTACCGTCCAAACGAACCAAAAAGGTTTTTATGCAGGGATGGTCCGACTCGCACCCCTTTAAGCGATTTGCGCAAGAACCACGGCTCTAGGTGTCATAGTATTTGAGTTATCTCCCCTGACATCTCTTTGAGATATAATGATAGATCCCCGTTGAGCAAGACCAAAGTTTGAAATAAGACGAAGTTTTTGATGAATACAAATCAGGTAATTCAATTTGTACCTAGTGAAAATATAGTCTTTTCAATTATGCATTATATTTCACTAATATTGATTTATATTTCAAACAATGTAATAATATCTGTGAGAGTTATGTAAGACAAGTATAACTTTTACAAAAATCTAGGTCTATGCTTAGCTCATATTTACTGTGAATGCCTAGAGTTATGTCCCAGGAATATGTTTTATACGAGTTACTGTCTTTGGAAATATTCTAATTGTCAGTCTGCACACAGGAGCCTGCCGACTGAAGTATAATGTCTGAAATGTCAAAGTTGCAAATGCTGCTATTTTGTCAAAAAGTACTTTTCATCTTTAAAGCGGCACATGTGCAACTTCAGTATGCTTGTAACATATTATCAAATGGAATGCTTGAAAACTGTTGGAAAAGTTAAGCAGACAACTTTCCCATAATTTAAAGAAGACTAACTGATAAGTAACCCAAACACTTTGATAACGGCGGGGCAAGTTTTTTTTTTTTTAAACTTCTTGTGGAGCTGGTCGAGAGTTAATTGATGTTTAGTTTGTAAGGCCTGTACAAATATGACAGCGAATATGGGCTTGTACAAATGTGATAGCAGTTCTGTGCCAGAGCTCTGCACATGAGCCTCTTTAATGTGTGAAACCTTATACTTGTTACGGGCTTCTTATTTTCTTTTTGTGAAAGCTTATCCTTGTAGTTGCTCAATCCGCATTGTGGGTAACTAAATCCCCGTGCAGAATTCGGACCACACTCACCTTGTCGTTGGGGCCGGAGCTACACTGCATTATGCAGGCCAAGAGACAAAAAAATGACCTTATAATCATCGGAACAACCTACCAGTGACGCTAGCAACAGACAGGGCAGCCAACGCCGCAGATGCCAATGTTAGCCTGCCTTTTGCCGGAACTCATGCTTTTATACAGAACATCTCGGTCAGATAGGCTATTGAATACGATTTGCAGGTCGGGATCGACCACCTTCCATAACCGCGATTTGCAGCCTACTATTTTTCGGACCGGCTATCGAAATTTCTGTTATATCCATCTTACCAACAAGACATATTTATCGCATATAAGCGTTATGTTCGCGGAACAAAAATGTAATTCCTTGCCGTGTCGGCGAAAATATCATACCGCAAGTGACTGATCTTCCACTGTACAAATCGCAGGTCCTGTCCAATCGCAAATGGCCGTTCACTGCCGCTCCCATACTGTGAGAGATGCTTGCCAAATCTTGTGGAAGGCACTACTTACTTGGACAATGCATAATTTCCCAGGTAATCCGCCACGTTTCTGAAGGTCGGGCAGACATGCAGCCTGATTATCTCGTTAAGCAAACTATACCCCCCGAGGATAACGGGCCTCCGTGTCCTAATGGGTAAGTGCGCTGACTCTTAATCATTAGGTCGTTCGTGCCTCGCTCTGGTCACATGTGGAACGCCGACTTCTGCACTGACTGACTTGGTTTTTAAGGTAACCGGGCGCTATAAGCACATAGGGGCTACCCAACAATGGAAGGACGGGTACCCACAATTCATATTTTAGAGCTGAAATAAGTAAAATAATGTTTACCCCTGTAAACCCCAGTGCTGCAATATAAAAGTGGGATTCAATGGGGTCAATTACATGATGATAATCTGCAACGTTTCTCTATAGGTTGGGAGGGTCATTACACGGACTTTTTAATCTGATGAAGTTTAACAGAATGTCTAAGTCGAATATGTTCAAGAGAAAGTAATCCTTTTTAAGCAAAGTCTTTCAAGATTTTTATCTGGACCAGACTAACTAGTTTCGGCCAGTTAGGTTTCATCAATTTTCAAAACTCCGCTGTAGAATCGATGATTTCAAAGGACTAGAAAATGAACCCACAAGACGATGAATGACAGATAGACTTTTTACGGTCGCTCCAGCTGTGGTGAGGCTAAATATGTTCTGGAGAAAGATAATCCTTTGGAAGCAAGGACTCAAACTGTGGAGTGTGCAAGATCTTTTCTGTGCAGACTGGCTTGTTTCGGCCACTAAGCCTCATCAGTAACCCTCAAAAATTGTAACGCCGTGATGAAATCGATGGCCCAAAAGGACTAGAAAATAAACCAACACGATGATGAAAGGCAGGCCGCCACGTATTCCCTTAAAACCAGCTGTGGTGAGTTCAGTTCAAGTTCAGGACAATTTTGGATCAATTGTTTGTCAATCGACACAAAAGAACTTAGCACATAAGCTCGTCAGTATTGAAATCCTGGCCCCGCCCATTGGGGCTTGAAGAAATAGACGGGCTGCATGATGGTTAAACGCAGAGCTGAAACCGACTGAACACGCGTGTTAATAATCCGCTTAGAGGATTTAAGCCTGCCCAGGCAAAGCGGTGCAAGTCGGACCGTCCATGCTTATAAACCCCTATTGGTTTCATTTGGTGACAGGGCTTGAGATGTCATTTTATCTCATTGTCGATTACAATCTTTCAACATAGATTGTAGGCACTCGTTGGAACCGCCTTCTAACGAATATCCACAAATTATGTTTTTGAGTAAAACTAAGGCAGATAATGTATACCTCTGTAAACCCCACTGTTCTCCAGTGGGGTTTAGAGAGATCTCCATTTAACGGATGTAGTATTTCAATGCCACCTTTGTCAATTTGACTTATTTCCCGTTGACTAATAGTTGAACCATGTATCAGATTCATGCACCCTTGTGACAAAATGCATTCTTGAAGGTGATTTTTTTTCTTTTGAAAATGGTGGTATTTTTCTTATGGATATGAAAATGATGTTCGTTAGAACCGCCTCATGGTGGCGGATCTAACGAGCACTCACGACCCTTGCTGTGCCCGCCGCTCGCGGCTCGTGCTGCATGCAGGCCTCATACTGTCTATGCTTTTCCATGCCTGAAAGGCCCGATTTTGCAGCTTCAACCCTTATCCTGCTGAACAATACAAAACTATTACCTTTGCAAACAGTGTAGATCCTGATCAGATGGCTTCTGAAGAAGCCATCTGATCAGAAGCCATCTGATCAGGATCTACACTGTTTGTAATGCAGTTTGTGAAATTATCAAGTAATTTGGTTGAATAATAGTCAGAAATGGGTGTGGGTATTAAATTTATTCAGCAGGATAAGGGTTAAATAGTTTTTAAAAACAGACTATAGCCACAAAAATCAAAATCTAAAAGCCTGAAATCAAGGAAAAAATCCAGCTCTAAAAGCCTGAAATCCTGCAAATGCCTGAAAAATATGAGGCCTGTGCATGGTGCTTTAACGCTGATCTGAAACCGACCGCACATTAGTATTGGTTAACCACTTAGAAGGACTAAGCCTGTCCAGGTAAAGTGGTTTGAGTCGGACCGTCTAATACATTTAAGCCCTACAGCGGAAGGGTTTGAGATGTCATTTCATCTCAGTGTCGGGTAAAAGTCCCACAAAATTGGAGGCAACGTCTCCAAAATGACCTAACTAGTTTTGACAAGGACGTTAAGCATCAAACCAAACAAAAGCGCACAACCTTTGTCTTGAAGCAGAAATAAGAAGTTCTGCAACGGAAGGTCGGGTGGTTTTCTCCGGGTAATCAGGTTTTCATCTAACTCTGATTATCGATCGGCTCGACATAAAAGAAATAACACTGAAAGGGCTGTAAAAGCCCAAACCCAAAAAAGTTATTATAATAAAATAAGCCTGTAAACCCCAGGAGTTCCCATTTCAAGTGGTGTATACAGTGTTGTTTATTACATGGACTTGTTAACACGATATGACATTGTTTAGAGAACCCTGTACCAATTCAATTGGATCTAAGCCTCCCAGGCAAAGCGGTGCGCACGAGTCGGATCGTCCATGCTTATAAACCCTATTGGTTTCATTGGGCGACAGGGCTTGAGGTGTCATTTCATCTTAATGTCGGGTAAAAGTCCCACAAAATTGGAAGCAACGTCTCCAAAATGACCTTTAAAGTGTTGGCGGGGAAGATAAACCCCAAATCAAACATAACCAATTCACTATGAAATATTCGTCACGTTGACAATCCATTACTCTGTGAACACATATATGCCTAGCGGCCTTTTCTTGAGACATTGGCAAACAGTGTAGACCCATGGCCGATCAGACGCCGCGTTCTGCGGCGTCTGATCTGGGTCTACACTATTTGCTTAAAGAACATTCTTTTTTGTAACATTTGTCACAAAGACAAACCTGACACCTATATTATTGGAAATGGGCCACTCCAAATTTATTAGGTGGAATATATGGAATAACTAGAGAATTAGAGCACCAAAATCACTTGGGGGGAGGTGGGGGGGGGGTTGTAGATTGTCTCCGAATGTACGCTGGGAAATATGTCCTGAACAGGGACTTACACTGTTTCGTTTAATCTTTCATCGACTATTCTTTCAGCAAACAGTGTAGATCCTTACCAGACCGTCTACACGGTTTGCCAAACCAAACAAACTGGACCTGCCACGGTCCAGATCGATTCTATAATAAGCTGATCTTGCCAAACCACCTCACGAAAACACGCCTATACAAATACATTGTAACCATTGCCGCCGAAAAATAAATGAAGCTTTTCAGATGAAAAAAAAAAGTGATATTTTTCTTATTTCTGCCCAAAATATACTAGTATCAATTGTTTTGGAGACGTTGCTTCAAATTTTGTTGGCTTTTTACCCGACATTGAGATGAGCCCTAACATCCAAACATCAATCGGGTTTTTATTTGCAGGGGCGGTTCGACATGCACCACTTTGCCTGGGCAGTTTCAGAAACCATTACTCATGTGCGGTGCGTACAGATACCATGCAGTCAAGCCCCGATGGGCGCGCGGAGATGGGAGGGGCACGGGTGTGTTGTCCAAATATCTGCGACCAGGTAAGACACAAACCAGCCTCTCATCTACAATGACTGTCAAGTCTTGACATTTTAGATATAGAATAGAAACTAGAGATAACACACCCGTGTGACAAAGTGCATTCTGTCAAAGCCCCAAAATGATTATTTTTCTGATGAAAATTTCTGATATTTTTCTTATTTGTAAACCAAACATAGGTTATGGGTGCTCGTTAGAACCGCCTCATTGAGGCGGTTCTAACGAGTACCTACAACCTATGTGCTAGTTAAAACCGCCTCGTTGAGGCGGTTCTAACGAGTACCCACAATCTTTGTCCTGGTACGGAAATAAGAATTATAATGTACTTTAAATACTCGTTTTCTCTATACTAAATGGGGTTTATAGGTGTGTTCATTTCACGGACTTGTTTACGTAATGGGCTTTAAGCAACGACCACTAAGGTGCTGACCAGACTGCGCAAACGCGCAGACTGATCCGTATGTTTGTTGTTTAGAAGTGACAAAAGCAGGTTTTCTTATGTCAAAGATTGGCCACCCATCACGGCAGTTTGAACACACAGGTACTGAAAGTTGACTATTCTGCAGTTTTGCAATGAAACCATCATGTTAACAAGTCCATGAAATGAACACCACTCTAACCCCACTTTATATAGAGAAAACTCGGGTTTACAGGCGTATAGTACACTATTTCCTTATTTCTGCTCCTAGACATAGGTCGTGGGTATTCGTTAGAACCGCCTCATTGAGGCGGTTCTAACGAGCACCCACAACTTATGTGTTGCGTTAAAATAAGACAAATATCACAATTTATCATCAGAAAATCAGCCATTTTGGAGAAATGAAAGAATGCACTATATCACATGGGTTTGTTATCGTAATTGCGTGGTTTGTGCACTTGGCTTGACATTGCCGCTGCTCATAAAGTAAAGAGAAAATTGGAAACAAATCATAAAATTAGAGCTTTTTTAAGTTTTATTGAACACGAAGATATACAATCATACAAATATTCATATCAAACGAAATACAGATGTATACTACCCAGAATTGCTCAGCTTCAAACATACAGACAGTTTGTATATAGTATCACGGATTACAAAACAATGGGAAAAAGTTGTTAGTATTTTCCAGTTTGTGTTGTTAAAATGCGCATGCGCTAGACGCATTACTACCTCAAGGTATTCTCTTTATGTTTGTTACCAGCAAATGCTCTTGTTTTTTAACCCTTGTCCTGCTGAATATTTTAATCTGCCACACCCAATCTGATTATCAGCCAAACAGATTACTTGATGCAAATAATTGCAACAAATTCACAATCTGAATGGCAAACAATGTAGATCCTGATCAGATGGCTTCTTCAGAAGCCGTCTGATCTGGATCTACATTGTTTGAAAGACAAGGCAGATCCGGGCTCAGCAGGACAAGGGTTAATGTAGTTTGATGTTATTATGAGGTAGAATATAAACCTCTCATGCCTGTGCTAGTTATAATAGGTCTCTCTTATTACATTACACCTGGCTCCGAGGTTTTGAAATATTTTTAATGTTCAACTCAACTTAGCAGAAGATTTTAATTACCCATTAATTTCTAAATACAAGCAGTTGGCGATGATTTTTTTTCTCTTGCTCATATCAGCAGAACACAATATTTGCTCTGCTCATAAATATTAAAATGCCAACGGTTGTTGGCATTTTAATATTTATGAGCAGGCAAAAATGTCATGCTCAATTGATTTTGGCAATAAAAAAGTTTTTAAAGATTATAACTTTGGGCTATGTGCTTCATGTAAAAGACAAACGGAAGTACATGTATGTTTGCAGTTCAGCAATTTTGGGCAGTATACGCGGAACCGACTACACTGTTACTTAAGTGGCTACACTACACTGAACTATACAATACAGCCTGACTAGTGTTGAAATGAGGACTGAAATGTAAAATGACAAGAAAATGGCCTATACTACACAAAAAAGAAACACTTGTGGTTTAACAAACTAGTGAAAATCTGTCTCGGTGCATTCACGCTTAGCGCAGCCGCGAATCCGCTTCCGTACCAACTCGGGCAGTATACAGACGTCTCTGCTCGCATGGAGATGCTTTAGTTAAAAAATCTGTAAAGCGCGCAGCAAAGCCTAAGATCAGTCTGCGCAGACTGATCTTACTCTTCCCTTGTCGCATGTTAAAAGACAAATTTTCAATTGACACAGTTCAGTAATGCGGGGCATGATGTATGTAGCAGTACTTCATAAAGCATCCTACATTGCCATCCCCAATTTTCTGGGATCTGCAGACTATGTAAAACTCATGGAAACTCAAAGACGCTGAGTTTATGTACCAGAAGTCAAGGAGTTTGAATTTCTCATTAATTTTGGTTTCAAATAGGGTCTGACATTCCATGATTCGTGCTCTTAAATGCAATGCCAAGATCGTTTAAAAGTAAATCTAAGTGGTGGTTGGGTTTGAGGTATATAAGTTGATCTGCGGGTTAAAAGCAATATACAAAAGAGGTATAATACGAAAATATGCTCAAGGTGTCACCGAGAAATATTTAAGATCAAATTTGAAATGTTAAGACGTATATCAGCAGACAACATTTAATCGGGGAATGCCTACATCATCACGCAAACACGCTTATATAATTATCAACCCTTAAACCCCACTTTTATTTAGTAAACCTGGGTTTTACCTTGGGATTTACAGGGGCATACAATATTTAAATTTCTAATTTCTGCTCAAAATATAGATTTTGGGTACTCGTTAGAACCGCCTCGGCGAGGCGGTTCTAACGAATACGTACAATCTATGTTTTGAGCAGAAATATGAAATATATTAGGATTTTTATATGTAAAATATCAGTTTTGGTGGTTAAATTTTCAATATATTTAAATACATGTAGGCGTATTTTCATAATGGGCAGAGATGGCAACTGAGAGGTTGCTGATGATAACACAATTAGAGTTATCTTCCTTGATGGAGATTTTCAACAGAATCTCCATTCACCATATTTGCATTATTTGCTGGCTCACAGCTTGCACATTGTCAATATTGGAAAAACAGGTAACCAGACCCCCCTGGCCTTAAAAGGTCAGGGGGGTCTGGTTACCTGTTTTTCCAACACTGATAACCTTCAGACTAGGAACCAGCAGATAATGCAAATAAGGTGAATGTTACTTTGAACACCAATGACGTTCTTGACTAAAGGAGAATTACGTTGAAACAATGTCTGTTACATTCTTTTATAGCTAGGAATTAATAATGACCAAATTTTAAACGCCTAAATATGTTCGATATTCAGATTATGATGTGATGAAAATGATGAAAAATGTGCTTAAACACGTGCCTGGTGTCTCCAACATGGCTGGACCAAGGGAGAATAATCTGGTGTGCAATCTCTGTTGGAAGACTCAAAAGTTGCCTCCCTTGTAACAAAGAAAATGTAATCTCTACTGGTACCAACCAGCACATGAAATAGTATAAAGTTTAATGCTGCCAAAAGAAATATGTTATATACACGATTATAAAATAAAGAAAAGAGTATGAAAATAAAAGCTATTAAATACAGTAAATCATTCACACTGTTAATTACGTCATGTACACTCATACAACACTTGCAAAACATGAGCAGGAAAAATGTTCTGCTTTTTGGGTCGACTGTCAATCGACCTAATCGACCCAAAAATATAAAGCGCAGTAGCTTTTGGCAGCTGAGAGTCCACGTGACTACTCGTGACTGATTTATAGAAAACCCAGGTAAATGTATTTATTTACAGAAAACAACTGCGATATTCTTATCGCCGTGAGGTCAGAATGTTGCGTAAGAGATATAAGCTGGACTGGAAACACGTGTTGGGTTTGGTTTAACAGTGTAGACTCAGATCAGACGCCACAGAACGCGGCGTCTGATCACGGTCTGCACTGTTGGCTTACAGTACGTGAATTAAATGGTAAACGGAAACAGTCTAAGTCCCCGTTCATCTTACACTCAGAGACCCACCAGTGTCCTCAGAGCTGTGATTGAGACTTGCACTCGTAAACACACTGGGCTCATTTAAAGACACGTGAAACATACATCCAGAAAAGGTGCTTTTTTCACCTGAAAAATACTCATATTTTTCTTATTTCTGCACGAAAACATATGTTGCGGGTATTCATTAGAAGCGCCTTGGCGCCTCGCCAAGGCGCTTCTAATGAGTACACAAGACATATGTTTTCCTGCAGAAATAAGAGAAAAAATATGTGGTACCCCTCAGAACTGGGACTATGTGAAAAGTACATAATGGTTACTGGAACGTGTGTCTGCAGGGGCCATGCAAGATCTAATCTCTTCTGTGACATTTGATGGCTATGTTGAACTGCTAATGGTTCACTAAGATCGACTCCGGCTTAAGGAGCGGCCCGACTCGCACCACTTGTCCTGGGCAGGCTTAGACCTTCTAAGCGGTTTACAAGTACTCATGTTCTTAGTATCATTTTCAGCTCTGCGTAGCTCATATACTCGATGTTTTAAGACCGTGTAGATTAAGATCATGCCTTCTTTCACCCGATTTAGCCGGCCCATACGTTAAAAAGAGCTTATTACAAGGGCGGTGTGACTGTTCAGTGTGCGCAGTTTAGCTAGAAACATGGATAACTGCGGTCTGGTACCGTTGCATTGTTGCCCATAACAACGTAAAAGGATCACTGATAACCATTGCTGAGATCCGTTTTCTCGTGTGCTACGATTTGCATTGCACGAAAATTTGTTTTATGTGGTGCCAACAGAGGATTTTCCCACATGTTTATTTATTTTATTTCCACCGTTCTTTTCAGTATTCATGTGTTTTGCACGATAGCTCATATAAGTAAAATACAAATACAGCACAAGTCTTTCTGACCGTTTCAAAGACAATATCTTTCAAACAATAGTTTCAAATATGCTGAATAAGATTAAACTACAAATTGTCAAGTAAATATAAAAAAAAATCTCAACTCTGTAGTCGCCATATCTTACAAATGCATGACGCTATGACAGCGTAAATGCGCTATCGTTGTAACGCTGTATATTTTTCGTGATGTCATCAACCGTTTGGTCTTGTTGGGCTGGATGTATACATGCACTTTATTTTTTCTATGTTTTTTCGTTTATAAAAGTAGTAAATTTTTTAAAAGGAGAAGTAGTTATAAAAAAAGATAAAATAAAATAGAGATTTTTCTGGTAAAAGAAATGTAATGGCACTTTGAAATTCCTGACATTTTTACATGAGACCAATCTCTAAGTACAGACTCCGCCCACTCTCAAAAACATGGTGTAAAACCTGGAATAGAACAGAGCGAAAAGGAATTCGCGTCCCGAAACTTCATTCAATTCCGTATGGCTACCCTTAAAGGAAAGAACTTGCTCCCTATGGAGCAAATTCTTTTCTTAAAAAGCAGTCCATGGGTTAGAGAGAGATTTAACTTTTGATTCTATACCGTCTATTCCGATCTTATTAATTCCATTCTGGGTTTTATACCTTGTCAGTCTCAAATCGTTCCAGAAACCACGCCTAAATTGATTTAACCTATGACGCATTGCTTGTGCATTTATTCTACTTTCTGTTCTCCTGCTTCGACCTCTTCCTCCTTCTTCTCCTCTTCTTCTGTCTTTTCTCCCATCTCAATTACTGCGTCTCCCTCTCCTTCTTTCTCATCTAATGGTATTTCAATCAGCCCCGCCTTGCTGCTGTCCTTTAGGTCGTCATCTTTCAAAGGCGTCTTCTTTTCCGCCGGTTTACGACTGCGCAGAACGAATTTCTTCGTGCGCGTGAAAGTAGCGCCGGCAGCGAAGATGTATTCGTAGATCAAGGCAGCGAGGATTCCACCAACGATGGGTCCGACCCAGAACACCTGAAACGAACAACAACAAAAGTTAGAAATAACGACAACCTACTGAAAGAAAAAAATAATTGCATCCAATGATCATCTCCCTTGGTTCGTGGGTTTCCTCGATGTAGTAGCTCACACCAAAAGCTCAGGCGAGCGTGCGCATATGCGCACGCTTGCCAGAGCTTTTGGTGTGCGTGCGCATATGCGCAGCTCGCCAGAGCCTTTGTTGTGTAACGGTTATGGATAAATACCACTTCTACAGCCTTGCTGTAGGAGCCGGCTCTTTTAGCGACGCGGGTAGACTTGTTGGCTTATTCGCGAAGTTAAGCAACAGATAACGCGGTTAGTACCTGGATGGGTGACCGCGTTGCTTGACTTCGTGGACGACCCGGTACACGCTACATTGGTGGCAGCGGTGGGATGAAAACAGTGCCGCTGGGTTGTTAGTTACATAGACTCCGCCCTCGGGATTAGCCTTGTGAGGCATGTGTGACTTCGGGACGAAGTAAAGAGGTGAGGGGGAGAAATGTAACGGTTATGGATAAATTGCTGTAGGAGCCGGCTCTTTTAGCGACGCGGGTAGACTTGTTGGCTTATTCGCGAAGTTAAGCAACAGATAACGCGGTTAGTACCTGGATGGGTGACCGCGTTGCTTGACTTCGTGGACGACCCGGTACACGCTACAGTTGTTCCAAGACATGTAGAAGCAACTTGACTTATACATGTTTTACTGGTCGTTTGTTTGTCAATTGACCCACCGTTGTAGCTTTACGTTGCTGATCTTCGCGTGACAATCACTATCCAGATATAGCCGCGCTGTTCTTGACATTGTGTCGCCAGATTGAAGTGTAAAGCAGTTTATTCGTTAAAGATATGCCTTAAGTGGGACAAAGAGTGTAGACCCTGTTCAGTCGCCATGCACATAGCGCAGCGTCAAATCACGGGCTACATCTTTTGCATAAAACACAGGAATTGCACGACCCGCAGAAAAAGCGACCGACTGAAGTCGGTTGATTTTCTAAGAGTGCCCTAAAATCACCGTGTCATTCTGTCAGTCTGTCAGTCTGTCCGTAACCCGTTTGTGAAAATTGGTGATAGTGACTTAACCGCTTTGAATATTTAAACAATTTTTGAACTTAAGAAATATTACATTGCATTTAGTATAGCCTCGCCGAGGCGAAAAATGTGAAAATTTTCGAACTGCTTCTCCTCGGAAACCGTTGGGCCGATTGAAGTCAAATTTCATATGGAGCCTCTATGGGATGGGGGAAACCAAAATTTGCTCATGGGGTCCAGGTCACATGACCACAATGGCCGCGAAGCCATATATGGTCTGTCTGTCCGTCCGTAACCCGTTTGTGAAAATTGGTGATAGTGACTTAACCGCTTGGAATATTTAAACAATTTTTGGCATACTGATAGATATCAATGAGATCTAACCAAGGAACTTGCGAAATATTACATTCCCTATAGTATAACCTCGCCGAGGCGAAAAATGTGAAAATTTTCGAACTGCTTCTCCTCGGAAACCGTTGGGCCGATTGAAGTCAAATTTCATATGGAGCCTCTATGGGATGGGGGAAACCAAAATTTGCTCATGGGGTCCAGGTCACATGACCAAAATGGCCGCCAAGCCATATATGGTAAAAACCCTTCAAAAATAGTCTTCTCCAGAACCACTGGGCAGATTTCCACGAAACTTGATAAATAGCATCTTGGACGTAGGCTTATCATAAATTGCTAAAATGGTGACCCTGGGTTGACCTTGACCTTCTTTGTGCCTAGGTCAAACTTTGACACATATGCTTTTGTATTGGAAAAGTGAGATTGCATTTTATCCTGCAAACGATTCAGATTACAGTACTAAAGTATAAGATATATTTTTGCTCCTTACCATAAGGCGCATTTATTGGGGAAACCGTTTTAGGTCCAGGTCACATGACCAAAATGGCCGCCATACCCATATATGGTAATACTCATAAAGCTAAAAGCATCCGGTGGGTCGTGCACTTAAGCTGAAGCACTGGTTCAAGGGGTAAACTCAGTTCATGACGTTTTTCCCAGCTAAGAGACAATCGACCCACTGTTGCTGTTATTCCCCTGTAAGATGAATGTGCGCGCGCATCTGACAGGATGGAAAAATATGAAAATTGCCCTGATACAACGCATAATAATGTAATGTAGTAATTTGTTCATTTTGATTTTTTTTACTTCTTTATACGTTGGCGTAGTCGACGCGAAATGAAGTAAAAAAAATATTTCATTCGTTGATATGCACCATATTGACGCAAAATGAAGTAATGATGGAAGAACATAGCTGTCTACGAAAGGAGACCAAAGACTTAGGAAGCAATACAGGTAAATTCCAATATAAAGACCACATTTGGGACAGTTCAAAAGTGGTCTTTAAGACCACATTTGAACAGTCCAAAAGATGGTCTTCCACAAGAGCACACTGAGTGTCGCAATCACAAAGAAAATGTAACTTTAACCTTCAAAATATGCTTTAAAAACAAAATTTGTCTTAATTTTAGTTGGTCTTAATAGCGGAATTTCACTGTATTTGATTATGTTAGTAGAGTTAAAACTGAACGCCTTACGGTATTTTGGTCTCATGTCTGATGTTTTTCCCTCATTTGTGTTTTAAACAAACAAACTGTCGACGCATAATGAAGTAAAATTAAGTATGCCACCTATCACCGCAAAATGAAATAATTCTTTCATTTTGCGCAAACCTCTTAGTATCGACGCATAATGAAGTCAAAATTACATTTTATTTCATTTCGCATCGACTATGCCAACGCATAATGAAGTAAAAATTTCAAAATGAAGAAATTACTACATTACTTCATTGTGCGGTTTATAAGCATGGACGGTCCGACTCGCACTGCTTTGCCTTGGCAGGCTTAGATCCTCTAAGCGATTTACCAGTACTCGTGTGCGGTCGGTCTCAGCTCTGTGTGGAAGCATCATGCAGCCCATCTATTTCTTCAAGCCCCAATGGGCGGGGGCCGGAAAATGGCCCCTGCTCTCATGGGTCGGCCCCTTGACACGGACAGTGACTGGGGAAAAAAGAATAAAGGGACAAACACATGAGTCCAGTACAAATGCACAATTTCCCCACTACACAATAAAAGTATGGCAAGCCTTTCACAACTGACCTGTTCGAATAAGTGGGTCAAGGTACAACACCAGCACATAAATACACCCTTATCTTGCTGAATATTCATTTAAGCCACATCCATTTCTGTCTATCAACCAATCAAATTGCTTGATGTAATTTATTGCTACAAATTCATAAACTGAATGTCAAACAGTGTAGATCCTGATCTGATGGCTTCTTCAGAAGCCATCTGATCTGGATCTACACTGTTTGCAAAGATAGGGGTTGTCGTGAACAGCAAGATAAGGGTTAAACGAATTTCTTCACAGATTCGCTTGAGTAGCGCTCAACATCAACAAAATAGTAAACAAGTCATTTTTCTTGTCAATGTCTAGTTTCTCCCTTTTTTTCTTTGTCAGAGAGAATGGAAATAATAAATGACTGGTAGCTTTACTAACATAAGTCATGATTTTGGAAAAGCGAGAATGTGTCGTGCTGAACGAGGATACGCTCTACCTTTCCGGCCAAACAGTGAAGATACAGATCAGATGGCTTCTGTTCAGGATCTATACTGTTTGTGATGAAGTTTGTGAATTGAATGAATACATTATATCAAGTAATTTGATTGGCGGATAGTCAGAAATGGATGTGGCCAAATATTTTCTTCAGCAGCATAAGGGTTAAATGAATCTAAAAGCCTGAACTCAAGAAAAAAATCAAGCTTTAAAAGCTTGAAATCCCGTCGTGGGAAAAAAGATTTTCAAAGAAACATTAACATAGGTTTAGCTCTTTATTTTTATTTATTTTTTTTATTTCTTTGATTGTTTTTTGTGGGTTTTTTTTTTTTTTTTTTTTTGTTGTTTTTTGTTGTTTTTTTTGTTCTTGTTTGTTTGCTTGTTTTATTTATTATTATTATTATTATTATTAGTTTTTTTTTTTTCTAAATAAAAATGTCAAAAATGCCAAGTTCGATGTTAGGTGTGAATTTTTATTGACCTCAGAAGTTATGTGTGCTATATATGCATGACAGACTGAAAATATAAAGGTCATGGCTTCTGTCCTCTTAAGTTAACCTTTTCTCGCATCCGGCTGCTTTTTTCGATGATACCGTATTACTCCTAGCAAATGCACATGTATCATAACATAACATAATAACATAATAGTTCTTTATTAAGACAAACTCAGGTCATGCATATGACATATGAGTGGAAAATTATAATTACAATATTTATCATCATCACCACCGTTATTATTGATAAGAATAGTAGTAATAACAATAACAAAAATGTTAACACAATGTCAAAAACACAACATAATGTATCACGTCAACAAGTCCGTGTAATGAATATCCCAAACCCCACTTTATGTAGAGAAAGGTGGGGTTTACGGGGGTCAAACATTATTTTCTTTATTTCCGCCACTGAACACATGTCTTGGATACACGTTAGAACCGCCACAAATGAGGTTCACGGATAACCACCAACCCATGCCTGAGGCAAAGTTATGAAAAATATCACAACTTCTCATCAGAAACATGTCCGTTTTTGAGATAATAATAATAATAAAATGCACTTTGTCATCAATGATGCTTGTTTGCCGTTTCTCAATTTCCCTAATAAACGCTCCGCTTTATGTATTCATACAACCTTGATAAATAGTGCATTTGTTTCGAATCTCCAAAATGGCTAGTGAGTGTTTTTTTTTTTTTTTTTTTTTTTTTTGTGTTTTTTTTTTTTTCTTATTTATTCTGCAACGTAGGTTCTGGGTTCTCGTTAGAACCGCCTCATTGAGGCGGTTCTAACGAGTACCCACGACCTATGTTTGCAGCAAAAAATTTAGGAAAATAATGTATATCCCCGTAAACTCCAGTTTTCTCTATATAAGGGGGGGGGGGATTTCACGGAGTTGCTCACTAGATTGATTCTGAGATGAACCCCACTTCATATACAACGAAACTTCGATAACTCGAACACGGCTATCTCGTTTACCACGGCTAACTCGAAATCGTTCTGCAGTACCTTGAGAATTCTTCACATAGCGCCATATATCTATGGTGGCTTTTTTTCTGATGGGTGTTGTGTGTACTCATTAGAATCGCCTCAATGAGGCGAGTACACACGACATTCCCTAAGTTTATGAAAAGTAAAAATATCTTTAAGTTGTCTAGAGTAATCTTCATGACCTTCACCATGACACAATGATTAGCCTCAGTGATTCGAACACCACTGTCTCGAACAAATTTTCACGGTCCCAAAGATATTCGAGCTATATAGAGAGGAGGACTACTCACAATCGGAAACCTCTCAAAGATTCGAAGAATTCGGACACCATGAGGACTTGCTGTAATTCTCCCAAAATTTTAGCAATTTTTTTTCACGATCCAGCAAAGAGTCAAAAACGCGCCAACGGAATTTCAAACAGTGTAGACCCTGATCAGACTGCTCCTTCAGGAGCAGTCTGATCTGGGTCTGCATTGTTGGCTATCATTACGGTATGTGCTCAGTGAGGTACATAGTTCTAACCCCCATTTTCAAAATATCCAAAAAAAATCGGACACTTTGAGGACTTGCTGTAATTCTCCTGAAATTTTAGCAATTTTTTCACGATCCAGCAAAGAGTCTAAAACGTGCCAACGGAATTGCAAACCGTGTAGATCCTGATCAGACTGCTCCTGATCTGGGTCTGCACTGTTTGCTTAGTCCTGTCTGCCTCAATACTTAGGAACATTACAGTGTGTGCTCAGTGAGGTACGTAGTTCCAACCCGCAATTTTATTTTTAGCAAGATAATGAAAACACGTTTTAGAAAAACAAGAAGAAAAAAATGAAATTTGCCTTGCCTGGTATAAGATAAAAAAGTAAACGTGCTCTAAATACCGACCGACATTTATACCCATTTATCTCTATTTAATTATCTTATTAACTTATTGCTGCGGAATGCAAAATGTCCCATTTCCTGTATAAAGTCATTTATTCCCAAATCCAGCCCTATTATCTACAACAGGAACCATTTATCTTTTCATTTCTACGATAATGCACTCACAATCTAGGTTCAAAACAACGAAATTATAACCACTGCAGTGTATTGGTTAAATAGGCTGCAATTTTGTTATTTCAAATGTCAACAAGAAAGGTGGAAAGTCCACGAAAACCAGGTTTTCCCACAGTTGTTGTTGAATGAAACCAGGAAACCATTTCAAGCGCAGACTATTGAACTTATTTACCTGTTCTGTAATCCTACCAAGTATCATTTAAATATTTCAAACTGTTGCGGAATTATGCTCTGGAAACGAAAATGAAGTAAAATATGGATCAGGGGAGGTAATTCGAAAAGGAAGACAAGCGGAGTTGTCATTCTTGCACGGGACATTCCGGCCTGGACTGTTTCAAAATCCTACCAAGTATCTAAAACTTATTTCAAACGGTTGCTTAGTTATGCTTCGGAAACAAAATGTTGAATAATATTGATCAGGGGGGATAATTCGAAAAAGGAAGACAAGCAGGGTTGTCTTTCTTGCACGCGGCACTCCGCACTGACTTGTTCTATAACCCTACCAAGTATCATTAAAATAATATTTAAAACGGTTGCTCCGGAAACGAAAATGAAGGACAAATAATAAGCAGGGGAGATAATTCGAAAAAGCAGATAAGCAGAGTTGTCATTCTTGCATCCGACACTCCGCACTGACTTGTTCTATAACCCTAACAAGTATCATAAAACTATTTAAAACGGTTGCTCCGGAAACGAAAATGAAGGAAAAATAATAATCAGGGAAGATAAATCGAAAAGGCAGATAAGCAGAGTTGTCATTCTTGCATCCGCACAGACTTGTTCTTTAATCCTACCATTAACCAAGTATCATTAAAATATTTTAAACGGATGCGGAGTTATGCTCCGGCGCCCGCCCGCCGACGTACATCATTTTAATAACCAGAGCTTTCCATTGGAAAACCTGGTGAAAAATGTGTCAAATTTGGTACAAGGGTCAATTAATTAAAAAATATAAAGCGGTGGTTACCATGAAATAAACAACATCAACCATGTAAATATTAATATTTTTTATTATTACTATTGACTTTTTGTTTCTTTTTTTACTCTATTGTTGACGGAAAGTTCTGTAAGCAAATACTGCAGGCCCTGATCAGACGCCGCGTTCTGCGATATTGGCCTGCATTGTTTGCCAAGGTACCCCTTTAGAAGTTTCCCGGATGCAATGGCTTAAACGCTGCATAACGCTTACCACAACAAAACCTGACAACCCTGAATCAGGTGGAAAATTCTATTTCGTATGAGCCCCGCCAAGCGAATTTGTGTCTTCGAGCATTCCGTCATGACAAATTTTAACTGCGCATGCCCAGCCATTCAGAGGGGCCAGGGATATGGCTTTCTGTCTGAAGGTTCCTCTTGATTCACTGCTTGTATGAGCGAGCAGCGAAGGTTCTGGTGAGACTGCGCGGATGCGCAGGCTCGCCTGAACCTTCGCTGCTCGCATAGGCGATAAGTACCAAAATCGCTTGACGGGGCTCATATGTGGCTTAATGAGCTAATGACGCGCCCGCACGTGCGTGCGTGTTGTGTTTTAGTTTTACGTCCCGCCAACAGCTAAGGTCATGCAGAGACGGGACCTCGGTTTAACTAGATGACTCATCCGAAAGTCTAGAGACGCCCGAGATCGAATCCACGACCACTGGTAGCATAACCGCTTCTTGCGAGGAAGTTGCAGTTTCCATCTATCGAGCTGGTTTCACGTTTCATCTAGAATGGTTTTCTTAGCATTTCCTGTTTGTTTTGGCAGGTAAGAAATCGACTGATCGTGAATTAGAAACAAATTTGTATCACCGTCAAAATGCTGGCATATTTTCAACCCGAAGTTCGGAGAAATTGATAAAACATTGATACGTAACACATCAGCACTTCGGCAGTATAGACATCTAATCTAAATCACTCCTACATCAAAGATACGCTAAAAATGCTGAATAGGTATTAAATTGTTTTAGCATTAGTTTTTTTTTCTGTCGAAATTCCCCAAAATATTGGCGCACTTTATCAGTGCCCCTCAAAAAGGGACGCAGGGAAACAGTGAGGACCTAGATCAGACGCCGAAAAAGCGGCGTCTGATCAGGGTCTTCACTTTTTGCTCAAAGAACAGGGAGTTATCAGTGTGGGCAATAAATGTATTCAGCAGATAAGGGTTAAATAGTTTTTTTTTTTAAACTAAAGGCACAAACATCAAAATCTAAAAGCCTGAAATCAAGAAAAAAAAAATCAAGCTCTAAAAGTCTGAAATCCTGCAAATGCCCGAAAAATATGCTGCCTGCCTTCTTATGTAGTAGTAGTAGTATGAGGAGAGAGAGAGAGAGAGAGAGAGAGAGAGAGAGAGAGAGAGAGAGAGAGAGAGAGAGAGAGAGAGAGAGAGAGAGAGAGAGAGAGAGAGAGAGAGAGAGAGAGAGAGAGAGAGAGAGAGAGAGAGAGAGAGAGAGAGAGAGAGAGAGAGAGAGAGAGAGAGAGTGAGATTCTATCTGATTTGGTTTAGCAGATAAGTCACTGATGTTTATCATATAAACATGTTTCAGATAACATTTCTGCAATAGGATGATATTTCCATGGTATTGTGATTGACATTTCGATATTCTGATGATAACATCACGTTAACATTACAATAAGTTTGTTTGATTTGAGGTTTAACCCTTATCTTGCTGAAAGTCATTTAAGTCACACCCTTTTCTGTCTATCAACCAATCAAATTACTTGATGTAATTTATTGCTACAAATTCATAAACTGAATGCCTAACAGTGTAGATCCTGATCAGATGGCTTCTTCAGAAGCCATCTGATCTGGATCTACACTGTTTCCAAAGATAGGGGTTGTCGTGAACAGCAAGATAAGGGTTAACGTCCCCGTCAACACTGTAAATGTTATTTTGGAGACGTTGCTTCCAATTTTGTGGGACTTTTACCCGACGTTGAGATGAAATGGTATCTCAAGCCCCGTCGCCCAATAAAACCAATAGGGTTTATAAGCATGGACGGTCCGACTCGCACCGCCTTACCTGGGCAGGCTTAGATCCTCTAAGTGGTTTACCAGTACTCGTGTGCGGATCGGATTTAGCTCTGCGTGGAAGCATCGTGCAGCCCATATATTTCTTCAAGCCACGATGGGTGGGTGCGTAGACCGTGCAATGAACAACCTTGAAGACCCCAACTTTACACAGAGAAAAGTAAAGCCTATACAAAGGTAAAACTTATTTTCTGTTATGTTCTGTTCTGACATGCTAACGTGCTGTGCGAAATTCATCTTTTTCCATGCCGCGGATATACGATAATGATGACACCAAATATTCGTTATCGACATACTTGACACAGTAGGTGATTAATTTCCCGATTTATCGTCTGATCGGTATTGAAGATATTATCGAATCAAGGGCTGACAAATGTTATTTGTATAAAGGCATTTGATCTATCTTCTTGATGATCACATTTTTAACATATTGGGTACGTTGAGTTCCGTTGGTTTGGAGTTTTACGGCCCAGTCAAGACTATTAAGGCCATATCGAACTGGTAGGTTTACCTAATCACACTTCTCATCAAGCAAACACGCCTATGTAAATATCAGGTTCTAACGAGTGTCTACAATCTCGGTTTTGAGCAGAAATAAGAAAAGTATCATAATTTTTCATCTGAAAATTTTCATTTTTCGGTGGTAAAATTTACAATGTATTTGAATAGGCGTGTTTTTCTTATTGTAATGCACCTGCACACGCTACGCGCGTGCGCAAGGACAAGAGTACTTGTCTGCCCCCCGACCAAACACACGGACATGTGTTATAAAACGTGGAACCTTCTTTCGGCGGCAGTACTTACGTTTACAAGTCCTTAAAATTAACGCCTTTATAAATCCCACTTTATCTAGGAAAATTTGATTTTAAGGGTGTAAACAATGGTCATCTTATTTATAGACCCAAAATATGTTGTGGGTGCTCGTTAGAACTGCCTCAATGAGGCGGTTCTAACGAGCGCCCACAATCTGTTTTAAAACAAGAACAAGACAGCTCACAATCTTTGTTTAGAACGGAAACAAGTAGACGAAAATTATCATAAACCAGCACGGCCGCCTCAAGGAGGCGGTTGTTACGAACAACCACAAGCTAACAAGATGAGCGGTCACAATCTATGTTTAGAACGAAAGCCTCAGGCTACAGAATAAATGCGAGAACAAACACACTTGAGTGTTTCATCGCTTTGGGTCAAGCGTACTTAAAATAGCGCTCAGTAGTATGGAGTCTGTTTTCCTTTGTTCCGGTTAACTCATTGCTCCGTGTAGCTAGTCTATTATTAGAGAAAAAATCATTATTGGCTCAGTAGCTCGACAGCTCCTTTATTGCTCGTTAAAGTCGTTTTTAACCAATATAAAGACGATTACACGGCGTATAAAATGATCTCCGTTTCAACGCTGTTTGTTCGCGGATCTGATAATGAAATGTGTACACACAAATCAGCCAAGCTAATGATATTTCCTTTCTCCCCAGGGAAACAACGGGGGAGCCAAATAAAACTAATCAACGGAACTAGTCAAAACTACAGCGTTTTGATATGTTTTCTTAGAAAACGTGAAGCCAGGAAATTCTTTGTTGTTAGCTTGTAATGTCTTCCCACAACACATTACGAAAACACGCCTATACAAATACATTGTAAGCTTTGCCCCCGAAAAAACGAAAATGTTAAGATGAAAAATTGTGATATTTTACTTATTTCTGCTCAATACATAGATTATGGATACTCGTTAGAACCGCCTCGTCAAACGAGTACCCACAATCTATATTTTAGAGCAGAAATAAGAAAATAAGGTTTACCCCTGTAAACCCCGATTTAACTGTATAAAAGTGGGGTTCAAGGGGGTCAGAATTATATAGGCCTGTTTTCGTGACACACAGACTATAAAATACAAACTACATTGTTATTATCTTTATCATTATTATTATTATTATAAGCTTAACATCGACGAGGATAGGATTCATCGAAGATGGCTCTCTCGGCTCTCTCGGCAGACGCATCTGATCCCGGCCGACACTTTGCGTAAGTAAAGTACCCAATTACTCTGCCCCCTCCCCCCACCCCCCGCCATCTGGGCTAGGAGAAAAAAAAACTGGGCTACATGCAGTGCTGCAACACACAGCTGAGCACAAATGAGTGCTGTTACTTAAACCACTTATAGGGCCTACCCAGGCAAAGTGGTGCGAGTCGGATCGTCCGTGTATACGTATAAACCCTATTGGTTTCATTGGGTGGCAGGGTCATCTCAATGTCGGGTAAAATGCCCACAAAACTGGAAGGAACGTCTCCAAAATGACCTATATAGTGTTTATGGAGAGACGTTAAACCTCAACTCAAATCATGAGGTCGACTGCGCCCATTAGCGTAAACAAATAAATTCATCAAGTATTAACTTTCAAGAAAATCAGATAACATTCGAAATAGCTGGCGGTTTTGGCAAGAGAACTAGATTCTGTCGTATCTTTCTTCTACAGGCACGGAAAAATCTAAACCCGAGGGTAAAAGGATGAAGTTGGAAATGTTTCATGATCCGTTAACCATCAGGTTCCGATTTTTCAGTCCGCATCGGGATATTCTTTTTCTTATCCAGAGCATGAGATTGGTGTACTTTTTTATTTTACGTACCGTAACGACCTTATCGGACTGTAAGGCCTATTCGGTATTTTAAGTGGGGGAGCAAAAGTGACGTCATTTACGAAAGTTGCTGAAATGGCGTCATTCATATAATTTCATTTGAAAAAATCCAACTTTAGGGGTGCCAGGAACATTTACATGTATTTGGAAAATGGGTGAGCTTGTAAAAAACAGTGTAGGTCGTGATTGCGGTCTGCACTGTTTAACAATCACCTATTTTGGAGTTTCCGGTACATAGCCCTGAACAATAAGCAAACAGTGTACCCCCTGATTGGATGGGTCTACACCGTTTGCAAATCCGTCTTTCAGGCGGAGGGGGCGCTAGACATACATGTCCATTGTATATACAGGTTAATGTATTAAACAGCTGGATTCAGCGAAGTGTTTATTTTCATGAAATTAATGTTAACATGTACCCATGATGTACATTTGTAGAAAAGATAAGAAACACTTGTGTTTGACTGATTTTGAATGTGCATGGACATCTGCGGTTCGCTAAAAAAAATAGACTTGCAGAAATCTATGAGAACTGCATAGCTTCATACGAGGCCGGCTTTGGCGGATACTTAACCTAGATATGAAGATTTCAAATTTTAGGAGCGTCTTTAGTGTCAGTTTATTTGTTGTGCATTGACGTTTTTTTTTTTTTTTTTTTTTTTGGGGGGGGGGGGGTTCGGAGAAAATCAAGTTTGAAATTTCATTTGAACCATCTGACTTATGTGGTTAGAGCCTCGATCGGGTCACATGTGGCAACGGAAGGTCGTGTGGTTTTCCTCCAGGCCTCCGGGCTTCACCAACTACTGGTTAACGATCGGCTCGAAAGAAGTGAGATTATTTTGAAAGACCGTTAAACAAAAAAAAAATCGCCTACACATTACGAAAACACGCCTATACAAATACATAGTAGCCTTTATCGCCGGAAAAATGAAAATTTTAAGATGAAAAATTGGGATATTTTTCTTATTTCTGCTCCAAATATAGATTGTGGGTACTCGTTAGTACGAGTCAAACGAGTCTAACGAGTACCCACAATCTATATTTTAAAGTAGAAATAAAAAATAAGGTAAACCCCTTTAACCCCAGTTTTACTATATAAAAGTGGGGTACGAGGGGGTCAAAATTATATAGGCGTGGTTCATTACCAGGAATTCTCGTACTACAGGAACTGTCACTCAGATTACCGATATCCCATATTTAATTGACATCAGTTAATTCCCTTAGACCGTAGTCGAGATAGCGTCATTTACCTATGTTAAAGGTGTGTAATAACAGTTTCACACCTATCGGTTTGAGTTACAATACAGTATTGAGTTCTATCCAGTGCCCTGTTAAAATTAGTATGGATATACATTGTAAATTTTGCCACCGAAAATTTCAAGATGAAAAATTCTGATATTTTATATAAAAAAGGCATGTTTTGCTAACGTATGACCAGGTGTTTTTGTCCTCGATATAAATTAAAAATTCTTGGCCGGGCCGTTAATCCAAAATTTGGCCCCCGCCCACAGGGGTTTGAAGAAATATATAGGCTGCATGATGCTTCCATGAAGAGTTGAATCCGGCCCGCACAACAGTACTGGTAAACCGCTCAGAGGATCTGTCCAGGAACCGCGGTGCGTGGCGGACCGTTTATGCTAATAAACCCTATTGGTTTCATTGGTTGACAGAGCGTTATGAGCGCAATGAAGACCCATTATTGTATGAGATATACTAATACTTTTATTCTCATTAAAACATTATTGATTAACTAACGTCATTACGATAAACTTTATTACCCCACAAAACAAGTTAAATTTCGAATTAACGCTTTCCGCGCCATTTCCCAAAACAACCTCAATGCATTTCCGAAATTCTTGTCAAAATAACTTTCAATATCGATTTTCACGCGCTTATTTGATGCCTCATTAACCGCGCATTTTCCGGCAAACAATTTTTGCCACCAACTATTATAACACAGTAAAGCGATCAGAATTATTGAAAAGAGTCTCTGTCCATGCTGTATTATGCATCATCGGCTAATGATTCTTTGAAAACAGATTTAATACGATTATTTCTGTCCCCATACTGTGTTTCCATGGCAACGCTGTTTCATATTTCAGCCAGGATCAAAAGTACGGGCTCTGTCTCATGCGACATAAAAGAGCGGAGACAATGCACAATACTCGTAGTAAAGCCAGCCATGGAACAAAGAAAAGTTTCCCTCACCCCATCAACTTCGATTTTTCATTGACCAGGGATTCTTTTTAATTTGAGCATTAAAGGCCGTGTCAAATGAAATCATGTGTTGTTTATACAATAACGTCGACAACATCTGAAACTTACAATATTATAAAGGAACCATAAGATTTGAGGCTTAACATCCCCGTCAACGGCCCCGTCAACACTGTATATGTCATCTTGGAGACGTTAATTCCAATTGTGTGGGACTTGTACCCGACATTGAGATGAAAAGACATCCTACGCCCTGTCGCCAAATAAACCAATAGGGTTTATAAGCATGGTTTTGTTTGATTTGCGGTTTAACGTCCCCGTCAACACTGTAAAGGTCATTTTGGAGACGTTGTTTCCAATTTTGTGGGACTTTTACCCGACATTGAGATGAAATGACATCTCAAGCCCTGTCGCCGAATGAAACCAATAGGGTTTATTGGCATGGACGGTCCGCCTCGCACCGCGGTTCCTGGACAGGCTTAGATCCTCTAAGCGGTTTACCAGTACTCGTGTGCGGTCGGTTTCAGCTCTGCTTGGAAGCATTATGCATCCCATCTATTTCTTCAAGCCCCGGTGGGCGGGGGCCGAATGCAATGTTATGCTTTTGTGACTTTCTGTACTGTGTGGCATCACGAAAATACGCCTATATAATGCGGACCCCCTTAAACCTCACTTACATATGGTAAAACTTTGGTTTTAAAGGGTAAACCTTATTTTTCTTATTTCTGCTCTAAAATATATATTGGGGGTACTCGTTAGAACCGCCTCGATGAGGCGGTTCTAACGTGTATCCACAATATATATTTTGAGCAGAAATAAGAAATATATCACAATTTTTCATCTTAAAATTTTCGTTTTTCGGTTATAAAATTAACTATATATTTGTATAGGCATGTTTTCGTAATATACAGGCCTCATACTGACCAGGCTTTTCCATGCCTGAAAGACCCAATTTTACAGCCTTTAACCCTTATCCTGCTGATCACAACAACCCCTACCTTTGCAAACAGTGTAGATCCAGAACAGATGGCTTCTGAAGAAGCCATCTGATCAGGATCTACACTATTTGTAATGGAGTTTGTGAAAATATAAAGTAATTTGGTTGACTTATATATATACGGTCACAAATAAGGGTTGAATAGTTTTTTAAACAGACTATATACACAAAAATCCGAATCTAAAAGCCTGAAATCAAGAAAAAATCAAGCTGAAATCAAGAAAAAATCAAGCTAAAAAAGCCTGAAATCCTGAAAATGCCTGAAAAATATGAGGCCTGATTATACTGTTTATGAGGAGCATCAGAAAATCCGAGCTTACAGTTTCAAAGAAACGCTACTCAGTCGAACACAGGAGTTTAATGGGCCAGTCAACACTATTTAGGTCATTTTTGAGCTGGTCAGTAAATGACTTCAATGGGTCGTGCACCTGTAGGAACACGAAGCATCACGAAAACACGCCTACATAAATTTGACCCCCTCAAACCCCACTTTTATATACATGTTGTAAAACTGGGGTTTGCAGGGGTATCAGCCCCCGCCCATAGGGGCTTGAAGAAATATATGGGCTGCATGATGCTTCTACGCAGAGCTGAATCCGGCCCGCGCACTAGTACTGGTAAACCGCTTAGAGGAGGAACCGCGGTGCGAGGCGGACCGTCCATGCTAATAAACCCTATTTGTTTCATTGGGCGCCAGGGCTTGAGATGTCATTTCATTTCAATGTGGGGTAAAAGTCCCACAAAATTGGAAGCAACGTCTCCAAAATGACCTTTACAGTGTTGACGGGGACGTTAAACATCAAATCAAACAAACAAACAAAATTTGCAGGGGTATATATTATTTTTCTTATTTCTGCTAAAAAAAAACATAGATTGTGGGTACTCGTTAGAAACGCCTCGTCGAGGCGGATCTAACTGCTTACGAGTATCCACAATCTACGTTTTGAGCAGAAATAAGAAAAATATCGCCATTTTTTCATCTAAAAATATATCATTTTTTGGTGGTAGAATTTAGAATGTATTTGTATAGGCGTGTTTTCATAAAGTACTGTTCGAGACAGAGTTAGCTGCGCAAGATCAGTAGGCCTCCGTGGTGTAAAGGTTATGCTACTCGCCTTATAAAGCAGGGCGGATGGGTTCGATCTCCGGCTTCTCTAGACTTTCGGATGAGTCTATAACACGAGGTATGACCTTAGCTGTTGATGGGGCGTAAAACTGAAAAAAAAAACACACACGGTGGGGCATAATGTTGACAGTTCAGAGCCTTAGTAAACGAGCCATCGGGTGCTTGACTTTATTTGAACTTTCAGCCCCTTCTCAAAATGCGACTGCTTTGGAACGGAAGCACTAATGCTCGTGGCTCCACTTAGTTCAGATGCCACTTTTTGCTCTAGGTCTACATCGTTTGCCAAAACCCTTGCCCTGCTGAATAAATTAATTCAGCCACAGACATTCCTGGCTGTCAACCAATCAAATTACTTGATAAACTGTATACATTCATTTCACAATTTGTATGACAAACAGTGTAGATTCTGCATGACAACTTGCCTGCTAAACAGTGTAGATTATGATCAGATGGTATCAGAAGCCATCTGATCTGGATCTACACTGTTTGCAATGTTATATGTTGTCGTGTTCAGCAATATAAGAATTAACCCGTTTAGTACCAGAAACTCCAAAACAGGTACCCTGGCAAACAGTGCAGGCCCAGATCAGACGCCGCAGAACGCGGCGTCTGATCAGGGCCTCCACTGTTTGCTATAAGTTCAATCATTTTCCAAATAAATTTTCATGAAAACACAACCTGGCACCCCTAAATTTTAAAAAGAACTCCTGCTATATATAAGGGGAGAATTCCATTTGGTTAAAAAAAGTGTTAAGGCAGATAGATCCCTTATTTGATATTTGAGCCAGAGTATGTAACAAGAGTATTCGCCCCTTAAGGCATATCCAATCACCCTATAAAAGGATCTTCTCCGGCCCTGGTCCTGGGGTCGTCATTTGAATGATCGCCGAATCCCCAAGCCAGTATTTAGTGTCGTAAATTTGCCAGTTCGTTCAAATAAATTGATGTTTCTCCCATTATAAATTGAAATGTATTCACGACATCTGTTCTGTCGATGAGTGAACCATTACAAAGTGTAATGAAAATTAGGGAGGACAGGCTGAGCAAGGAAAAAGGCGGCTATCAATGTATTATTGTATGAACGTTTAGTCTGTCTCTTCGCCTGTCCTTCACTTCTGCAGGCCAGCCTATCATGCCGAATGTTAAACACAGCGAGTTAGTACACATCCGCACGGCATATCATTCTTTCAACAGATATTTTTGTGATTAAAAAAGCGAAAGTTCTCTTATTGCAATTTTAAACATAGAATTCAGGTGCTCAGCTCTGTTATTGTTAATTACGAAATCACGCCTATTCAGATATATTGAAATTTTAACCCAAAAAAGGAAAATTTACTGATAAAAAAATCTGATACTTTTCGTATTTCTGTTTAAAACGGAGGGTGTGGATACGTGTTAAAACCGGTTCTAACGAGTACCTACACTCTATGGTTTTGAGCAGGAATAAGAAAAACAATATATACATACCGGACTTATACGGACATCACCTTTCTCAGCTGTGCTGAAAATCAAGGGAATTAACGCGAACAAGACAGAACATAAATGGTTATCTCCCCAAGGACTCGACTACCTCCTGTGCAAATTGCCTCAGGCAAATTGTAAATCGTACATTTTTAGGACCGCTTTTTATATACTATATAGGTGACTGTTTTAATTTAAGAAAGTGGAGGTTGTGTTATGGTGTATCTTGAAAAAAGAAAAAACAATTGAATGAAAAAGAATAAACATAGATGATGTATTATATATGATTACAAATAGTATCTTCCAGTGCCAAATATATCAATTGTATTTAGCGACATAAATCAGTCTGAAATACATAAATGTACAAGCCAACAATGTAAAATGCAACAAGGTTTTGAACATTTTATAATGTGCAACATAAATTTTCAAGAATTGCTGAAATGAAATATTATACAAAATAAGATAAAATAAAATAAAATAAAAAATAAAACGATCAGTAGCGTATGCTCAAGAAACGCACAGTTGTTAAACACAACATGACTAGTCCGACGAAAATGATCTAATTATCAAGTTTTTTTGTTTTTTTTCAAAATATTTTTGTTGTTAATTCTAAGCCCAAATGATGTTTCATATCACTTGTGAATCGTCTGCAGCAAACGATTCACGTGAAATGTCAAGCCTTATTCGAGTTGGAAATTAAGAAAAAAATATTTGAAAGTGTCTTCTGCTACTGATTCCCAGAGCTTGGAAGATAGTATTGTTCGGTAGCCGGACAAAATCCCCCCGGACATAATCCCCCCGGACAAAATCCCCCCCTCCCTTTTTGTAAAGGCGGACAAAATCCCCCTCGGACAAAATCCCCCTCGCTGTATGTCAGGTTGGACAAAATCCCCCCTCCCGGAAAAAATCACCCTTGCTCTAAATTGTTCTAGTTAATTATCCTTCCACTACCCACAATCTATGTTTTTGAGCAGAAATATGATAATATTGGAATCTGCTATTGGAATATGTCAATTTAGCTGATCATGCCAGGCATAATCCTAATGGGTTGAGAGGTCCATACAACCCCAAAGCACACATGTACAATTACAAAAAGTTAATACAAGTATGTCCTTTTTACTTTGATCTTACAAGCAACGTCTCCAAAATGACCTATACAGTGTTGACGGGCAATAATTTCTCCATGAGCACCAATATAGCTTTGATGTATTTTTTACGATATGGAATCTGCAGTTTTCAAAACGACAGACTGATTTTCAAAAACCAGTAATTCTGCATGGTGGGCGGACAATTTGGCCAGCGGACGATTTGGCCCGGACGATTTGGCCTAGGACAATTTGGCCAGCCAAAATTACTGGGTAGGACAATTTGGCCAAATTAATTTCTCCTAGCGGTTTTACCAATTCTTATTCTATCAGTCATTTCATTCGTATTTATTTTTTCATTTGGCTAATATTTCATGTTTTTTTAGTGATTTCATCTGTCATTTCTTGGCTTTGATGAGTGAAAATCAAATGTTGACATAAGAGGAAATTGCTTTAAAAGTTTGAGCAGTTTTTTTTTATTTGACAACATATTTTTATCACACAACATTACATGTTTTCTGCCCATTTATAGTATCAGAGCCAAGTCACCACTATTTAGGTCACATTGAGCAGATCATGCCCCCTAAGTGTAAGTGGTTAACCAGTGCGGTGCACATTCTTGAACCAAACAAAACCAACAAAAGAAGTGTGGAATAGCTAATTAAGAAAGCAAGGAACCAAGACCATTCAGCAAATCAGTTAGCCAATTAACCATGAATACAAGAAAATGTAATTAATCTTGTTTTCCAGCCAATTTAAACAAAACCATTAAATTTATTTATTATTATTATTTTATTGTATTTTTGTGTTTGGGGGATTAAAGTTAACCATTTTTATTAATTTGCTCCTTAAGAATATCTCAGGCCAAAAGTTTATAGTTTAAAAACAACAACAAAAAATATCTAAATGTTTAAAATCTTCTTTAAAATGTTCCTTCCACTTATTCAAACATTACTGTATATTAAAAACAAACCTAAAACATTAAATTTTCAGTTTAACCTAGTCATTATATTAATCTGGCCAAATTGTCCTACCCAATATTTTTGGCTGGCCAAATTGTCCTAGGCCGAATTGTCCTAGGCCAAATCGTCCGGGCCAAATCGTCCGCTGGCCAAATCGTCCTACATTCATTGTGCATGTGGAGGTGTGCGGGATACTGTCCACCTTTATAAACAGCAGGGGGGACTATGTCCGGGGGGATTTTGTCCAGGGGGATTTTGTCCACCTGAACAAATGTTGGGGGGGGGGGTTGTCCGCCTTTTCAAAAAGGGGGATTTTGTCCGGGGGGATTATGTCCGGGGGGGGGGGGGATTTTGTCCTGGAATCTATTGTTCATGTTGCTATTACATTAAATCATATTTAGCCGATCAATCGAAGACTCAATCTGTGTGAAATTATTCATCGGGTCTCTGTATGTAGCAGAATCTCATCTCCCCTCAGGCGAATTAAACAGACTCGGACCAGACTGCGTGTATTCGCAAACTGATCCCAGTATTTGTTTATTGCACACAATAAGGTCATAATATTGAGCCGGAGCCCATGATTTAGTTTTTGCTTGCTATGACAGTCCAATGACTCAGATCAGACTGCACCCGTTCGTATTCCTCTATCCGATTCGCGTTAGAAGCCTCCGTGGTGCAGTGGTTACGCTACTCGCCTTGTAAACCAGGGATCGCAGGATCGATCCCGGGCTTCTCCAGACTTTCGGATGAGTCTTTAAACCGAGGTCCCGTCTCCGTATGACCTTAGCTGTTGGTGGGACGTAAAACTCAAACACTTACTTACTTATCCGATTCGCGTTTGGCAAGAGCACCAGGATAATATAAATCAATGCTAGAAAAACAACCTAGTTGATTGCTGTCTATTCATTTAATAGGTGATATTCTTATATACTAAATGCCTCGGGTGGTCCTCAGTCTACCTTTCCAATGATGTTCAAACGTGACTTCGCGATGTTACGCGGTGTTTAACCCATTTAGTACCGGAAACCCCCAAAACAGGTACCCTGGCAAACAGTCCAGGCCCAGATCAGACGCCGCAGAACGCGGCGCCTGATCAGGGCCTACACTGTTTGCTAAAAGTTCAGCCATTTTCCAAATGAATTTTGAAGAAAACGCAACCTGACACCCCTAAATCATGAAATGGACTTGTACTATATATAAGGAGGAACATTCCATTTGGTACAAAAAGGGTTAACAGGGATAAATATAATTATTGGTTTGTTACGCCAAGGTCATTTTCTCGAAGAACACTTTTGATTTTGCCTTTATTTCTTTATAATCTGATGGGTCCGAGCTTAAAGTGAGACAGAGAGGGAGGCGATTACAAAAAAAACAAACAAAAAAAAAAACAGACTGAATTATTATTCTTGTTATTATTATTTTTATTATTATCATTATCATTACCTTCATTTTTTGACTTTGATTAGTATATTATTATCAAAAATACCCACAATCTATATTTTAGAAATAATATTAGAAAAATTTTGAAAACACGCCTATTCAAATATATTGAAAAAAAAAATCCACAGAAAAAAAATGGTATTCTTCATATTTCGGCGGTTTTAACGAGTACCCACAATCTATGTTTTGAGGAGAAATAAGAAAAAATAATGTTTACCCATGTAAAACCCAGTTTTACTTAATAAAAGTGGGGTTTAATAAGGTAAAAATTATATAGGCGTGTTTTCGTGATGATTCGTCCAATACGTTTGCATAGTCGTGAACAAAAACTGTTAACAGGCGCCCGCTTGACACGCGCCAATCTGCGCGTCGATGTGTAAGAAAATGATCAATTATCAGCTCTACTCAACAGGGCAATAAATGGACAATAAACGATTGCAGGAATAATCCTGGACCCAAACGTTTTTTTTTTGTAACACGAGCAAAAATACGATAAATATTTTACCACCAAATCATGAAAATTTGCGGATAAAATCTGATATTTTTTATATTTCTGCTCAAAGCATAGATTTGGGCTACATAGTAGAACCACCTCGGTGAGGTGGTTCTAGCGAGTAATCACAATCAATGTTTTTGAGCAGAAATAAAAAAATATATATCCCAGTTTTACTATATAAAAGAGGATTTAAGGGCATCAGAATAAATCCAGAAAAAAGCTGTTTGTCTTACAATTACGTGCATGAGAGAGATCTTTGTCCTTTCTTAATAAATATTTATCCACTCCAGTACAGGTTTTTAAGGTCCATTTCTCCAAATGTAAAGTCCTACCAGAATCTAGCCTTTAGTAGTCTTTAGGTTGGCGCGGTTTTAATGTTAATATCATGATCTGTAAAGCATTCTGACTAGATTTCAGTTTGTCGAGGTGTAAACGAGATAATGTTTTGAGCAGTAAGTGACAGATCTGTAAAACATTGCATAATCTTCACAGTTTTCAGAACAATAAAATTATCTGTCTTTTCTGGCCCCTGTCGGCAAATCTACTTCAATATAATTTAATACAATTTGGAGCCACATTTAGAACAGAACGTCACTTAATGAAACTAAACTATTACAAAACCAGGCCTATTCAAATACACATGTACATTGAAAATTTTATCACTAAAATGATTCAAGAAAGGAACTTGACAGTTTCTGGAGGAAGACTGTTCACTCTACTGGTTAACCGCCTACGTAAAAGCATGCCCAGGATTAGTGTAGATTGGTTAACTAAAAATGATCTAAATAGTGTTGACTGGGCCGTGAAATCCATCACAAACAAAGAGTCAAACAAACAAACAAAATCATTATAAATGAAAATCATCAGTTAAAAAATACGTTATTTTCTAATTTCTGCTCAAAACAAAGTTTGTGGATACTCACCAGAACCGCCTGGACGAGGCGGTCAAACGGGCACAAAACATAGTTTGTAGGTACTCGTTAGAACCCTCTCGGCGTTGCAAACGGGTACCCACAATCTATGTTTTTATGCAGAAAAAAATGTGTACAACTGTAAACCCTGTTTTACTACATAAAAGTGGGGTTTAAGGGGGTCAAAATTATGCAGCGTGTTTTATGATGGTCAATCCAAAGTAACAAACATAACTGATAATTAAGCATATCGTAGGCGTAATAAAGTCTTTGTTTTCGAAAACATTTACATTTGAGAATACAATTAAATAAATAAATAAATAAATAAATAAATAAATAAATAAAAATCCCGAACTATACAGTTCAAGAAGCACGTCGTAGGCGTAATATATTCTTTGTTATTGTTTACCTTAGTAATAACCGCAGACTGCTGGTTACCAAGGTAAACTGGAAATAGAAAAGGAGGGTAGTGTATTTCATTTTCAAAAAGGACCAAATTATTCTCATTTCTATTTTACAAAATTTATATGGACGTGTTCGCAATACATTTGCCAACATACTCCCGCTTGCACAGAATAAAAATAACAACTTACAAAAAAGTTATGACAATATATTCATCAGTTTTTGTCGCTTCATTCAGTAGTTTTACTATATATTCTATACATTTAGAGGGTGCCTCCAATTATATGTAAAAAGGACCAAAAAGTTGTTGATAAAACTTCATGAAAAATACATGTGTGCATTCGTAAAATAATGCAGAATCATGAACCGCTGGCACAGAAAAGATATTGCTATTACTATTTATTTTATAGTTAAATAATTATCAATTTCCTATATAAATCTATGTATTTACTTTAACCGACTGCAGTTACCTGGATGTCCGTTAAAGTTCGACATGACCCCTGTAAACCCCATTTTTTCAATAAAGGTGGGGTTCCAGGATGTCAGAATTAGGCGTGTTTTCGTGATGTATGCCTCGATCGCGCAGTGGTTAACGCGTTCGACTTATGATCGAGAGGCTGTGCGTTCGAATCCGGCCACCAATATCGTTGTGTGTCCTTGGGCAAGCCACGCAATGGCACTGCCCCACTCCACCCAGGTGTAAATGGGTAGCAGTGGTGTAAAAGCCACTGCCTCTCTCGCGAAAACACCCGTAATGGGTGTTCGAGAGCGATTCATTCATCACAATCGAACTTAATTAAATCCGTGGCGATTTATTTATGTTGTTGTTTGTTACTTACTGTGTGTATCACTTGTGTCTTTTAATTTTGGATGGCCATATGGCCATTTTGTGGGAAAGTAACTGTCCACATGGCCTTCCTTTGTTTAGGTTTCCATTATGGTCTGGTCGCTTAATGTTTGTATTTCTTTCCCTTTGGTGTCTTTTATGGATGGAGTAAGTTAATTGTATCAATTCCTGATCTTTGTTTTACTTCTACTTTTTATACTAAGCAAGGCTGAGGCAGTCTCGTCGACTATGCGATGCGAACGTCTTATATTCGTGTTTCAACGTCATTCAAGTTATTTGAAACTTGTGTCTGGCACTGCGTGCATGTGTGCGTACGTCATATTAACCCTTGTCCTGCTAATCCCGGATAATTTTTATGCCTTATCTTTGAAACAATGTAGATCCAGATCAGATGGCTTCTGAAGAAGCCATCTGATCTGGATCTACATTGTTTGCCATTCAGATTATGAATTTGTTGCAATAATTTGCATCAAGTAATCTGATTGGTTGATAATCGGTAGTGGGTGTGGCATATATAAATATTCAGCAGGACAAGGGTTAAATATATGCGTTATACATACCCAGTGATGGTCCCAGGAGTTCATGATGACAGCTGGACCGAAGCTTCTGGCGCTGTTCATACTGGCCGTGGTAAAACGGAACTGAAAATAATAATCAATAAATAAATAAATAAATACAAAAAGAACCAGATTACAAGTATTTCGCAATACATATGATAATGAATTATATGCCAATAAATTTTGGCACATGACTGTATCTTATTAGGCGGAGTCAGCCCAAGTCTCCGTGTCACGTATTGAGGGCTAGGTTTTGTTTGTTTAAGGTCCCCGTCAACACTATTTAGGTCATTTAGGAACTGTTGCTTCCAATTTTGTGGGACTTTTACCCGACATTGAGATGAAACGACATCTCAAGCCCTGCCACCCATTGAAAACAGAAGGCTTATATGCATCGGACGATCTGACTCGCACCGCTTTGCCTGGGCAGGCTTAGTCCTTCTAAGCGGTTTACCAGTACTCCTGTGTGGTCAGATTCAGCTCTGCGTGGAAGCATCGTGCAGCCCAATCTATTCCTACAAGCCCCGATGGGCGGGGGCGAATCGAGGGCTAGGTATAACCTACGTTTGGTCAAAATTGTTGCAAGTGATACCTAGTAATAACACCTACCAGTAGCATAAAACGTAGCGAAACAAATTAAGACATAGGAAACCGTAGGTAATGCATTGTAATACGTAGAAGACCATAACATTCTTTTTGTAAAAATTGAATGCGTTTCGTCTACATTTAAGTAGGTTTTGCTACGTGCTTTTACTAGTTATACGCTACGTACAGTCGCACTTCAATGGCTCGAACACCTTTGGGACCTCGAAAATCTGTTCGAGACAGAGGTAGTTTGAGCTACAGAGGCTTACTGCCAGGATGCATAACGAGCTACTTTTTGACATATTTTCGGTGTCCTGTAATGAAAATGTAGGCTGTGTGTACTCATTAGAATCGCCTGATCGAGGCGATTCTAAGGCTGTGTGTACTCGTAAGAATCGCCTCATCGAGGCGATTCTAATGAGTACACACAGCATACATTTGCAAGATAAAAGACGAAAGTCTCCTAATATCTCGCACCATTTCTTATGTAGAGGACTTCCCTAGGGGCTCAAGAACGGGTTCGACTCAGCCATGGTAAACGAGCCATCGGTGTTCGAGCCATCGAAGTTCTACTGTATATCGAAATGCCATGTATGTTTTGAAAACTGCAAAACAAACATAGCTGGGTCACGTATGTAGCCATGTATAGCTGTATGGACTACGTTTTCACTACGTTTTTAAACGTTATTGCCAATCTGCTACGTTTAAAAAGGGTAGTAAAATCTAGCCCTCACTGCGTGACAGTGAGACTGTGTTTTGTGCAGCCATATATACATGTAATACAGTGAAATCCCGCTATTAAGACCATCTAAAATAAGAAGGTTGCGGCTATTCTTTCATTGTGTTGTCTGCATAAAGTGTCCTCTGATCATGTACAACCTTTGGGACTGTTCAAAAATGGTCTTAAAGACCACTTTTGAACAGTCCCAAAAGTGGTCAGTCTGCATATATGAATTTTACTGTATATAGCCGTATGTAATGCGTTTTCACCATGTTTTACTGCGTTTTTATTCACTTTTGTTGCCCGTGTGTGCGGCTGCTGAGCAGATAATATTGCCCGAGATTCGCCCGAGGGCAATATTGCCCGAGATTCGCCCGAGGGCAATATTACCTACCCGGGTGAACAAATCGTCATCTTCCCCTTACACAAGGGCAACAAATGTTTTATTTATTTGTACCGAATTCTACTGCTATAGTGCAGTTGTACTTTAGAGGGAAATATGTTTTATGACATGCTGTCGACCAATAAGAATTTATGAAGAGCGCATGAATACTCATGAGGTATAATAAATCCTGTTTCTTCTGATTCAACTATTGTGCGCACTCTTTAGAATGAGGCGATTTTAATAAGTACACAACATACGTTCATTTTACACAGCCCCCGCCCATAGGGGCTTGAAGAAATACATGGGCTGCATGATGCTTCCACGCAGAGCTGAATCCGGTCCGCACACTAGTACTGGTAAACCTCTTAGAGGATCTAAGCCTGTCCTGGAACCGCGGTGCGAGGCGGACCGTCCATGCTAATAAACCCTATTGGTTTCATCGGGCGGCCGGGCTTGAGATGTCATTTCATCTCAACGTCGGGTAAAAGTCCCACAAAGTTGGAAGCAACGTCTCCAAAATGACCTTTACAGTGTTGACGGGGACGTTAAACATCAAAACAAACGTTTATTTTACAGAAGCTCGGAAATATATCCTTAAGTGATTCAAATCATGCCTGGGTATCTGGCACTGTGCTAGAACCTCAGTGGTTCGAACTACCCCTGTCTCGAACAAATTTTCATGGTCCCAAAGTACAAATACATTGTAAACTTTACCGCCGAAAAAAAACGAAATTTTAAGATGAAAATTGTGATATTTTTCTTATTTCTATACTCAAGTATATAGAATGTGGGTACTCGTTAGAACCGCCTCATCGAGGCGGTTCTAACGAATACCCACAATCTATGTTTTAGAACAGAAATAAGAAAAAAAAGATTTACCCCTGTAAACCCTAGTCTTACTGTATAAGAGTGGGGTTCAAGGGGGTAAAAATATACAGGCATGTTTCGTGATGTATTGAGGATCGGCTGTAACGCGTGTTCACTATAAGGAATCTTTTGTGTTACATGTCAAAAAACATATTTCGTATGATTTAGGGCGTTGTCCTTGACCTAGCTATTAAATCAATCACACCCAAATAAGATATTTATTTTATTAACAGCAATTTTTAAATTATACCAGAATCCAACTTCAAACGCAGGTGTCTAATTGGCAATTGATGCAACCCTATCTTTACTTCCGATTACAACTGCCGATGAAAATGATATAATTTTATGTTATCGCCCCGTTCACTCTGCACAATTCGAGAATCGGCAAAACATCTGTCGAGATCCATCTGGTTGAATTCTTCATTTTCTGTAAACACGGCAACTGGTATTGATTTCACACTGCAGCTTGTACTGCAGAACGTTTGAAATCACTCCCTGTCTTTTCTTTCTTCCTTTCTTTCTTTCTTTCTTTCTCTCTTTCTTTCTTTCTTTCTTTTAGACACATCATATTTTCTTCACGAATGCTTCATTCGGTACAGCATAAAACACCGGGTATGATACAAAGGCATAGCTTCATCCGTTACAGCATGCTGAATGTCATACAACAGCATTGCTTCATTCGGCACCGCACAAAAACCCAGTGATACAGTGCACATGTTTGTTTGATATGAGGTTTAAAGTCCCCGTCAACACTGTATACGTCATTTTGGAGACGTTGCTTCCAATTTTGTGGGACTTTTACCCGACATTGAGATGAAATGACTTCTCAAGCCCTGTCGCCTAATGAAACCACTAGGGTTTATAAGCATTGATGGCCCGACTCGCACCGCTTTGCCTGGGCAGGCTTAGATCCTCTAAGCTGTTTACCAGTACTCGTGTGCGGTCGGTTTCAGCTCTGCGTGGAAGCATCATTCAGCCCATCTATTTCTTCAAGCCACGATGGGCGGGGGCCGGTCATGTAGAGATACTGCTTCATCTGATACAGCATAACAAGACATACTGCATGTCAAACAACGACGCTGCTCCATCTGATGCACCATAAAACTGACCTCATACTGACCACACTTTTCCATGCCTGAAAGGCCCGATTTTGTAGCTTCAACCCTTATCCTGTTGAACAAGACATGACTATTACCTTTACAAACAGTGTAGATCCAGATCAGATGGCTTCTGAAGAAGCCAACCGATCAGGATCTACACTGTTTGTAATGCAGATTGTGAAAATTTGGTTGACTTATAGTCAGAAATGGGTGTGGGTAATAAATGTATTCAACAGGATAATATCTATTCAAACAGACTGTAGGCGCAAAATAAAAAAAAAAGCCTGAAATCAAGAAAAAATCAAGCTCTAAAAGTCTGAAATCCTGAAAATGCCTGAAATATATAAGCCTGAATTAAAATCTAGGCTAGTGCATACCAAAACAAAGATACTGTTTCATATGATTCAACAAACGCTCAACCCAGTGCACACTGCTTCAGTAACATACTGCATACCATGATACCAGAAAAAGACACTGCTTCATCCGAGACAGCATTAAACACAGAGACACTGCTTCATATGATACAGCGCGAATTTCAGAGCATGCCAATACAAAGAGACTGCTTCATCCGAGACAGAATAAAAACAGTGCAGACCCAAATAAATACACTGCTTCATCCGAGACAGCATAAAACATACTGCATGACAAAGAAAAGACATTGTTTCATCCGAGACAGCATAAAACATACTGCTTAAAAAACAAAGACACTGCTTTATCTGAGACAGTATAAAACATACTGCATACCAAATCAAAGACACTGCTTCAACCGTGACAGCATAAAACATATTGCATATCAAAACATAGACAATGCTTCGTCCGAGGCAGCATAAAAGGTACTGTATATCAAAACAAAGGCACTGCTTCATCCGAGAGAACACAACACATACTGCATACCAAAACATAGACAATGCTTCGTCCGAGGCAGCATAAAACATATTGCATATCAAAACATAGACAATGCTTCGTCCGAGGCAGCATAAAAGATACTGCATACCAAAACAAAGACACTGCTCCATCCGATACAGCATAAAACATACTGCGTAACAAAACAAAGACACTGCTTCATCCGTGATAACATAAATCATACTGCATACCAGAACAAAGACACTGCTTCATGCGAGCCAGCCTACAACATACTGCACGACAAAACAAAGACACAGCTTCATCCGTAACAACATAAAAATACTGCAACCCAACACAAAGACATTGCTTCATCCGAGACAGCATAAAGCATAATTCATATCAAAACAAAAACACTGCTTCATCGGAGACAGCATAAAACAAACTGCATACCAAACCAAAGACACTGCTGCAACCGAGAGAGCACAAAACATACTGCATATCAAAACAAAGATGCTGCTTAGTCCGGGGCAGCATAAAACATACTGCATACCAAATCAAAGACACTGCTTCATCCGATACAGCATAAGACATACTGCATAACAAAACAAAGACACTGCTTCATCTGAGACAGCATAAATCATACTGCATAGCAAAACAAAGACACTGCTTCATCCGAGACAGCATAAATCATACTGCATAACAAAACAAAGACACTGCTCCATCCGGGACAGCACAAAACATACTGCATACCAAAACAAAGACACTGCTTCAGACGAGCCAGCCTACAACATATTGCACGACAAAACAAAGACACAGGTTCACTGTAACAACATAATTATACTGCATACCAACACAAAGACATTGCTTCATCCGAGACAGCATAAAACACACTGCATAACAAAACAAAGACAATGTTTTATCCGGGACAGCATAAAACATAATGCATACCAAAACAAAGACACTGCTTCATCGGAGACAGCATAAAACATACTGCATACCAATCCAAAGACACTGCTTCAACCGAGAAAGTATAAAACATACTGCATACTAAAACAAAGACACTGCTTTATCAGAGACAGCATCAAATATACTGCATTCCAAAACAAAGACACTGCTTCATCCGAGACAGCATAAAACATACTGCATACCAAATCAAAGACGCTGCTTCATCCGAGACGGCATACAACATACTGCGTACCAAAACAAAGACACTGCTTCATCCGAGAGTGCATAAAAAATACTGCATACCAAATCAAAGACACTGCTTCATCCGTGACAGCATAAAACATACTGCATACCAAATCAAAGACGCTGCTTCATCCGAGACGGCATACAACATACTGCATACCAAAACAAAGACACTGCTTCATCCGAGGCAGCATAAAAAATACTGCATACCAATACAAAGACACTGCTTCATCCGATACAGCATAAAACATACTGCATAACAAAACAAAGACGCTGCTTCATCCGAGACTGCATAAAACATACTGCATACCAAAACAAAGACACTGCTTCATCAGAGACAGCATAAAACCTACTTCATATCAAAACAAAGACACTGCTTCATCCGTGACAGCATACAACACACTGCATATCAAAACAAAGACACTGCTTCATCCGTGACAGCATACAACACACTGCATATCAAAACAAAGACATCGCGTCATCCGATACAGTATAAAACTTACTGCATATCAAAACAAAGACACTGCTCCATCCGATACAGGATAAAACATACTGCATGACAAAACAAAGACACTGCTTCATCAAAGACAGCAAAAAAAAACCACAAAAAAAACCTACTTCATACCAAAAATAAGGACACCGCTTCATCCGATGCAGCATAAAACATACTGCATATCAAAATAAAGATACTGCTTCATCCAAGACAGCTAAAAACATACTGCATACCAAAACTAAAGACGCTGCTTCATCCGATACAGTATAAAACATACTGTAACCAAAACAAAGATACTGCTTCATCCAATATAGCAAAAAATACTGCATACCAAAACAAAGAACCTGCTTAATCCGAGACAGCATGCCAAAACAAAAACACTGCTTCATCCGAGACAGCATAAAACATACTGCATACCAATACAAAACCACAGCTTCACCCGAGACAGCATTAAACTTACTGCATACCAAAACAAAGACACTGTTTGATCCGAGACAGCATAAAACATACTGCTTACTACTTAGACATTGCTTTATCCGATACAGCATAAAACATACTGCATAACAAAATAAAGACATTGCTTCATCCAAGACAGCATAAAACATACTGCATAACAAAACACAGACTATGCTTCATCCGAGACAGCATAAAACATACTGTATATCAAAACAAAGACACTGCTTCATCCGAGACGGCATAAAACATACTGCATATTAAAACAAAGGCACTGTTCGTCCGAGACAGCATCAAAGAAACTGCATATCAAAACAAAGGCACTGCTTCATCCGAGACAGCATAAAACATACTGCATACTAAAACAAAGGCACTGTTCGTCCGAGACAGCATCAAAGAAACTGCATATCGAAACAAAGGCACTGCTTCATCCGAGACAGCATAAAACATACTGCATATTAAAACAAAGGCACTGTTCGTACGAGACAGCATCAAAGAAACTGCATATCAAAACAAAGGCACTGCTTCATCCGAGACAGCATAAAACATACTGCATACTAAAACAAAGGCACTGCTGCATCCGAGACAGCATAAAACATACTGCATACTTAAACAAAGGCACTGCTTCATCTGAGACAGCAAACAACATACTGCATATCAAAACAAAGAAACTACTTCATTCGTGACAGCATCAAACATACTGCATATCAAAACAAAGGCACTGCTTCATCCGAGACAACATAACACATACTGCATATCAAAACAAAGACACTGCTTCATCCGTAACGGCCTAAAACATACTGCATATCAAAACAAAGGCATTGCTTCATCCGATACAATATAAAACTTAAAGCATATCAAAATAAAGACGATGCTTCATCCAAGACAACAAAAAAACATACTGCATATCAAAACAAAGACACTGCTTCATCCGATACAGCATAATACATACTGCATATCAAAATAAAGACACTGCTTCAGCCAAGACAGCAAAAAACATACTGCATATCAAAATAAAGACACTGCTTCAGCCAAGACAGCAAAAAACATACTGCATTGCACAAATAAAGACACTGCTTCATCCGATACAGCATAAAACATACCGCATGTCAAAACAAAGACGCTACTCCATCCGATACAGGATAAAACATACTGCATGACAAAACAAAGACGCAGCTTCATCCGAAACAGTATACAACATACTGTAACCAAAATAAAGACACTGCTTCATCCAAGACAGCAAAAAACCTACTTCATACCAAAAATAAAGACACTGCTTCATCCGATACAGCATAAAACATACTGCATATCAAAATAAAGACACTGCTTCATCCAAGACAGCTAAAAACATGCTGCATACCGAAACTGAATACGCTGCTTCATCCGATACAGTACAAAACATAATGTAACCAAAACAAAGATACTGCTTCATCCGATATAGCAAAAAATACTGCATACCAAAACAAAGAACTTGCTTAATCCGAGACGGCATGCCAAAAGATAAACACTGCTTCATCCGAGACAGCATAAAACATACTGCATAGCAAAACAAAGACACTGCTTCATCCGAGACAGCATAAAACATACTGCTTACTACATAGACATTGCTTCATCCGATACAGCATAAAACATACTGCATAACAAAATAAAGACACTGCTTCATCCAAGACAGCATAAAACATACTGCTTACTACATAGACATTGCTTCATCCGATACAGCATAAAACATACTGCATAACAAAACAAAGACACTGCTTCATCCAAGACAGCATAAAACATACTGCTTATACATAGACATTGCTTCATCCGATAAAGCATAAAACATACTGCATCACAAAATAAAGACACTGCTTCATCCAAGAAAGAATAAAACATACTGCATACTACATAGACATTGCTTCATCCAATACAGCATAAAACATACTGCATAACAAAATAAAGACACTGCTTCATCCAAGACAGCATAAAACATACTGCATACTACATAGACACTGCTTCATCCAAGACAGCATAAAACATACTGCATATCAACACAAAGGCACTGCTTCATCCGAGACAGCATCAAACACACTGCATACTAAAACAAAGGCACTGCTTCATCCGAGACAGCATAAAACATACTGCATACTAAACCAAAGGCACTGCTTCATCTGAGACAGCATAAAACATACTGCATATCAAAACAAAGGCACTGCTTCATCCGTGACAGCATCAAACACACTGCATATCAAAACAAAGGCACTGCTTCATCCGTGACAGCATCAATTCACTGCATATCAAAACAAAGGCACTGCTTCATCCGAGACAGCATAAAAGTTAAACAGACACAAAGACACTACCACATATCCGAAACAGCATAAAACATACTTCATATCAAAACAAAGGCGCTGCTTCATCAAAGACAGCATAAAATATACCACAACAAGGAAACTGCTTCGTCCGAGACAGCATAAAACATTACAAAACAAAGCGAGACAGCATAACACATACTGCATACCAAAATAAAGTCGGACAGTCCATGCATACTATTAAAACCATATTGGTTTCAATGGGCCGTAGGCCCTTCCTAGACCGGGGACCTAGAGTTCCAAAGGTCTGACGTTTCTATCTCTAACGGTCTAGGAGGAGTTATTGGGCGGGGAGGGGTGGAGGTCGGGTTTGTCGGGTTTGACCTCAGGTGACCTCTATATTGAATCAAGGGGTCAAATTTTGTATTTTCTGCTTTTTAAAGAAACTAAGGCTTTGTATCATATGTGGATGACCCCATTTTTCCATTCAAGCCTTTTTATACAAAACGAAAGAATGACGAGTGGTAAATTTTGCTATAATCCATAAAATGCCAATCACGACAATGACGACAACAACAACAAAAACGAAAGAATGACGAGTGGTAAATTTTGCTATAACCCATAAAATGCAAATCACGACAATTATCGTCTGCTTTGTCGTCTGCCAGTTACTTTTAAAGCCATTGTTGCAAACAGTGTGGACTTAGATCAGACTGCTCCTAGGAGCAGTCTAAACTGGGTCCAATCTGTTTGCCTGTGCGCAAAAATATTTTCAAAATGTTTGCTATAAGCTTCAGCAGACGACATAAACTGTACGCCTGTGTGCAGAAATATTTTTAAAGCGTTTGCAAGAGGCTTCAGCAGACGACATAAACTGTTTGCCTGTGTGCAAAATATTTTTAAGCGTTTGCAAGAAGCTTCAGCAGACGACATTAACAGACGACATTTTCAGATGCAGTTTTTCTCGGAATAAGGTTAAGCCGACAAAATCAAGGCTAACCGAATGAGATGTAGGCATGATAATAATAATCACAATAATGAATATAATTACGTCTGTTTCATCTGCCAGAAGGGTCTGGACTAATAAAGCGTAATAACTTGTAATTTGAATTCCCAGGCAGTTTCATGCGTTTATGTCGGTGGAATAAGAGTTGCATTTTCCGAATCTTGCAGGGTTCCAGGGAGTTTACATGTAGCCATGTCCCATACTGAAGCATATGTCTTGCGTCCCAGAAATGGGGCTTTGGCAAACAGCGTAGACCCAGATCAGGCGTCTGATCAGGGTCCTCCCTGTTTGTTTTAAGTATAGATTTGTTCAAGGTTCCACAAATATACGTGTACTTTGGAAAACCTATTTTTTGTTTGGTTCGTTTGTAATCCCCAGTTTTCTCTATATATAAAGTGGAGTTAAGAGGGGTGTTCATTACAGGGACTTGTTAGCCCGGTGAACCGTGACAGTTGCGGTTCAAGCGACCCGCCTGCATAGTTTTGACACCCTTGAACCCCATTTTTATACTGTAAAACTGGTGTTTAAAGGGGTAAACCTTATTTTTCTCATCCCTGCTCTAAAATATAGGTTGCGGGCCTCGATGAGGCGGTTCTAACGAGTACCCGCAACCTATATTTTGAGCAGAAATAAGAAAAGTAACACAATTTTTCATCTAAATTTTTTGTTTTAGGCGATAAAAGTTACAATGTATTTGTATTGGCGTGTTTTCATAATGAGTTGCGGTTCAAGCGATCGAATCATCACTATTCAACTTCAAACACATGTATGACTGGAAACCCATTAATTGGCTGCACATGCGCGTTCGAATTTTCAACGGTCAATAGTCTGATGACCAGTAAAGATTTATTATGTTTTCGGTTCGAACACTCTTCACCCAGGCTGTCAGTAGAAGCTGTTAAATCTGTCAATCACAAGTGATAATTGGCTAATTGGCACCCTGGGTACACGTTAAGTGTACACCGTCTGGTGTTAATTGCACACTACAGCGAAGCTTCGATAACTCGAATACCGATAATTCGTTTACTGTGGCTTATTCCACCAAGAGAATTTTTTCTATAGCGTCAGATATCCATACGTTTAGGTTAATTTATGGAGGTCAGGTTTGTTTCATTTTAACTTGAAAATGTATGTTGTGTGTACTCATTAGAATCGCCTCATTGAGGCGATTCTAATGAGTACACACAACATACATTTATTTTTATTTTATAACAGGTCGACAATATATCCTGAGTTCATCCCAATTATGCCTCGTGACCTTGTAGTATGAGTAACCCTCAATAGTTCAAACCACACCTATCTCGAACAAAATTTCATGGTCCCGAAGGTAGGTATTCGAGTTATCGAACTTCGACTATACTTCCAACATACTTTACAGAACAAGCTACACTGACCAGCAGAATGAGTCACCACAGGTAGCTCTCTAACACTGAAAATGCCATTGAGCTATTTGTAGTAACCTTGGCTCAAGGAGGTTTGCTGAGCTTGTGCTATAAAGTAAACAGGTTGTGATTTCTGTTTTCTCAGGTATCGTTTCGTTAGTCGCCACTCCGTATCGCCGTTGACAGAGGGCCTCGTGTTCGAGTCCCAGTCCGGTGAACTTTCAGACTCAGAATCAGAATTGTTACTGGTGACACGTCAAATGACATTCATACTTTGATCGAGAAGAAAAATTTCTACGGCAATTTGACCATTGAGCCGAGGTGTTGAGGGTGGGGTTGCATTTATTGCTGATAAACAGAAACAAGCGTATCAAACTCCGTTTTAAAATCTTTCTAGGAATCAGACACGTTTTAGAATAAAGCCTGATATATCACAACCGATCAATGAAACAAAAGCAAATAAACTCATACTTTGCTTGCATAAAGGACAAAGAAACCTCGTCCTTTCGAAACAATAGTCACTCTCCCTGGGGCACATGACGTCAAAGAAATGTCGCATCAACGTCGTTGCAACGTCATACGTTACATCGACGTTGATACGACGTTGCATACACGCTGTATTTCCTGTGGGTCTCACTTGAAATATGGCGTTTCAGCAAGGTCGCACCAACGTGGAAGCAACGTCATTGTTGATGCGCGACGTTGCCTACAGTATGTATTTCGCGCATTCTACAATTCATAGCTCCCGATAAGAAATGTTGGTGGTGGGGGCAGAATTTAGGGATACATTTTTATAATTTCATAAAAATACTTACGTTGCGGCTACTCGTTAGAATCGCCTCATCGAGGCGATTCTAACAAGTCCCAACAGCATATATTTTAGTGGAGAAAGTAAATACTTCTCACCTCTCCTTTAATATATGGAACGAGAGTTCAAATATGACGATATCGTTAGCTAAAATATCGTTAATACACTGATCATTTAATATGTCAGCTATACTCATATTTTTGCTGAATAAATGTGAGCAGCTTTTGCATGTGCAAAAGCTGCTCATATTTTTTTCAGCCTGAAGATGTTGCTCTTGCTATAACACACTAACGGGCTCGTTAAGCTACATTGCATTACGCAAACACGCCTATACAAATACATTGCCACCTTTATCGCCGAAAAAATGAAAATTTTAAGATGAAAAATTGTCATATATTTCTAATTTCTGCTCAAGATATAGATTGTGGGCACTCGTTAGAACCGCCTCATTGAGGCGGTTCTAACGAGTACCCACAATCTATATTTTAGAGCAGAAATAAGAAAAATAAGGTATACCGTGGAAACCCAAGTTTTACTATATAAAAGTTGGGTTCAAGGGGTCAAAACTATATAGGCGTGTTTTCGTGATGGTAACAATTGAACCTGAACATTATAAACGATTTAAGATTAAATAAAGTGGGTGACTTACAGCGAAAAGATGACCAGCAGCCACGGCTAATCCTATTGAGAGTGGTGATGAGCCTCCCAGGTCGGTGCGCTTCTCGTCGGTTGCCGCCAATACGACAAACACTAGTACAAAGGTGATGAGAAGTTCCACAATGAAGCCCTGGGCAGCTGTTATCTCCGGGGACACAACGTTTACTCCAAGGGTTGTAACATTTTTATCGCCTGTGACACCGTACAAGATTCCAGCACCGGCGATGGCGCCCACCATTTGGGAAATAATATAGAAAATTCCTCTAACTATGGAAACCCGTCGGCAGACCATGGCGGCAGCGGTGACAGCCGGATTTATGTGACCTCCGCTGACATAATTAAAGCACCATACCATACTTCCAAACACAAGTCCAAATGCAAGGGAAATCTGTACGATGTTCGCAGAGTCAAGTTCTGGGAGGGCGGCAAAACTGCCCATGACACTAGCATTATTGTCCACGGCCCCACAGCCTAGAAGAACCAAAAACAAGGTTCCGACAAATTCTGCGGCAAGAGCACGCCAGAAAGCGGAACTTGTCATGTCTTCTAAATTTTCCTGCATGATTTTATTCATAATTCACCATCCAACTCCTTTGTTAAGAGAGTTCCAGCGCTTCCAAACTTGAATTCTGAGAAGATGCGGTTTATATACGCGGGCAAATATCTGTTTGTAACTTGCTTTCCGATTGGTGAATGTCAAATACAACAGCTGCTCGCGCTTCTTCTACAGACAAAGAACGCATGCGCGGAACTCAAGATTGGAACAATGAACTCTGACCCGGCGCCGTAATAGTATCATAACGCGGAAAAATGTACTACGATAGTAGTAAGCGATTCGTGGGAGATGGTATGATTTAAAAGATGCACTGGAATGGAATGCCACGGGATATGGTTGGGTGAAGACGGGGTGGGGTGGGGGTTGGGGGGGTGGAGTGGTAGTCTGAATTTTGCCTGCTACATAGGCTGGGACTGTTTGTGGGTAGGGTAAAAATTTAGATTTTAGAAGTTTTGGAGGTTTTAAGATAAAAATAGTATTTTTATTGGTACAGGCCATTTGGCAGATATTTTTAGGATCACCGAAATCTGACTATTTTTATTATTTTATGTATTTATTTATTTATATGGGGTGGGGTGGGACTATCCAGAACCGTTTGAGTTTTTTTTTTGTTTTAGTTAGGCAGTTGTTAGTCTTCTGTTTGAATATTGTTTTTTTTTTTTTTTTTTTTTTTTTTTTTTTTGCTGCACAACAGTTTAATGGCTTCAAGGTAATAACAAAGCTATATTGTAAGCTTGTTAGAAACTATTTATGCACATTTTTACCAATACAATCCGGGAGAAATAAGTAAAAACACACTTTTTATAAGTATACTTTGGGAATGGTTTTTAACTTACAGATATTTGTTTGGGATATTGATAATATACCGGATTTTTTTAGGGTACACTGTCAGACTTGGTATTTTGGGGATCGAACACTAGATGCTGGGCCCCAGCCTATTTAGCAAGAAAAAAATCAGAGAACCGGGGATGAAGTAGAGTGACTTATATTACATGTGAATCAGTTGCTAAACAAATGAGAATAAAAACTCGGGCCATTCACAGGTGGCGTAAGAGCATCATACAAACAGACACAAAGCATCACGTGAACAAGTCCGTGAAATTAACAACCCTTTAAACCCCACTTTATAGAGAGAAAACTGGAGTTTACGGGTTTACGGGGGTGTACATTATTTTTTCTTATTTCTGCTCTTAAACAAAGGTTGTGCGTACTCGTTAGAACCGCCTCCTTGAGGCGGTTCTAACGAGCGCCCCAACCTATGTTTACAGTATAAATAAAATAAATATCACGGATTTTCATAAAAAAGGTAGCCATTTTTGAGATGTGAAATAATGCACTATTACGCACGGGTGTGTTATCGTAATGACAACGAAAATATTTACAAGAGATGGAGAACGGATTCTTACAAATAATAATAATAATAATAATGATAATACTCGTAAGAAGAAATCAAAAGTGCATTAAGAAAACACGCCTATACAAATACATTGGAAATCTTACCGCCGAAAAAACAACACTAAAATTTTAAGACGAAAAATTGTGATTTACTTTTCTTATTTATGTTCAAAATATAGATTGTGGGTACTCGTTAGAACCGCCTCATCGAGGCGGTTCTAACGAGTACCCACAATCTATATTTTAGATCAGACATAAGCAAAATATGGTTTACCCCTGTAAACCCCAGTTTTACAATATAAAAGTGGGGTACCAGGGGTTCAGAATTATATAGGTGTGTTTTCGTCATGACAAACAGAACTTATAGCTTGATTCTCTCTGAGTGCATGTTGAAAAAAATTGGCCCAGAACGGGAACTTCGACGGTTTCGTTGAACCCTTCTATTCCTGTACTGTATGAAAACAGTGTAGATCCTGATCAGACGCCGCGTTTTGCGGCATCTGGAGTGGGTCTAAACTAGTCAATGTTTTATAATTAGCTTTTTTTCACATCGCTCTGACAACACAACGACAAGAATACCACGGCCATTTTCTATAAATAACCGTTACCTAGAAACCAGTGATAGTCACGTTGACATCAGCATCGAAGAGCTTCTTTGCTTAGTAACTTTGGGATGACCGACAAACGCTCCATCCCCAAAAACTACGTAACGAAGTCATCAGGATGTAAACGTGTTCATGGACACTTTGGCTACTCTAAATTGGAAAGCATTTGCTCTCTGGTGGGCTTAAAGGGAAGGGAACACCTGGCAGATTTTTCCGGCATTTTTCAAAGGGAAACAATTTTCGGGACCTCCTGTTCGCTTTTCTATAAGCCCTGTCCCATTCAGAGGGGTCTACTCTTAAAGGAAAGAATTTGCTCCTTTGGAGCAAATTCTTTCCTTCAAGAGTTGACCCCTATTGACATGGGAGACAAAAACACTATTGCAGGAGTTGCCTCCCCTGAAGGTGTTCCTCTTCCTATTAAGAGTAGAACTTTAATGGGTTTCATTCCATTCCACTCCATCACGCTCCACAATTTAAAGCATGCCAACTTCACAGACTAAGCAGTCACTCTTTAGCACTAAATAATTGTTTTTGTCTATTCATTTATCAGCGGTAATTGTTACTTATAAACAGTAAGGTATCTGACCTTAGATATAAAAGAAATGCCACAGAAAGAGAAAAGACAAATTAGATTTCTTTTATCACAAGACACATTCTACAGATGTTGGTTAAGAGTATTAAGTGCTGCCTGAACTACTTTTCGAATTAATTCTTAGTAGTGGTAAAGTTCATACTAATAGTAATACTACAGTAAAATATTTGGATTTGATGAAAATAAATCTAAGTTGATCCTAAATACACTAAGATTTGAATGAATGCTTCATATAGCGAAACGTGTGGCCTACAGTATACACGTAGACTCTGGGAACCTTTGACCTGCCTCGGCGAGGCAACATCTAGGTTCTTAAACTAGATGTTCCCTCACCGAAGCGGATCAAAGTTGTTCCCACAGTCTACTTTGCAGTTATTACGGTATTTCAGCTAAATTAAATTGCTGGAATTGAAAACATAGTCTAGATAGTCCGTGCAATGATGGTTGGTTGGTTGATTTGAGGTTTTATCGTCCCCGTCAACACTGTAAAGGTCATTTTGGAGACGTTGCTTCCAATTTTGTGGGACTTTTACCCGACACTGAGATGAAATGACATCTCAAGCCCTGTCGCCCAATGAAACCAATAGGCAATGAACACTCTAAAACCACTTTATACAGAGAAAACTGGCTGCCCCCGCCCATCGGGGCTTGAAGAAATATATGGGCTGTATGATGCCTCCACGCAGAGCTGAATCCGACCCGCACACGAGCACTGGTAAACCGCTTAGAGGTTTTAAGCCTGCCCAGGCAAAGCGGTGCGCACGAGTCGGACCATCCATGTTTATAAACCCTATTTGTTTCATTGAGATGTCATTTCATCTCAATGTCGGGTAAAAGTCCCACAAAATTGGAAGCAACGTCTCCAAGATGACCTTTACAGTGGTGACGGGGACGTTAAACCTCAAATCAAACAAACAGAGAAAACTGGGGTTTACAGAGGTATACATTTTTTCTTATTTCTGTTCCAAGACATAGGTTGTGGGTACTCGTTAGAACCGCCTCATCGAGGCGGTTCTAACGAGCATCCACAACCTATTTTGCAGTATAAACAATTAAAAGATCACGGATTTTCATCAGGAAAGTAGCCATTTTGGAGATGTGAAAAAAAGAACTATGATATCTTAATGCTTTCAACTATAATATGAATTAAACATCAGGAGCTGTAATTTATTATAAAGGGTTCACTAGCTGCAGCTTTTGTTAATTATGCCCTAACTCAAGTAAATCGAAATCATTTCAACGCATGTCAGAAGCGGGTCAAGTGTGCTGGGCGGTGTGTGCTACCGTGAAAATAACATTAAATTCAACTTGAAGCTGGTATCAGCGGGATCAGGTTCCCATGGCAACCGAAATGGCATTGATTATAACACACGGGGTTTAGAGTTTGGCTGGGGTCAGGATCAATGAATTACACAAACGTGCCTTTTTTCGTTTGCTAGACCAGACTGGCAACAAAGACCTCTACATTATTAGGGCTAATGTCAACAGAGTATCCGAGCGTCGGCTTTAGATTTGATCAAGTTTCTCAGACAAGGGTTCTTGAACGCGTGTCGAATCGCGAGACCCGCCGAGCGATTCTACACGTCTCGAAGACGAGCCTGATAAACATGATATGGGCCCCGTCAAGCGATTTTGGTACTTATCGCCTATGCGAGCAGCGAAGGTTCAGGCGAGCCTGCGCATCCGCGCAGTCTCGCCAGAACCTTCGCTGCTCGCTCATACAAGCAGTGAATCAAGAGGAACCTCCAGGCAGAAAGCCATATCCCTGGCCCCTCTGAATGGCTGGGCATGCGCAGTTAAAATTTGTCATGACGGAATGCTCGAAGACACAAATTCGCTTGGCGGGGCTCATTCTAAATGACACGAATCTGGTAAAACCTGTCTTCCAGTTTCACAAAACACTGGGTTCATGCAGCGAACACTGGGGTGCTTACTAGCAGGCTGGTCTTCTCTTAGGCTTGGCTCATATTCCCAAAACAACGTCGCTGACGTTTACGAAACGGGTCAATGCCGTTGAACCATTGAATTTTAAATAAAGACTGTCTTAAAATATCTATATACATTGACGAAGAAGAAGAAGAAAAAGAAGAAGAAGGAGGAGGAGGAACAGGAGGACGAGGAAAAAGAAGGAAAAAAGAAGTAGGAAAAGAAGAAGGAGAAGAAGAGATAGAAGACATGCAGAAGAAAAAGATGATGATGATTATGATGATAATGATGATGATGATGATGATGATGATGATGATGATGATGATGATGATGATGATGATGATGATGACTATGATGATGATGATGATGAAGACGATAACGAAGAATATAAGTGAGGCAGATTTCAAATACGAGTTGACCTTTCAAGAATATTTCACTTACATGTATGTGGAGCCGCTCATTCAACAGTGCGGAAAGATGAAGGAAAAACCCGAACGTCGTATGCAGAAATAAGCGTCCTCGTACATGAACCGGAAAACTTATACTTCCCAGGGCACGACCAAAACGATCTGCTTAGAATTTCATTACAAATGAGTCCCAACAGCCAGTGTGTCCTCAGAAACGCACGTACAACAAATGCAGATTCGTAGAGAACCAGGTTTAGTTCGTGAAGTGAACGCCCCTATAAACCCCATATATATAAAGTGAGGTTTACATGGTACACATTGTTTTCACGTTTTATCTCAAAAACATAGATTGTGGGTACTATGCGTATAGCATAATTACCATTTTACTTGTAACATAGAAGGTCACCAATGAACAGTTCTGTGAAATTATTTTGAAATCGGGTCATTAGCCTAGGGAATGTCATTTAAAGATTTTTTTTCTATTTTTAAATCTGGCGGCCATTTTATTCAGTGTAGTTGAAGCATTTTAGCAGTTTTGGTAGAACATTTCTAAACAGACCATTACCATAGGAGGAGATGTCGTTTAACCCATTCGTACCAGAAACCCCTAAATGGGTACCTTGGCAAACAGTGAGGGCCCAGATGATAAGGGCCGCCCGTGTTTGCTAAAAGTTCAGCCATTTTCCTAATTAATTTTAAAGAAAACACAACCTGACACCCCTAACTTTTGAAATGAACTTCTGCTATAGTATATAAGCAGGACGATTCCATGAGGTACTAAAAGGGTTAAAGTTTTTATTTTCTATTCTAGTTCTGGTGGCCATTTTTTTTTTTTCAGCGGAGCAAAACCATTTTAGTAATTTTGCCAGCGGGTTACCCAAGGACTGACGACTGACATTTCTGTGATCGGTTCATTGCCCTAGGAGGCGATGGCGTTTATTTTATTTTATATTTTATTATTTTTTTTATATATATATTTTGTTCAGTCACAGTGAATAAAACCATTTTAGCAATTTTGGTTCAGGGATATAACAGAAACATTAAAGTGAAATTATTTTGAAATTGGCTTAGGAGTTTAGAAGGAGCGGCCATTTGAAGAAATTGTTGACAACGGACGGACGGACGACGGACACACACGGATTACAGTAGCTAACCTTGGGCACCTTGTGCTCAGGTGAGCTAAAACTTGAGGTTTTTTTGTTGTTTTTTTTTTCGGAAAGTTATAGACGTTGTTTCGCCAACTAATGTTGCTTATTGTGGAAAGCCGACATTATCCGATAATTTGGAATGTGATGGCGTCAAATGTCCCGTGAGTCAGATGTCTCGGTCTCAAAGGCATTCAATACGATAACATTCGTGAGCCAAAGTACATGTACATTTGTTTATCTCAAAAACGGACATTTTTCTGATGAAAAGTTTTGAAATGTTTCTTAGTTTTACACCAAACATAGGTTGTGAGTGCTCGTTAGAACCGCCTCATCGAGGCGGTTCTAACGAGTACCCACAACAGATGTCTAGGAGCAGAAATAAGGAAAATAATGTATACCCCTGTAATCCCCATTTTCTCTAAATAAAATAGGATTTAGAGGGGTGTTAATTTGACGGACCTGTTAACATGAAGGTTATATGAGCACTTTCTTGCATAGGTATGAAATCCTGATAGATCATAGACAAACTGTATTTAACTCATTACCTTTACTTAACAATTATGTTAAAGCTGAAGTGCCAATAAAACCTTCATAACATGAATAAAGTGAAACAAGATCAAGACATTTGTAAGTTACAAAACAAACTGATCCAATACAAATCATCTTTATGGAAGACAAACTGCTTCGAATTCCTTCATTCATATGGTTTGCACATTTCCAGGTCTGAAGCAGTGGGAATGTCTTGATATGTTTCAGCCGCGTCACTGTTATAGAGGATTTTACATGAATGTTCATGTATTATTGAATTAATTAAACGAGTTGAGGAAAAGGGATCAAATGCGAGGCTTTGCCGAGCATTTTAAAGCCTCGCATTTTATCCCTTTTCCTCAACTCGTTTAATAAATTCAGTAATACATGAACGCGAATGCAATGTTCTATTTATCATAATTATGACATTGTTTTGCAAAAAAATATCAATATTCGCCATTAGTAAACGCGACGTCGTTAAGGACGTGGTTCCTGTAACGTCTAATTAATATATGAGTGTTCATGTATTATTGAATTTATTAAACGAGTTGAGGAAAAGGGATAAAATGCTAGGCTTTACCGAGCATTTTAAGGCCTCGCATTTTATCCCTTTTCCTCAATTCGTTTAATAACTTCAGTGATACATGAACGCGAATGCAATGTTCTATTTTTCATATGATATTGTTTTACAAAAAAATATCAATATTTCGCCATTAGTAAACGCGACGTCGTTAAGGACGTGGTTCATGTAACGTCTAATTAATATATGAGTGTTCATGTATTATTGAATTTATTGAACGAGTTGAAGAAAAGGGATAAAATGCGAGGCTTTGCCGAGCATTTTATTCCTTTTCCTCAACGAGTTTAATAATTTCAATGATACATGAGCACGAATGCAAGATCCTATTTATCATATGACATTTAAAACGCATTTTATTCAAGATTGTTTAACAAAAATGTCAATATTCCGCCATTAGTAAACGCGACGTCGTTAAGGACGTCGTACATGTAACGTAACGGGGCGTATCTAACTAATTTGCATATTTAATCCACTAGTGGATTATCGAATTTATTACATGGCGTTATTACACTCTCGGACGCGACGTCATATGATAAATAGAGGATATTTACTTTTTTGAGGTGGATACCAAAAATATTTCATCGAGTGTGTTGAAAACATCATAATTTTCACGAGTGCGAAGCACGAGTGAAAATTCGGATGTTTTCAACACACGAGATGAAATATTTTTGGTATCCGTCGAAAAAAGTTAATGTTCTTTTTATTTTATAATTTATTGGGACACTTACGGTAATTATTGCTCGACCCAAGGCGGTGACGTCACAATTTTGACCTGGCTACATGACGTCACAACTGTCAGTTTCAAAGCATAAACAAATCGCCATTTTGGATTCAGCATTTCTAGTTCAAAGAATCCTTTTCAAGGTATGTTACTGAATGCGTTGTGCTTATTTGAAGTTCATTTTATTATTGAAGGCTCTACGTGGCATGCACCCAGCCACTGTATAATCGATTCCATGTGTAGCAGCCGGTCGCGGGCGGTTTTTCACATTGGAAAAAACACACAAAACACACTGATTTGAGTCCATATTTCCTCGCACAAACTCTTACTGAGCCATTCCGTGAACTGGTACGCCTTGTAGACCATTTGAAACAAGACAGCTAAGCCTAAATCATAGAGGGAGCATTTAAATTGTGACCGAGATGTGTGTCGGCAAAAATCACAGCGCTGCTGTTGTCAAATATGGCGCCTGTTCATTCAGTTTTAATGCCACTCTTCTGTCTTCAAACGTCAAAATATATTCTAATGACATAAGGAATTATTATTCTTAGTAAATAAAAGGAAAATTAACGGTTTTTTCGACCATAACGTAAACAAAAAAGTAGTTCCGGCACGCTACAGTGAAATGATATAAATGGTATCAGTCACATGTGAAATGATACGATATCATTTCACTTGTGGTTGATATAATTTTTATTTGTTTCAGATATGCATTGATTTCACTGCTAAATATAAAATAAAACATATTTAATACACTAGTGGATTATCGAATTTATTACATGACGTTAATACACTCTAGGACGTTAATACCCACGTGTGATATTGTGAAATCTTTCATATCTCCAAAAAGCCGTTTTTTCTTTATCTGATACAGATTTGTGATATTTTTTCTTATTTTTACTCCAAAAAATACGTGTTGGTTGTGGATGCTCGTTTTAGCCGCCTTAATCAGGGCTAACAGGAGGAGTTGCAGTTTAAAGATTTCTTTTCTTTCTATTTTTTTAGCCCTGGCGGCCATCTTGTTCATCGGAGCTGAAGGAATTTAGCTTTTTTGATAGGGAGCCATCCAGTCTTTGTTTGTTTGCTTTGAGGTTTAACGTCCCCGTCAACACTGTAACGGTCATTTTGAAGACGTTGCTTCCAATTTTGTGGGACTTTTACCCGACATTGAGATGAAAAGACATCTCAACCCTGTTGCCCAATGAAACCAATAGGGTTTATTAGCATGGACGGTCCGCCTCGCACTGCCGTTCCTGGACAGGCTTAGAACCTGCAAGCGGTTTACCAGTACTAGTGTGCGGGCCGGATTCAGCTCTGCGTGGAAGCATCATGCAGCCCATATATTTCTTCAAGCCCCTATGGGCGGGGGCCGCGGAGCCATCCAGTCAACATTCCTGTGAAGTTTGAATTAAATTGGTCCAAGGGTTTAGGAAGAGTTCGCATTTAAAGAAAACTGTTGACGACGGAAGACGTACGACGGACTTCATGCTCAGGTGAGCTAAAAACAGTTCGTCTGAAAAAGACATGCATAAGAACGGGTGTGCCAGCGTAATGGCAAAGATGATGATCAACAACAACGATGCTTACCATCACGAAAACACGCCTATATAATTTCGACCCCCTTGAACCCCAGTTTTATATGGTAAAACTGGGGTTTACCTGGGGGTATACCATATTTTTCTTATTTCTGCTCTAAAATATAGGTTGTGGGTACTCGTTAGAACCGCCTCGATGAGGCGGTTCTAACGAGTGCCCACAATCTATATTCTGAGCAGAAATAAGAAAAAAATCACAAATTTTCATCATAAAATTTCATTTTTTCGGCGACAAAGGTGGCAATGTATTTGTATAGGCGTGTTTGCGTAATGCCAAACACGTTAAGAAAGAAACACATTTCGCACATTTCGCAACCTCTCGCATGAAAATACCATCGCTTTTCATACATGTCTTTCACATAGAAGCGAGTTTCCTAATGGTTTGCAAGAATGAGTCGAGTTTTTCTCATTAGTTGGCAGCGCATGCCATCTCGACAGTTTTTGCAATTGCACTCCGAAAACAATGGAAATAGAGAAACCTTGAAAATGCATTTTTTACGCTGCGTTATTTGAAAATCTGTCTATTGACTTGTGAGCTCTTTTTTTTTTTTTTTTTTGTTTGTTTGTTTGTTTGATTTCAGGTTTAACTGTAAAGGTCATTTTGGAGATTTTGCGACTTTTACCCGACATTGAGATGAAATGACATCTCAAGCCCTGCCGCCCGATGAAGTCAATAGGGTTTATAAGCCTGGACGGGCCGACTCGCATGGCTTTGCCTGGGCAGGCTTAGATCCTCTAAGCGGTTTACCAGTACTCGTATGCGGGTCGGTTTCAGCTCTGCGTGGAAGCATCATGCAGCCCATCTATTTCTTAAATCCCCGATGGGCGGGGCCGTTGACTTGTGAACTAATTTTCGATAAAACATCCATGTGGTGTGATGCTTTCTTTCACGGCCGTAATCAAAGCACTGACAGCACTGGTGGGACGATTGTCTCTGAGTGTAGGCGGTACTAAACTGAGGGGTACTTAGACTGTTTCGATCAACCTTTTCAGAAAACAGTATAAACCCTGATCAGATGCTGGGTATCTTTCACTAATGATAGGCATTGACCACTCACCCAGAAGGTATATTTTGATGGAAACTGAGGCATATGTGATCGACATAATAATGTTCACCGAAATCATCGAATGAGTACGATAAATCCTGTGCAACTGATTTCCACGACTCTGTTGGTGTGTTGAAGTCCTTGATGGAGCCTTGAGGGTGTCCTTCAATCGCTTCTTCTGGTCACACTTGGTGCGTGTCCCAGATCTCCAGAGAGGACTTTCCTTGGCACCGGGTATTCTGGTATTCTGGTGACATGGCCTGCACCTTTATTGTGCCAGTTTCAGAAGAGCATATCCCTCTACACCCCTGCTATTTTCAATGCTTGCTTCTGTATAACTTTTAACTGAAACTATGCAACAATATCCATGGCAGATGGAGCTCTCAAGCCCTGGTCGGTAATACACTGAAATTCCGCTATCAAGACCGCCTAAAGTTAAGACTAATTCTGGTTTAAAATGCTTATTTAGACCCTTTCTTTGTATTTTCTGAAAACAGTGTCTTTTGGTTAGGGACCACCTTTGGGGCTGTTCAATAGTGGTCTTTAAACAGTTTCAAAGGTGGTCTTAATATAGGAATTTTACTGAACATCAATATAGGGGTCAGCAACTCCAAACAAAGTTCTGCATATCGGGAGTAGCCTGTTCTTGAAATGTAAAGTCGGGTCATCACGAAAACACTCCTATATAATTCTGAACCCCTTGAACCCCACTTTTATATAGTGAAACTGGGGTTTACAGGGGTAAACCTATTTTTTCGGATTTTTTCTCTAAAATATAAATTGTGGGTACTCGTAAGAACCGCCTCGATGAGGCGGTTCTAACGAGTACCCACAATCTATATTTTGAGCAGAAATAGGAAAAATATCACAATTTTTCATCTTAAAATTTTCATTTTTTCGGCGATAAAGGTTACAATGTATTTGTATAGGCGTGTTTTCGTGATGTGTTTCGGCAGTCGTGATGGAGGAAATCATTTCTTTTGTTAAACAGCTTAAAAGGAGCATGGCGAGCCTAATACGGCACAGCAATAGCCGTGGACACCCACTGCATCCGGGCTTAGCTCTAGATGTTTTGACAGAACGAGAGATTGAGGTTGACTCTGCGAGCCGCCAACTCACGTTGATCTACTCATAGGGGCTTGAATCATGAAAAAATTGAAAAAAAAAATTATTTTTTTTTTTTTGGTCTCTAATATAGTACCAAAAAAATATATATATTTTTTTTTTTTTTTCATTTTCTTTTTTTTTTTTTTTTTTTCATGATTCAAGCCCCTATGATCTACTTTACAGCGCTATCATCATAATCATCAACACGAAATCACGACAAGCACACACGTGCAAGCCAAACAAAAGGCTCTGCGGCGATGGGCGAGCATCGAAGCACCGGTGAAGGAAATAATGGAAGCTGTTTTTTTTGCGGACATACACACAGGCAGCCTGGTTCTTTATCGTCGCTTTCCTTAACCCTTGTCCTGCTGAATATTTATATATGCCACACCCACTACCGATTATCAACCAATCAGATTACTTAATGCAAATTATTGCAACAAATTCACAATCTGAATGGCAAACAATGTAGATCCTGATCAGATGGCTTCGTCAGAAGCCATCTGATCTGGAACTACATTGTTTCAAAGATAAGGCATATCCGGGATTAGCAGGACAAGGGTTAAGAACGAAGCAGTATGAAGAATTCGGCAGTCGAACTGACCGAAATAGCAGACCTCTTAAGGATCGCACTGCTCACCCCCTTAGCAAAGGAAAGGGGGTAGACAAGGTGCCCTTAATCACTGGTTAACTGCGATCAGCGGGGATCCCACCTAGCGGTTGAACAAGCGAAAAATACCACATCATGGTCAAACTACATATCACGTTTCTGCTTGATTGGATGTAAAATGGAAGAGGGGCTATCCAGAAACGAAAGGTTTACAGATGGTCACACGGACGGATGGACGCCGTCTGGATGGACGCAGAGGGGCATAACATAATACGACCTGTTTTCAAAAAGGCGCATAAAAATGTATGCTCTGAGATGAGGGACTGTCAAGATATAAGTATTTTAAAAATAAAAACAATGTGACGAAAACAGAAACACACACACACACAGACGACAAGGTTCACTACAACAGCGCTCCTTGTACTTCACAAAGGCAAGCACATTTTTGGGTTGATTGTTTAGCAAAAGTAGCTATTCAGTGCTACAGTCCACATGACTATCACCAATTTGTAGAAAATCCAGATAACCTTTTTTCTTAGAAAATAACAGCTTTAATTTTATCATTGTGATTGATTGACTGTGTTGGTGTTTAACAACACTTCAACCCTTGTGGGTCATTTGTGTCATCTCCCAGAGAAAGAAAGAAAAGAGATAGAAGAGATAGTAGAGGAGGTAAAAGCGAAGGACAGTGTGTCATCTCCCAGAGAACGAAAGAAAAGAGATAAAAGAGACAGAAGAGAAGATAAAAGCGAAGGACAGTGCGTCATCTCCCAGAGAAAGAAAGAAAGAAAAGAGATAGAAGAGACAGTAGAGGAGATAAAAGCGACAGTGGAGGAGATAAAAGAGACAGTAGAGAAGATAAAAGCGAAGGACAGTGCGTCATCTCCCAGAGAAAGAAAGAAAGAAAAGAGATAGAAGAGACAGTAGAGGAGATAAAAGCGACAGTGGAGGAGATAAAAGAGACAGTAGAGGAGATAAAAGCAAAGGACAGTGCGTCATCTCCCAGAGAAAGAAAGAAAAAAGATAGAAGAGACAGTAGAGGAGATAAAAGCGACAGTGGAGGAGATAAAAGAGACAGCAGAGGAGATAAAAGCAAAGGACAGTGCGTCATCTCCCAGAGAAAGAAAGAAAAGAGATAGAAGAGACAGTAGAGAAGATAAAAGCGAAGAACAGGGGAGAAAGACGAAAATGATTGGATGTTTAGACCATTACGCAAACACGCCTATACAAATACATTGCCACCTTTTTTACCAAAAAATGAAAATTTTATGATGAAAAATTGTGATATTTTTCTTATTTCTACTCCAAATATAGATTGTGGGCACTCGTTAGAACCGCCTCATCGAGGCGGTTCTAACGAGTACCCACAATCTATATTTTAGAGCAGAAATAAGAAAAATAAGGTATACCCCCGGAAACCCCAGTTTTACTATATAAAAGTGGGGTTCAAGGGGGACAAAATTATATAGGCGTGTTTTCGTGATGCAACTTTCCCCTTTACCCTTACCTACTGTTAGGACAGCAGGCCTTGCCCATACTTGTTTGTTTGTATTGGAGTGTAATGGCCAGTACTAGATCTGACAGACTCCTCAGCAAAGAACAGGTTCCTGACAGGTAGAAAGTGCTCTTGTACCTATGTAACGACTAACCCGATGAGGTTAAAGACGAAATATATGTTGATCTGATTTCTGTGATCTATGCGACACCCCGGATAGACTAACTCATCTTCCCTGGGAATTCACTGCCAGAGTGGGCAGAGTTCAGTGGGGAGGAGTGAATGGGACTGAAGGAGAAATGGCCTCCTCCTTTTGAGGACAATGTGTTGAGCATGAAGTACTTATCACCAACACAGTCTTCTTCTTGCCAACAGGGGAACAAGACATAGATACAGCATCGCAACAAATACTGGCAATTCACTGACTATGTCATAGTGCGAAGGATAGACAGGATGCCACGGTGACGAAAATTATGTGTGATACATACTGCTGGACAGATCACAGGCATTTGTCAGTAATTTTCGCATTCGGACTGGGCAGTGACCACAAGGCAAGACAAAACAGCAAGAGATTAGCTTTCATCAATGATATCTACAGCCTTAGACGCATGGAAACTCATTTAATAGGACTCAGAAGAAAACAACTGGACAGTATTCAGTAATACCGTTTACCCTTCAGCAATGGATCGCTAGCGCCACTGTCTCGCTCACAACAAGCCTGGTTTGATGAAAATGACGAAAAGAGACTCCTTGAAGAGAACGACCAAAATAACACAGTGCATATCCCAGTGATAGCAGCTCAATATCCAGTATGTGTATCTTAGACAGCCTATACTAGGCTTAGAGATATACCAGAAGTCTGGATGGACAAAAAGGCTGATGAAATCCAATGCTTGCAGACAGAAATGGTATATGTTTATTGATGCTCTAAAATCAGTTAATGGTCCACGGGGCTCATGGAATCCCAACACTCCTCATTGCGAATGGAAATAGTCTTCTGATTAACAACGCTGTCATGAAGAGATTTGCTGAAAACTTTGTTGGTATCCTTAATTGGCAAGCATCTGCTGCACGATGAGTTCTCAACTGTCTCTGAAACAGTGAAAGCAACTGCCCTCCAGCACGGCTCGCAAATGCGATAAAACACCTGTAGATATTTGCAAAACAGGAGGTCATACCTCAAAACTTCAAGGATGCACCAATTATCCAACTAGATCCTCAATTCTGTGACAATCTATATTTTCAGTTGCTGGGAAGGTTATTGTGAGAGTTCCACTTAACCGATTGAATCAAACCCTTGACCAGTCAGGACTTCAACCACAAAGTCAGTGTGGATTAAGAAAGGAAGAGAAACAATTGATATGATCTTCATAGCAAGGCAACTTCAAGAGAAATGCCAGGAATAGAATAAAATATACCAATTTTTACATTTGTCACAGTTAGTCGTGAGGAACTGTATGACTTAGTTGGACTGTCCGGCCAAGTTCATAGCAATTGTGCAGCAGTTACATGATGGCGAGTTTTCGGAACCATTCCAAGTGACAACTGGAGTTAAGCATGGCTGTATACTAGCACCAGCTTAAGGTAGCATTGCACTAAATACTGGGAGGTACCGGGTTTTATCACTTTTGGACCGAGCTTTTAGTTGCGTTCTAAATACCAGACTTGCTTCCATTGGATATATATCCCATGTTTTATTTCAATGTGAGAAAATGATAGGTATAAGGGACTAAAATGATGCATGTTTTATAAATATATCTGCAAGCTCAAAGAAATTTTTGCTGATTTTATATGGTCACCCCTCCTTTAAAAATGTTGGTTTGCATTTACTCCGTTCTAGTATGTAAACAAACATGGTTGACTGTAACTCGAAAAGGAGCAGGTCAACATGTGGATTTTTATGCCCCCGCCATTCGAAGAATGGTGGAAAGGGCATATAGCGTTGCCCCTGTCCGTCCGTCCGTGCGTCCGTCCGTCCGCCCGTGCGTCCGAAACCTAAACGCAGTCAATAACTTCCTTATTTCTTGATGGATTTTAAAATTACTCAGCAGAAATGTTAACCATCATGAGACGACGTGTCACGTGCAAAACCCAGGTCCGTACCACCAAGGTCAAGGTCATACTTAGAGGTCAAAGGTCAAAAAAAGGGTCCGAAACTTAAACCCAGTCAATAACTTTCTTATTTCTGGATGGATTTTGAAATTACTTTGTAGAAATGTTAACCATCATCAGTCGATGTGTCACATGCAAAATCCAGGTCCGTACCTCCAAGGTCAAGGTCATACTTGGAGGTCAAAGGTCAAAAAATGGGTCCGAAACTTAAACGCAGCCATTAACTTACTTATTTTTGGATGGATTTTGAAATAATTTTGAAGAAATGTTAACCATCATGAGACAACGTGTCACCTGCAAACCCAGATCCGTACCTCCAAGGTCATACTTGGAGGTCAAATGGCATAAAAAGGGTCCAAAACTTAAACACTGTCAATAACTTTCTATGGATGAATACGAACATAGACATATTTTCGGGCGGGGGCATCCGTGTCCTATGGACGCATTTCTAGTTTCTCATTAACTTGTTGGGCTAGGATGACTCTATAAACAAGTAAGGTTTGAAAAGTTATGTGTGTAGTTTTTGTGGGAGCAGGTAAAAGGTTACTATTGTCGCCTATGGAAAACATTTAGTGGAAAGCTCGATACAGCAAAAGTAGGACCGCTGTCCTGTTTTCAGTCATTACATACTACTTCCACACATTTGTAGGTTCTGTCCAATTCTGTTTCAAAAATGTATCTTCATAACATGTATTTTGCCATAGATACTGAAAAAAAATGTGATGGTAGTGCTAATTTAGGTCTAACTGGGTGTATTTGATGAATTTTTGCCTCTGATCTATGTTCTTGGGACGGGGGTGTGGTACTTTAAAGCCATGTAAATCAGTTTTTATTGATGAGTTTGGAAAGAAGACTTTTTGTGTTCACGGAGATGTTGCACTGATGAGTTAGGAGGCCTTCAAGCGGACTGATCAAATTATTTGTCTAAATCGCGACGGAAGTAAGGGCGAGGATTGTGGCCACGTAAAATCGATTTAAGCCCCCCCCCCCCCCCCCCACCCCAAGTGGAAATCTTCCACTGACCGTTCCAAGGCGGCTCTTCTGTGGCGATTTATTTATGTTGTTGTTTGTTACTTACTGTGTGTATCACTTGTGTCTTTTATTTTGGATGGCCATATGGCCAATTTGTGGGAAAGTAACTGTCCTTATGGCCTTCCTTTGTTTAGGTTTCCATTATGGTCTGGTCGCTTAATGTTTGTATTTCTTTCCCTTTGGTGTCTTTTATGGGTGGAGTAAGTTAATTGTATCAATTCCTGATCTTTGTTTTACTTCTACTTTGCAGTAATTGTATTTGCACAAACACAAGAAAGAGTCTACTCCATCTGGAATATAAGAGTAAGGTTTCATGGCACTAGGACTATGTCTCAGACGAAAGCAACACTTCAAAATTGTCTTTTCGAAACCGCCCGCTGCAATATCCGGATAAGTTTTCTCGTCCATTATATGTTCTATTTTATTGTATTCATGTAAAAGGATGTGAACAGATATAGTCAGCTATTCCTCATGGCATAATGGCATTTATAAACATTTTCTTGGCATTTTTGTCCTCAAAATATCCTCAAGATGCCATTTTTTATTTTAAATAGGGGTGTAGGTGTGTAAATAGCCATAAAAATGAGTATTGGTGCTATTTAGGCATAATTCTGTGCTTTTCAGTATTGAATTGCTCCAAAGACATTGGAGAAGAACCACTGGTGCAAGCCGGGGTCTGGGATTCATTCCAGAAAGAGATAAACTTTGCACTTTTCAAAAACTATGGTTTGTTCGGCTTTCATTGTTGAATCTGAAAGCGATAACTTTTTCGCAAACTTGAAAGATTCTTTGTAACTGAACTTTTATTATGCATGACTAAATTATTAAATATGACCTAAATTTCTATTTGGCAATTCTTTTGATGCATCATAAAAATAAGGGTTTGGTATAGGTAGTATTGCACTAAATACTGGGAGGTACCGGGTTTTATCACTTTTGGACCGAGCTTTTAGTTGCGTTCTAAATACCAGACATGCTTCCATTGGATATATATCCCATGTTTTATTTCAATGTGAGAAAATGATAGGTATAAGGGACTAAAATGATGCATGTTTTATAAATATATCTGCAAGCTCAAAGAAATTTTTGCTGATTTTATATGGTCACCCCTCCTTTAAAAATGTTGGTTTGCATTTACTCCGTTCTAGTATGTAAACAAACATGGTTGACTGTAACTCGAAAAGGAGCAGGTCAACATGTGGATTTTTTCTCATTAACTTGTTGGGCTAGGATGGCTCTATAAACAAGTAAGGTTTGAAAAGTTTTGTATGTGTAGTTTTTGTGGGAGCAGGTAAAAGGTTACTATTGTCGCCTATGGAAAACATTTAGTGGAAAACTCCCTTAAGCGCGATGTTTTCTGCAATGCTCGTAGATGCTCTCCATGCTGATAACAATGGTATACCTATAAGTATGGCTGTGGTGGGAAGCATTGAACGATAAGAAGGTTGCAAGCTAAATCTAAGGTGGAGACAGAGGTGCTAGACGAGTTCCTCTTTGCTGATGACATGGCAAAGGTTGTTCTTATAGAAGAATCGATGCACAGAATGTGTAGATTCATGTCGCAGTCAGCATAAAAAAGAATGAGATGGTATATAGCCAGCACTTGGAAAGTGGCAGATCGCCTACCTTAAAAGCACATCGTCAAGAGTCGTGTACATTGCTTATGAAGCCGATGTCAGGATTGCAAAAGCTGGTGCAGCTTTTGGTCGACTACTTGGAAGCATTTTGAGCCAGAACTGGATTCAGACTTGACACAAAGCTGAAAGTCTATAGCACTGGGGTGCTGCCTGCCACTACATTGTTATACGCATGTGATATCGTTATGGAAGCATCACAGCTCTTTCAGCTTTCTGCAAAGTTCATTCCACTTCGATCTAGTAAGAAAAGGTTACTCAGCAAAGGCTTGCAAAGGCCACAATCAAAGAACACAGCCTTGCGTCCCAATTGTTCAGGACACCTTTTCTAGCCCTTTCCCCGCGCTAAGAGTATGAGCAGTGCAGTCCTAAAGTGTTCTGCTCAGTTGCTCAGTTCGTTTGACTGCCAGTTTCCGCGCACGGCTTCATGCTTAAGGAAAGCGACCATACAGAACCAAGCTGCCTGTGTGCAGGTCCCCAACTACAGCTTCCATTGTTCCTCACTTGCTACTTCGTCGCTCACCATCCTCACAGGGCTTTTTGAAGGGCTTGCATATGTATGATTAGTGTGGTTGTATTTGAGTGAAATTATTTCATGGCCTTCAATGTGTTCGGGCCACTTAAATTCCTATTTAGACTATATTGGAGCCCCGAACAGATTGAGTCTAGTCAGTCTGTGAGGGTAAAAACACAAACCAGGCCTGTTCAAATGCTCATAGCGGAACTTGAGATGGTCAACCTTACGCGATTTCGGTACGGGATATTGTTTGTGTCACCCGAGACATCTGGGAGAGTGCCAAAGCACTTTGCTTTGCATTACGATAGCACATCCTGCGACATTGTGCATTTCTCACATCTCCATAATGGCTACTTTTTGATGAAAACCAGTGATATTCTATAAACTCGTACTACAAACATAGGTTGTTTTGTTTGATTTGGGGTTTAACGTCCCCGTCAACACTGTAAAGGTCATTTTGGAGACGTTGCTTCCAATTTTGTGGGACTTTTACCCGACATTGAGATGAAATGACATCTCAAGCCCTGTCGCCCAATGAAACCAATAGGGTTTATCAGCATCGACGGTCCGCCTCGCACCGCGGTTCCTGGACAGGCTTAGATCCTCCAAGCGGTTTACCAGTACTAGTGTGCGGGACGGATTCAGCTCTGCGTGGAAGCATCTTGCAGCCCATATATTTCTTCAAGCCCCTATGGGCGGGGGCAGAACAAACATAGGTTGTGGGTGCTTGTTAGAACCGCCTCAGTTTGAACCGCCTCACTGATGGGGGTTCTAACGAGTACCCACAACCTATGTCTTATATTGTATACCCCTGTAAACCCCATTTTTCGATATAAAATTATGTTTACACGGACATGTTAATGTCAGCACACCTGAAGCAGGTTTTCACACACTAGGCTCCAAAATATTTACTACGATCTGGCACTGCCCCAGATATGTTTTTACGACCGTCAGACTAATAAGGTAATTAGGTAAGAAACAACCCAGAAATTATCTCTCAGATTACATCATAATATGATAATCCCATTACAGTCTACAGTTTTAACCGGATTCTCCCAAAATTTTGCCTTGGTCTTATCAGAGGCAATTATCATTAAAATAACAGTTTCATGTGTCGGACTGCCATCAACCATCACAATTTATGCTAACCGCAGGTGATTATATCCAGATGCTGCTGACTGGTGCTTTACAGAAAAAGTTTGAATTTTTCGCTTTAAAACAGAGATGACATATTAATTTATTATTTTAATTTAATTATACCCCCACAAATGAAATTTGGGGGGGGGGGGGTATATAGGAGTGAGCTTGTCGGTCGGTCGGTCGGTCTGTCGGTCGGTCGGTCTGTTGACTTGGTTTCAAGACGATAACTCAAAAAGCGCTTCACCGATTTTTATAATTTTTGGTACACTGATGTAACATCATAAAATACAGGTCAAGTTCGATTTCCACTACAATTCGTCAATTTTTGACATAGTTATGGCCCCTTTCAAGTGAAAAAAATGCAAAATGGCGCTGTTGTACTATCAAGGCAGTTTTTGTGGGGGTATTCATCACCTTTAGTGGTAGCTCTAGTTTGTTTCAGTATAAAAAGTAACTGTTCATTTTGTCCAGTTTGAGATGGTGACTAAATTATTAGGGTCCCGCAAAGTGTTTGCGGGTGCCCTTCAGCATCAAATGAACAAGTCCATGAAATAACCCCCCCCCCCCAAACCCCACTTTAATAGAGAACACTGTGGTTTAGAGGGGTATACATTATTTTTTCTGCTCCAAGACATGGGTTGTGGGTACTCGTTAGAACCACCTCAATAATGTGGTTCTAACGAGCACCCACAACCCATGTTTGCAGTATAAATAAGAAAAATATCACGGATTTTCATGAGAAAAGTAGCCATTTCGGAAGTGTGAAAAACTGCACTGTGTCACATGGGTGTGTTATCATAATGGTATTCACTCTGTCCGTCCATCCCTCCGACCCCATTTTTTGTTGTTGTTGTTTTGTTGTTGTTTTTTTCCTTAATAACTTGCAAACATTTGAACTTCAAACTGACAACAACAATACACAATTTCATAGCAAATTATATTACTCTAGCTACAATATTGCTAGACTTATGGCCCTTTGCAAAATTCAAATTTTCAGCATTTTTATGTTTTTTTTTTTTTGTTTTTTTTTTTGGTTTGGGTTTTACGGCCCTTTCAAGATTATTTCACTCATATCGAGCCGATTGTTAATCATAGGTGGGCGAAAACCGGAGTACCCGGAGAAAAACCATCTGACCTTCCTTTGCAGAACTTGGTGTCTCACACGTGACCCGAGCGAGGCTCGAACCCACGGCGGTGAGAGACCTAATGACTAAGAGTCAGCGCTCTTATCCATTAGGCCACGGAGGCCCGTCAGCATTTTTTATGTCCGCCATTAAAAGTGGATATAATGTTATACCCTCCGAAGTTTTGAGTGTCTGTACATCCATCCGTCAGCGCCTCATAGTTTCATGTCCGCTCCATAACTCCGATCCCGTTTGAGATATTTTCACGAAACTTCACAGATATGTAGAGCACTATCAGACGACGTGCAGAACACTAGAACGGTAACTCTGATTTTCCTACTTTTGGAGTTGATGCCCTTTGTACATTGAACATAGCCATGTCTGTCATAGTTTCGTGTCCGCTCCATTACTTCGATACCGTTTGAGATATTTCCATGAAACTATACAGATATGTAGCGCACCATGAGACGACGTGCTGAACATATAACCTGTGACTTTGGTTTACCTATTTTTGGAGTTATTGCCCTTTGAACTTTGCATATAAATGTACCTGCTGCTATCTGTTTCGTGTCCGCTTCAAAACTCTGAAACCATTCGAGATATTTTCATGAAACTTCACTGATATGTAAAGCATCATAAGACGACGTGCAGAACATATGAACCATAACTCTGATTTTCCTACTTTTGCAGTTATTGCCCATTGAACATTGAACATAGCCACTTCGGTCATAGTTTTGTGCCCACTCCATAACTTCGATACCATTTGAGATATTTTCAGGAAATTTCACAGGTATGTAGTGTACCATGAGACGACGGGCAGAACATATGAGCCGTAACTCTGATTTTCCTACTTCTGGAGTTATTGCCCTTTGAACTTTGAACATAGCTCATGCTATCAGTTTTGTGTCCGCTCCATTACTCTGATACCATTTGAGATGTTTTCACATAACTATACAGATATGAAGAGCACTATGAGATGACGTGCAGAATGTTTGAACCGTAACTCTAATTTTCCTACTTTTGTAGTTGTTACCCTTTGAACATTGAGCATAGCCATTTCTATCATAGTTTGTGTCCGCTCAATAACTTCAATGCTGTGTGAGATATTTCCATGAATCTTCAAAGATATGTAGAACAGAATTAAACGACGTGCAGAAGACATGAACCATTACTCTGATTTTCCTACTGTTGGATTTATTGCCCCTTGAACATAAAACATAGCCATTTATATCATGTAGTCTGTTTGAAGCACTATATCTACTGAACCTAATGATTGATTTTGACCAAACCCGCATGGTTACATCACTAGGATGGGGGAAAACAGCATTTAGGTTTTGGTGACCTTGACCTTATTTTCAAGGGCAGAGGCCCCATCAAATTGTCAATTTTGGGCCAAAGATGGCTTGTCTGCACCCAATCTCATGAACACATCAATGAAATGTGGTCTAACTTGATACAAAATATATTGCAACTGACCAAAGATTTGACTAGATTTTGAAGACTTGACTTTAGTTTAAAGGGCACCGGTCCCCAAAACTGAAAATGAGAATTTTAAAATTTGGTTTACTTTCTTTTAGAGCCATGGCTCTTTGAACATTGAAAATAGTCATCTTAGCTGTGTATTCCTGTCAACTTTATTAAGGGAAATAGTAATGCAGCCTTACTTTTAATTCCCTTTTCACTGTGATATGGCACTTGCTTGATATAATTGTAGTGGCGGGACATCATGCAGTGCTTGCAGTTTTATTCTTTTATTCTTTTTTTTATTCTTCATAATTTGAAAACATTATGAAAACTGTTATAGATATTCCAATTAAATGTGTTGTACTTATTGTCAGTGACAATGCGCACATGCTTATGAAGCAAAGGGCTGTCTGTCTATCTGTCTATCTGTTCATCTGTCTGTCCATCTGCCTGTCCATCTGTCCATCCACAGTTTTGATCGTCATCATCATCATCATCATCATCATCATCATCATCATCATCATCATCATCATCATCATCATCATCATCATCGGAGTTTTGATTAACATGTAGGTACAGGGGCAAAGCCACAACAATGGGCCGCTTCCAGGTATCCGGCTTGCTGCAGGCATGGCAGATCTCATACCAGATCTCCAGGTTTGTCTATCATGAGGGTCGAGCTTCCACTCTCTGCGATCTCTCTCTGTCAACTGCTTCCAGGTCATCCTGTGCCTCCCCGGCCCACGCCTTCCATCTACCTGTATGTTACAGGCAGTCTTGACTGGACCGTTGGAGGGTTCCACGTGTCCATACCAGCGGAGCCTTCTCTCTTTCAGGATGAGGTTCAGGTCCTCAGTGCCAAGATGTTCAAGTTACTCACTAGACCTGATGGTGACAGTGTCCTGTCGCTTGACATTGCAGATCTGTCTGATCATTATTGCCCTGTGACATTCCACTGCAGACACTGGAGGTTTGGCTTTGTCAATGGCCAAGTCACACTGGCATGAGGCATTGCGCTCCGCACAAAAGAGCTGTACACATGGCCGCCTGTCTTGAACGAGAGATGGCGGGAAGAGGGAACTGGTAGCAGCTCCTTGAATTTCTTCCAGGCTGTTTCAACACGTGATGTGGTCAAAAGACCATAGCACCCGCTGCTGAGAGCATGTCACCTAAGTGGCAAAAGGAAGCTACCTCTTCCAGCTTGTCAGGTCCGACTTCGACTTTCCTCTGTGGTCTGCCATCTAAGTGGTGTGCAGTTCCTTGGCACTGTGTAAACCTGTAATCAGGGTTCTCTGCCAAGCGCTTGAGCTCACTGCATTTCCTATGCACCCAGAACCATTGCAAAACCATATTGTTGTTGCCCACTCCAGTGCGACATACAGCACATTGGAACTGACCCATACTCTGCAGGAGGTCCAGGCCTGTACCACGGATCATGATCTTCGTCTTTCCTGCATTTACTCTCAGTCCTTTTTCCTCCATTGCCTCTTTCCAAGTTAAGAGCCTCCTGACACATTCCTCGAGTGATTCAGCTATGATGACCAGGTCATCGACATACAGCTCCTCCAAGGGAACTCTAGAGCGGAACTCGCATGACAAGGCTTCAAGCAAAATGGTGAAAAGCAGTTGGCTGAGAACAGAGCCTTGATAACCATCAACCTTTACTTCAAACTCTGCACTATAACTATCACCAACACGGACATGGCTTCGAGTATTAGCATATATCCCCTGGACCAGTCGCACAATACACTCATCCACTTCAAGTTTTCTTAGTGCCCACCAGATGACATTCCGATGTACTCGATCAAATGCCTTCTCCATGTCTACGAAAGCCAAGTAGAGTATTGTTGGCAGCCAGATACTATTCTTGCAGCTGCATTACAACACAGATTGTGTCTGTTGTGCCTCCTCCTGGGACGAAAACTGTCTAATGAGGCCATCCACAATCCTCTTCAGACTTTCATGACCTGTTCTGTCAGCTTGAGACCACGGTAGTTGCTCCTGTCCAATGCATCATCCTGACTATGAAACTCTGTACACCGTCAGAGGGTATCTTGCCATCACGGATGATCGAAGCTGCAAGGTCACGGATCGTTGAGGCACCCGCATCACCTATCATCCCCACCATTATGCCCGATGGGCCCGGTGCTTTGCCAGCTTTATCTGAGAGATAGCCTTCTTAACCATGTCAATAGTGGTAGGGATGGGCAGCCCTTCACTAAGGTGGTCCAGGACCCAGTCAAACTCAGTGTTGAGTTACATGGTTTTTTTTTGGTTTTTTAATAACTTGCAAATCGTTGTACGCATCATCTACAAACTTTAAACACAACACACTATTTCGTTCGTATGTTCGTTCGTTCGGCCATTTTTTTCATGTTTTTGAATTTGAAATGATGTTTGCTGTAACTTTGTTTGGTTTGAGGTTTAACGTCCCCGTCAACAATGTATTGGTCATTTTGGAGACGTTGCTTCCAATTTTGTGGGACTTTTACCCGACATTAAGATGAAATGACATCTCAAACCCTGTCGCTTAATGTAACCAATAGCGTTTATAAGCATGGACGGTCCGACTCGCACCGCTTTGCCTGGGCAGACTTAGATCCTCTGAGCGGTTTACCAGTACTCGTGTGACGGTCGGTATCAGCTCCGCGTGGAAGCATCATGCAACCTATCTATTTCTTTAGGCCCCGATAGGCGGGGGCCTGTTGGCTGTAATAAGCATGAATTTCTACAAACTTTCAGTGAAATTTCATAATAACACCAAAAACTGAAAACTATTGGAATTCTGATCCCATTTATGCAGTAAAGTCCAATATTATGTAATATTGTTGAATGAAATTACCTCATATGCTAAAAATAATGATATCCAGAAGTTTATGGATTACTTTTTAAACTTACATGTTTACCATCTATTATTCTCTGTTTGTTTGTTTCATTTGAGGTTTGCTTGTTTGTCTGATTTGAGGTTTAACTTCTCCGTCAATGCTTGTTAGGTCATTTTGGAGACACGCTTCAAATTTTGTGTGACTTATAACCGAAATTAGGATGATATGACATCTCAATCCCTGCCGTCCAATGAAGCCAACATGGTTTATATGCATAAACGGACTGATGCGCACCACTTTGCAGGCTTAGACCTTCTAAGCGGTTTACTAGTACTCATGCACGGCCGGGTTAAGCTCTGCATGGAAGCATCATGCAGCCCAGTCTATTTCTCCAAGGCTCAATTGGCAGGGGCCATATTATTCTCTGATTCAATATTCTAGAAAAATATTTCTTAAAATAACTTTGTACATAAAAAAAATCCACTGGGTGAATATGAGGATCAGAAAAAAAAAGAACAAAACAGTCTTATACATAAAAAGTATGCCCCGGTAATATTGTTTTATTTTGGATACTTTGTCGTTATGGTCATTTTCAGGGAAAACACTGCACTTGTAATGTTTTCATTACACTGTCTCTCTTTCTTCTTGTTCTATAAAATGGTTATCCTTTGGAAGCAATGAATACACCGCAGAAGTTAAATGTATGGCATGTACAAGTTTTTCTGGGCAAGACAAGCTAGTTTCGGTCAATAAGTCCTCATCAGTGACCTCAAACAGTTTCAAAATTCCACAATGAAATCAATGATCCCAAAGAAAAAAAGAAAATGTAAACTACATTATGATGAAGGGCTGGGAGACTTTTTACGGCCGCCACACATTCCCTTTAAATTAGCTGGGGGTTAAATATGTCTGACAAAAGGGTTATCTTTCGGAATCAAGAAAAATACCATAGCAGGAAAAAGTATGGAGTGTTCTGGGCAAGACTAGCTAGTTTCGGTCAATTAGGCCTCATCAGTGACCCTCAAATACATGTATGTTCAAACATCATCAATGAAATCAATGATCCCAAACGACATGAAAACTATGATGAGTTAACCTAAATACGCATAGCTTCTTATATTTTTGGGCATTAACACAGGGTGGACCTAGATCAGACGCCACAATGTGGCGTCTGATCTGGGTCTACACTGTCTATAAAGTAACATATATTTTTGCCCCCCCCCCCCCTCCACCCCATGCTTCTCATCACACGCCTATTTAAAATACCACCAAATAATGAAAATTTTCAGATAAAAAATTCTGATATTTTTCATGTTTCTGCTCAAAACATAGATTGTGGGAACTTGCGTTAGAACAGCCCCGATGGGGCGGTTTTAGCGAGTACCCACAATCTATATGTTTAAGCAGAAATAAGAAAAATAATGCTTAGACCTGTAAACTCCAGGATTACTGTATGGAACGCCATAGCTGTCTGATGCTTAGAAACAAAAACATGATATGCTCTAATCTACTTATGTAGTGCTGAAACATAGTTCTATATTGATCACACTTTATTATATTCTGTGTGATATTCATTATGTTATGTGTCAAGTGTATTATGTTTTGTATGAGCTTCATGATGTTATGTATAGACTACATTATGTATCGTATAAATCTTATTATGTTTTATGTCAGTTATATTATTTATTGTATAAACGTCATGATAAGGTGCATCAACTACATTAAATGTATTGCACAAATCTTATTATGTTTTTAGTCAACTTCATTATTCATTGCATAAACTTGGTTATATGATGGGTCATCTACATCGTGTGTGGTATTAACTTTATTGTGTAATGTGCAACTTTATTGTATAGTGTATAAACTTTATATGATGTGTAAACTTTATTATGTCACATGCAAACTTTATTATATGATGTTCAAACTTGATTATGCCATGTGCAATCTTTATTATCTGTTATCAAACGTTCATTATGCTACGTGGAAATATTATTATGTGGTGTAACTTTGTTATGTGATGTGAAGTGTTTATTATGTGATTTATCAAATGTATTCAATGATGTCTTAACTGTATCATTTGATGTATAAACTATATTATGTGATGTATTTGATTTATGGTGTGATATATAAATTTATGTGATGTATATACTTTATGATGTACTGTATGAACTTTATATGATTACATTTCATTATGTATCAACTCCTTTATATGCAGAAACTTCTTTATATGATGTGGTTAAAATCGACAGAGTGAAAACAAATGTAACACCTATGAAATTCTATTTGCCGGAACTCAGTACTAGTCGTTTCGCCCCTGTGTTTCGAATTGTGCACCTATCAGTGTTTTCCCCCAGAAGGGTAGGGCGGGGGCATACTCTGGGGATCAGTCATCAATATGATCTGCAACACTTGGGAATTAGACAGGACATTTTGACACAGGGGCGGGAATTAGATATCTAAAACAGGGAATTTTAATGCCCGCCTAGGGGATTTTTGACACAAAATTATGGCTCTTGGGTGGGAAATTAGACTCCCAATTTCCATAAAATGTCTAATTCCCATTTAGACACTCCCACACTCGGGGAAAAGATTGATTGGTGCAATATTCAGCAGCACTGATATCCCCTTCGAGGAGTGTTTTCTCGACCTATTTAAATTATTTATAGATCTGTACTTCTAGCCTCTGATAAAAACATGTACTGGCTGAAGAGTGCATTGCAGCGTGATAGATAGTTGTAGAGATAGACAGGCGTCAAGTAAAGCATTTCCGCTGAGAAAGTTTCTCGACTCCCTGCATATGCAGGAAGTTATTTTTTTATTTCATATATTTGATAGATCGAAATAATTTTGCCAGAAATTAACTATTGCGTCTAGCAACGGAGACGTAAGTAAAACACGTGGAATATGACTGAGTGAAGACGTTTGCAACTTCCTTCCTTCCTTCCTTTGCAGCACTTTATCTATCCATCGCTCAACCTTGTCCGTCCCCCATAGACAAGAGGGTCATAATGGCCCTGGATCGCTCACCTGATCCTTATTGTACAGATTAAGTGGTAGGTAATATAAAGTGGAGTGGATGGTTTGAGCCATTTTGGTTGAGACAGCCCAAGGAACATTTCTGTGAAATTATTTCAAAATCAGTCTACCTATTTAGTAGTAGAAGTTATTTTTAAGCTTGTTTATTATTTAGTTTTGGTGGCTATTATGTTCAGTGTATCGAAAATATTTTGAGCAATTTTGACAGAGGGTCACCCATGGAACATTTCTTCCAAATTGTTTTCTTTCTGAGAATGAAGTCTTTCAAAAGTTCCCTTCTACAGAGCTGATTTGTATGTTACTTGGACATTGAGGGTCAGAACCTAGTGCATGGATGGATGGATCGTGGGCATGGAGATGAATTAGCTCAGTCTAACAAGGCCTAGTAGCAGGTAGGGTGAACGCACCAAAACGCCTTATCTTTTTAGCAGGCAAATCAGCCATTCGAGGCTGCCACGATCCGTTCCTCGGCCCCAGGTCAGAGAGGGCCCCCATCTTTTCAAAATCCTCAAACAACCCCCACCAAGTTTCTAGTAGGTTCCTCCGCCATTCAGCCCCCCCCCCCCTTGAGAAGGCCCACCATGCTCATGGCCTTGGGGGATGTGGGGGCGCCCCTTGGCATGCCAGGACGTAACCGCTCGAAGCACTGCCGTGAAGAGCCCCTCAGCGGACTGTGCCAGCCGTATAGGGGGGCTCTGAAACGGCTGCGGCGATCGGTTTGCCGGGGTCGCCAGCCCGGCGATAGCAAGTTTCACCGGGCTCGTATACACCGGAATCCCCAATCCCGATGCCCTGCCAGAGGTGTGTCAAAAGGACCCAGTTGGAGCCTTACCTCTGGGGCCCTGCGGGGCCGACAGGGCTCAAAAGTACCTTTGGGGGTCTGGTTCCGCGTGAACGGCGAGCACGATTCCATGGCCTCGCACTTTCAGGTTTCAGCCAGAGACTCTTCGCCCTCTCTGGGGTGCTAGTTTTCACAGACCTCAACCTAAGCTGGGCGCGGCGCTACCGCCTCCAAAACCTTGAGCTCCCCTTACTGGCCAGGCCTGCGAGCCCTGCTCCCTTAACAGCCGCAGTGCGTGCAGGCGTCTGTGTGTAGTCGGGAGGGCGTCTTTTTGGCTATGGCCGGCGTACCTAGTTTTTCTGCGATCCATCGGCTGGTGCCGAGCCTGCCGCCATCTCGAGTGGCGCCGCCTGGCCGGCTGGCAGCCGCATAAGCGCCAACTGTCCTTGTTTTTACGCCAACGCCAAAGTCCGATGGATATGTGCGAGCTTGCTCTTATTGCTCGAGAGATCCGAACCGCCAACGGCTCTGCACAGCGATGGTTGCCCACGCTGTCCAATTATTGCTGGCGGTCCGTCCCATCACTGCACCCGCCTCGCGGATGGCCCATCCCACCCGAGGTAACCTCGACCACACCGTCCTCGTGAGTGGTCGATCTCGCTCTTCAGGTCCGTTAATCTCACCACTCGCCAGCGTCTTTGGAAGTTACGCCTGTTCAGAGCGGGGCAGGCGCGGGAATCCGCCGTGAATCTGCCGTGAATCTGCCAACCGGGCCATCAGACAAGAAGATTTTTAAACAGCGAGTGACAGTCTGCCATCGGGTCCAGAGGCTGTGGTGGTTATCGAAAAGCAGCACCGCCACGCTGGGCGGCCGGGCATGGGCGCCGGCCGGCGGCCTCCGCGGCGGCCACCCTCAACAGCCGCGGCAACCCTGAGGCCACAGCCTCGAACAGCCCCCAAACGTCTCTGTGGCGGCTGCGGGCGGGGTTGCGTCTCGGCTCCGGGCGGCAGGATCCGCCGGGACCGGAACCTAGCGGCGGATGTGTCAAAGGCTCGGGAGTATAGTTCGCGGAGCCGAGATAACCCCGCGGGCAGCGCCCTGCCGCCACACCAGCCTCGCGGGCGGACGTTGCACCCGAGAACCTCGTCCGTGGTTGCCCGCCACTGCACCGTCCTCGTGGGCGGGTCATTTCACGCGGCGGTGGGCTATCAGAGGCTCCGCGGATCGGTGCGGTGGCTGTTCGTTTGGCTTCTGCGGCAAGGGCCCGGGGGCACCGTCAATAGCGTTTGCCGCCGAGTGACTTCAGGGGCGTGTAGAAGCGGCGCAGGTTGTCCGGGAAGCACTCCTCGTGGCGCACGAAAAGCAGGTTCTGGGCTCGGTCGCGGCGCTTCGGTCTCTGTCAGGACAAGATCGCCAGGTTTCCAAGTAGCCAAGAAGCGTTCCCGCCCAAGGCGGCTAGCGAGAGCTTTTTTGATCTCTTTGCATGGGCCTGTCGCGCTGCTGGCGGATTCGCTTTCGAGGTCCTTAAGAAAGGTCTTTGGCCCTGTAGTCAACGACGACTTCCTCGTGATGGCAGGCACGCTCGCGGAGCCAGTAGTGGGGCATTTCTTCGACGATCGGAGGCGGTTGTCTCCGGTCGCAACAGCAGATGACTTGAACGCCTCGACTCTCAAGCCAGTTGAGGAAGGTTTCCAGAGTGGATCGGCACTATGCATTCCTCATCCAAGATGATGAGACGAGGAACGTACTTCTGTCCCATCCTATCGGGCGTCCACTCCTTCTCGCCACTCCAACGGAATAAGCTGTGATATGCCTGGGCCTCGAGAGCGGGTCGCCGTAGCGGGGTGCGGTGCTGGGAGTGAGCTTTGAATGCGCGAAATGATCAGGCTCAGCGAGGTAGGCACCATGCTCCACGGGCATGTAGAACTGCTCACCCTTCTCATGCCATTGGGTGGGGCAACCGAGGGGAGGTACTCTCCCCCGAGGAAACAGGCGCAACACCCGTCCGCCCCACAGTTGGACCTCTGCTTGCTCACGAAAGCCTCGACCCCTTGAAGCCTCCTCAGCGCAGGTTTTCAGACATAGGTGCAATCAGGGGCAATCCGAACCGCCTCATCTGGCGCGAACTGTGAAAGCATTGAGAGGAGATTGATGTTAGCGTAGGCCAGCATGCTTGCCTTCAGGTTGGTGTACTTGGATTGGGACCCGTCATAGTAAGTAAGGATGTGGCCCAGAGGACACCTTTGAGGGGCGCCGACCAAAACACCACTTTGGCGGGTGTCGTGCAAGAGGAAGTCAAGTTCCCCCTGATCTGTCACCAGCCTTCTAGTTAGCCTTTTTCCGTCAGCTTTGCTGTCCTGGACGAATTTGCCAATGATGACGCAGGACTGGTCTCTGCTGTCTGGCAGCCAGACCTCATTCTGATTCTCGAAAGAGATAATCGCCTCTCTATGGGCGGTTCTCCTGTCGCGGTTTATTTTTGTTATGGTTTGTCTATGTGTGTTTGTATCGCTTATATTATTTTGTTTTGGATGGCCAATTGGCCATTTTGGGGGGAAGAAACTGTCCTTTTGGCTTTCCGCTATCGATGTTTCCATTGGGGTCTGTCGTTTCATGTTTGTGTATCTTTGCCTTTGGTGTTTCTGATGGGAGCTCTGGGTTAATTGTATCGATTCCTGACCATTGCCTTCACTTCTTTTCTGAGAGACTTCAGCAGGCCAGGCTCTACAAGGAAGGCCAAGGCGTCGGGACCTAACCACCGCTTGAGGCATTTGCGAAATGCTTTCCGAACCAGGCAGAGATGACAGGATGACAGCCGGTCGCGAACTCCCAACCCTGTACCTCGGCAAAGCCTGTGCCAATGTCTTTGGAGAAAGCGCCTTTGATGGCTACGACGGTCATGCAGTAGGTGGGGTGTCCGACGCGCTCAAAATATGGCCTGGCTTCACCCCATGCCCTGGACTGAGGCTTTGTAGCAGGCCTTCATGGCGATGCTCCCACGTATCGTAGTCCATCGAGTTCCACAGCCCGCCGAGTCCGTGCTCCACAATAAATATCTGAGAGGAGACTTGTCCGGGTCCTCTTTCAGCCGTTCCTCTCCTTTACCACAATGCTAGCAGCGTGGTTTTCGCCGAAAGCTACCTCTGCTACGGACTCATCGCCCAGGCGAGCGCACACCCCCGGAGGCTGTTGCGGCCTCTTCCATCCTAAAGTAGCGACCATCCAGGAGCACGACTAGTCGACTGAGAGTTGGTGGTCTTTGTCGCCAAACGTCGCCTTCCTAGAAACGGACCTCTCTGCACTGCGGGAAGTGGAGGTCTTTGGACCAGGCTTGGCCATTGTGGCAGTTGAGTTCTGCTTTGCCCCTGACACCATTACCACCGAACTTGAAGTTGTCGCTGTTGTAAATGTCATCGCCGGCAATGTCCCTCAGAACGATCGCCCTCTTGAGGATCTTTTCCAGCTTTGCCACGTCCTCCACCGTTGCACAAGTGTTCCGAACCCTCTCATCACAATCCCAAATTTTCTGGAGCCTAGTAGGCGTCAGACCCTGTCCTCTCATGGTTCCTTTGAAATGCTCAACAACTCTCTGAGTCACATAGTTGAGGTAACCATCTCTTAACGGAGCTAGGTTAGCAGGGTCTCTGATTGGGTAGAGGCCGTATGCAACAGCAGTGTCCGGGTAGGCGTTCTGATAGAACACACGGTCGATGCCGGTGAGCACACCGGACTTGGTGTCCCGAGTGATCTCAACAATGGCTTGTCCCTTCTTTCTCTCCCCACGGAATGGATCAAATTTGTCCTCGAGGACCCAACGACCCTCGGCACGTACCCGCAAGAACTTGGGTTCAAGGAGGAAAGCGCCCTCTTGAAGGCTGGTGAGAAGCCGCGCCACCTTTTCGTCTGTCATTCGAGCGCACAGGACCAGTCGCCCGGCTCTGGCATGCATGCCATCAGCGATATGGACGTCGCTAGCGCCATGCCGGTCCTCTCTTTCAACCCTCCATGTGGAGAAGACCGCACTAGGGCCATCAACTTCCAATTCAGCTTTGGCGTCGTTTAGAACCCAACTCACTCTTCAGTCGGGGCTGCAGAGGGGGCGGGGCCTGAGCTTCCAGGTCGATAAACGATGGGTTGCCCGGTTCCGAATTGCGGGCCTGAATGATCTCGTCGAGTCGCTCGCGTAGCTCTTGTAGGGCCGCGGCTGACCTTCAGTAAGCAGGACGTTCTGCTGTTTCTCTCTGAAACTCCTCCCTCAGAGCACGAGCTCCTGGTGCGTGTGACATGGCGACGGGTGTGTCCTGATCACGCACTTCTCTAAATTGAAAGCGAGTGGGGACTACTGGCAAAGCGATGAGTGTGCCCTGATCACGCACTTCTCTAAATGGAAAGTCGATCCGGGAGGATGAGCTAGAATGGGAATTGGGGACTTACAGACCCACGAATTTAGGTACCATTTTGGTCTACAGTGAGTGGTATTCGATCTCGTTCATTACAACGCAGTGGTTGCACCTCGCCCGGGCTTCGTCCCGAACAAGGTACTTTTGAGCTCAGTCGGCCCTCCAGGGCCCAAAGAGGTAAGTATCCGACTGGGTCCCTTTGCCACACCTCCGATAGGGCATCGGGATTGGGGAATTCCGGCGTATACGAGCCCGATGAAACTTGCAATACTCCAAGAGACAATTCTACCGCATTGCTCTAAGGAGCCGATGAGGAGCCAATTACGCTGACCTTTGGTGGCGTTCTGGTATGTCATGATCACGCCAATGTTCAATCAGGCGCTCGACCATGATGCGCCCCGATCCGGCTCCACCACCGCTATCGCCGGGCTGGCGATCCCGGAAAACCGATTGCCGCAGCCGTTTCAGAGCCCCCCACCCCCCCTATTCGGCGGGCACATCCCGCTGAGGGGCTCTTCACGGCAACTCTTCTAGCGGTTTCGTTCTGGCCTGCCAAGGGGCGCCGCCACAGTACCCCGCTCCCAGGCCGGCGAGGGTTGTGGGCCTTCCCAAGGGGGGCTGGGTGGCAAAGGAACCTACTCGAAACTTGGTGGGAGGTTCGTTTGGGGATTTTGAGATGATAGGGACCCTCTCTGACCTGGGGCCGAGGAACGGATCGTGGGAGCCTCGAATGGCTGGTTGGTCTGCTAAAAGATAAGGCGTTTTTGTGCATTCACCCTCCCTGCTGTTTGCCTTGTTGTGACAAGGGTGGGAGGGTTGGGGTGGAAGGGTGGGGGACGGGTGCGGGGACAGCAAGAATTGGCATAAGATGCTAGACATATGAGTCAGTGATTCCCTTTGACAATACAGAGCTGACTTGTATGTCACTGTCTGGACCCATTGTGGACATTGAGAATTAGGTCCTAGTGCAACAGAAGGAGATGAAGCGGCTAAGTCTTACTACAAATGTTACATGGTGACGAAGGGAGGGAGAGAGATGGCTATTGGTCAGTGAATTTTTAAATGTTTTCCATATATAGTCGAAGTAACACCAATAGGCCTCGGAGCGGGGCAAATTTTGACCCAAGGGCTATAATTTTAACAATCTTGGTAGAGGTCTTCTTGGTGTATCTTCACACTAAATATCAAAGACCTGGGCCTTGGGGTTCAGAAGATTTCTTAAGATTTTAAGATTATAAGTCAATGTAAAATCAAAGGGCCCCGGGGCGGGGTCTTTTTTGGCGCACGGACTTACATGTATATATGAACAATCTTAGTAGTGGTCCACTAGACGAAGCTTCACACCAAATATCAAAGACCTGAGCCTTGCGGTTTCTGAGAAGAAGATTTTTTAAAGATTTTTCCAATCGGGGGCATTTTTGGTCCCGGGGCAATAATCTGAACAGTCTTGACAGAGGTCCACTAGATGCAGCTTCATACCAAATATCAAACACCTGAGCCTTCTGGTTTCAGACAAGTAGATTTTTAAAAGGTTTCCCACAATATATGTCTATGTGAAACCAAAGGGCCCCGGGGCGGGGACATTTTTGGTCCCAGGGCTATAATTTGAACAATCTTAATAAAGGTCCACAAGACGCGGCTTCGTACCAAATATCGCACACCTGAGCCTTCTAGTTTCAGACAAGAAGATTTTAATGGTTTTCCTTATATAAGTTTATGTGAAACCAAAGGGCCCCGGGGCGGGGGCATTTTTAGCCCGAGGGCTATCATTTGAACAATCTTGATAGAGGTCAACTAGATGAAGCTTCACACCAAATATCAAAGATCAGGGCCTGCAGATTTAGGGAGGAATTTTTATTTAAAAGTTTTTTTTTCCATAGATAAGTCAATGTAAAACCAAAGGGCCCCGGGGCGGGGGAATTTTTAGCGCAAGGGCTATAATTTGAACAGTCTCGGTAGAGGTCCACTAGATGAACTACACGCCAAATACCAATGACACGGGCCTTCTGGTTTCAGAGAAGGGGATTTTTAAAACACTTTCTATATAAGTCAATGTAAAACCGGTGGGACCCGGGCGGGGGCATTTTTGGCACAAAGCTATAATTTGAACAATCTTGATTGAATGCCACAAGAAGAAGCTTCGTACCAAATATCAAACACCTGAGCCTTCTGGTTTCAAACAAGAAGATTTTAATGATTTTCCCTATGTAAGTCAATGTAAAATCAAAGTTTTTTGGTGCAAGGGCTATAATTTGAACAATCTCGGTAGAGGTCCACTAGATGAAGCTACACACCAAATATCAATGACATGGGCCTTGCGGTTTCAGACAAGAAGATTTTTAAAGATTTTATTTTTCCTATAAAAGTCAATGTAAAACCGGTGGGCCCCGGGGAGGGGGCGTTTTGAGCCCCAGGGCTATAATTTGAACAATCTTGATAGAGGGCCACAAGCCGAAGCTTCATACCAAATGTCATAGATCAGGTAAGGGGGTTGGGTTCAGTTCAGTCCGTGTCCCTTGATGTCAGTATATACTTACCTCAGAACTCACAGGCCAGGTAAGAGTCATTTCATTTCAGTCAGTACCCATTGACATCGGTATATACTTACCCAAGCTATCAAGATGTCATGTTTATATACTTACCGTGTCTTTTCATATCTCTTCACGCGTCTGATAGATCTCAGGTGAGCCGTTTAGGCTCTTTTGGGAAACATGTCTGAATCGTGTACTTTTAAAGGTGGTCCTGATCTCTACTAACACTGCATGTCCCGTTATTTACTTATATGCATGTTCTAATGCATGGTTCAATGCACTTGACACTTGACCATTCAGTAGTGAAGTTCAATACTTTACTTGTTTAGAACTATTATTGATAGATAATATTTTATATATTTTCAGGTATGTTGTTTTATATATTTTTATAATTGTGAAAGTATACTAAAGAGATGGGTCTCTGAGGCCTAGTGGGTAAGAGCGATGTCTCTTAGTCATTAGGTCTCTCATCGCCGTGGATGACAAGCCCCGCTCGATTGGCATGTTTGGAGCCGGGTTCTACAGGGTAGAGTCGATTGTGTTTTCTCTGGGTGTATTGGCTGTCGCCTGCCTCTGATCAGAGATCAGCTCGATATGAGTGAAATAATCTTAAAGGGTCGTAGAACCGAATCAAATCAATATTTAAACAAACATGCATATATTGCTCACTGAGCTATAAAGCAAATTAGCTATGTTCATGTCCAGGAAAAATAACCCATATTGTGGTTGTTGTAAATTGATAGAATATGTTTAGAAATGTGCTGAATTTGTCATTTCGTCATGTTTATGTTATTTACTGAAATGCATGGTTCAATGCACTTGACACTTGACCATTCAGTAGTGAAGTTCAATACTTTACTTGTTTAGAACTATTATTGATAGATAATATTTTATATATTTTCAGAAATGTATCAACAGATCCCTTGTCATCTAAACCATCATCATCATCATTGATTAAACATCATTAAACAGCCTGGCTGTCTTGTGTTTACTGTCCAATGTAGAATCCTTCGGTGACACAAATATCAAACACCCGAACCTTCTGGTGTCAGACAAGAATATTTTTAAAGGTTTTCCCTTGATAAGCCAATGTAAAACCAAAGGGCACGGGGCGGGGGCTTTTTTGCCCCCAAGGTTATAATATGAACAATTTTGATAAAGGTCAACAAGACGAAGCTTCGTACTAAAGATCAAACACCTGATCCTTCTGGTTTCAGACAAGAAGATTTTTAATGGTTTTCCCTGCGTAAGTCTATGTAAAACCAAAGGGCCCCAGGACGGGGTCATTTTTGGTCCCAGAGCTATAATTGAACCATCTCGGTAGACGTCCACGAGATGAAGCTACACATCAAATTTCGAAGACCTGGGCCTTGCGGTTTAAGAGAAGAAGATTTGTTTTATGTTTTCATTAAAAAACTATTTTTAGCTCCTGTGACCTTGATGTGCAATGGACAGGAACCATTTGAACAGCCTTGAAAGGGGACCACCTAAGGATCATTTGTGAAGTTTGGTCAAAATCTTATCAGTGGTTTAGGAGAGGTCGTTTGAAAAAAAATATTTGCGGACGGACGGACGGATTCACGGACGACGGACAAAAAGTGATCACAAAAGCTCACCTTGTCACTACATGACAGGTGAGCTGAAAATAAAGAAAAATAAAATCGGGGGCGCAGGGGGCGAAACAATCCATCTCAAAAGAAGGGAAACGACCCGGTTCTGAGTTCCGGCAAATAGAATTTTATAGGTGTTACATTTGTTTTCACTCGGTCTATTTTAACCACGTCATATAAAGAAGTTTCCGCATATAAAAGAGTTAATACATCATGCATTGTAATCATATAAAGTACATACAGTACATCATAAAGTTTATACATCACATCAAGAAATTTATAGATCACATCATAAATCAAATACATCACATAATATAGTTTATACATCAAATGATACAGTTAAGACATCATTGAATACATTTGATATATCACATAATAAACACTTCACATCACATATTAAGTTACACCACATAATAATATTTCCACGTAGCATAATGAACTTTTTACAACAGTTAATAAAGTTTGCACGTGACATAATAAAGTTTACGCAACATATAAAGTTTATACACTTCACAATAATGTTGCACATTACATAATAAAGTTAATACAGCACACAATGTAGATGACCCATCATATAACCAAGTTGTTGCAATACATAATGTAGTTGACTTAAAGCATAATAAGATTTATGCAATACATAATGTAGTTGATGCACCTTATCATGAAGTTTATACAATAAATAATGTAACTGACATAAAACATAATACGATTTATACGATACATAATGTAGTCGATACATAACATCATGAAGCTCATACAAAACATAATGTAATGACACATAACATAATTAAAAAACACAGGATATAATAAAGTGTGGGCAATATAGAACGATGTTTCAGCACTACATAAGTAGATTAGATTATATCATGTATTTGTTTCTTAGCATCAGACAGCTATGGCGTTCCATATTACTGTGTAAAAGTTGGGTTTAATGGGGTGTAGGTGTGTTTTCATGATGAAGTGATAGATATGGACGGTCTGATTAAAACTGTATGTATTACTGGTATTTTATTCTGATTTGCGTTGTTCGGTTTCAGCCCTTGCCGTTTAAAATGGCATTTCACATGTTGATGCCATTACTGCAACCTATACCAGTTTCTTTATAACTCTTATTGTTTGTTTATTTATTTATTTAATTAATAATTTGTTTGCCTGTTTATTTACTTACCCATTACGATTACACATCCATCTTTCATATCTGATGAACTTTATTATACTTTTCTTATTTTTACTCCAAACATAGGTTCAGTGTGCTCGTTAGAACCGCTTCATTGAGGCGGCTCTAACGAGTACCCACATCTTATGTCTAGGAACAGAAATAAGAAAAATAATGTATACCCCTGTAAACCCCAGTTTTCACTATATAAAGTGGGGTGTAGAGGGGTGTTCATCACATGGACTTGTTAGCGTGTTGACTTTGTATTGTTGATGGACCGTAATAACCATTTTCACCAAATTAAATATGAAGAAGACAAATCTTACAGGTAAGACATCTGGCAGCAATAAATTCTCTACACTAGCATATCATATTGCTCTCAGACCAATTTAACATGTTTTGTTTAGATCACAGAGCAGATAAGCAATCGCTCCTCAAGAGCGGGTCTCTCTGTATAAAACTTCATACTGATTAACATTTGTTTACGTTTTCTCAGAGGAGTGAAATTTTCTAGATTTAATACATTCTAAGCAACTGCAGAAGAAACTGGTTTACTGAAATTAATCTAACCCGTATATATATGCGGCCCCCGCCCATCGGAGCTTGAAGAAATAGATTGGCTGCATGATGTTTCCCCACATAGCTGAAACCGACCCCACACGAGTACTGGCAAACCACTTAGACAATCTAAGCCTGCCCAAGGCAAAGCGGTGCGAGTCGGACCGTCCAACCCTATTGATTCTATTGGGCGACAAGGCTTGAGATGTCAATTCATCTCAATGTCGGGTAAAAGTCCCACAAAATTGGAAGCAACGACTCCAAAATGACCTATTCAGTGTTTACGGGGACGTTAAACATCAAATCAATCAAAATCAATCTTGTTTTTTTTTTTTTTTTTTTTTATTTGAGGTTAAACATCCCCGTCAATGGTGTATAGGTCATTTTGGAGACGCTGCTACCAATTTTGTGGGACTTTTACCCGACAATGAGATGAAATGACATCTCAAGCCGTGTGTGTCGCCCAATGAAACCAATGGGGTTTATAAGCATGGACGGTCCGACTCGCACCGCTTTGCCTGGTCAGGCTTAGATCCTCTAAGCGGTTTACCAGTACTCGTGTGCGGTTGGTTTCAGCTCTGCGTGGAAGCATCATGCAGCCCATCTATTTCTTCAACCCCCGATGGGCAGGGACCGCTCTATACTGCAGAAGAAACTGGTTTAACTCAGATATATCTTTGGACAGGTCTGTTTCTACTCGTAAAACAAGGGGTGGCAGAATTATTTTATTTATTGTACGGTTTATAAAAATCCCTAAAGAAAGACAATAAGCCTAAAGTACCTTAAGTAAAATCAAAGCGCCAAAGGCACTGAAATGACAGATTCTATGAGAAAATCATAACACTGAAAACCTTTCTAAAAAGAGCTTAAAATTTAGAAAGGTAGTTCTGCAAATTCCAATATATGATATGTTTGCAGATGTCTATAGACCGGAGGTATTATGAAACGCCATTCGGTGATTCATTTTTTTTTTTAAAGAAACTATTTACGTTTTCAAAACCAAACATTAAAATTCGAGTTTTAACAATGCTACTGTCCATAAGTAACAGTTTTTGTCTGGTCGGTTGTGGACACCTCTACCCAAAGATACTCTATGGGAAAGAGATCGGAGGAGAAAGGCTGGCTAGTCCAGTACATGAATTCCATTGGCTTGAAGACATTTATGAGTAAGAACAGCACAATGAGCCCGCTCGTAATCCTGCTGGATAAGATATTCCGGATTCGAGCGTAAACAAATAAATGGAACCATGTGAGGCCGAAGCACTTGATTGATGTAACGTCTGGCTGTTCAATCCACGTCTCAGCTATGATCTGGAATGTTCTTAATGACACTAAGCTGCGTTCGCTAACAACACGCAATAGCTCGCCACACAATTACTCTTATTTCATCCGATATGTCATGCTCTATTACGCACGCGTCGCCTCGGCATACCTTACACCTATACGTCGAAACACCCGGAAACGACAACCGGCGTGATTCACGCTGAAGTGCGTTTGTCACTGAAACGCATATGTCATTCGCTTAGACGCCAATTTACGTATTTCATGCACTAGCGTAAGTGTTCCGTACTGTGCCGACGCGTTAACTTTGGTCACGACAGGGACGTCTAGCTCTCAGACGTGCATCGCATAAGGGCGACGATCAGTGTCAGTGCTTATTAGTCGGTATTTGAGACCCCTTGTTTATCTACAGGTACAGTGTAGCAGCTCCCGGCGGAAATCTGTTTCGCATATGCGTCTGACGGTCGAATCGATCTTGACGTACTGACGTCGGTCTTCCGCTACGTCGACGTCCACTAGCGTCTTCTGTATATCAGTAGGGCATCAGAGTGGCCAGCGTAGGTAGATTTAAAAACAAAATTCTCGTGCGTCGATTCGATGGGACTACTTCCGATTTTGATGCTCCCATTGGACTTACTATTTTCACATAAAATTACGTGATTGTCGTTTATTTTTTAGCTTTGACAAAGATAAAAGCGATATATATAAATATTGCTGTATTCAATATAAAGACTAAAACCTAAATAAGCATTTTGGTGTGGGCAGACCAAGGGTTTGAAAATGGCGAATTTTCAACCATGCCGGTACCATCGGGGAAAACAAAAATAAACTATTATAATATTCCTCGCGATTATTCTCACCTATATCATCAATTCCGGCATATATTTATCTGTTCACCTTGAAATTTGTGCCAAAATCGGCGAGGGAGCATTTTTTTGTGCCATTTTTTTCTACCCACTTCCGGTCGAAACGTGGGTACAAAACCATTTTTTCTTTCCAAAATGGCAGGTTTGGCTAAAAGTTTTAAGTGAAACTCACAGAATTCCCCTGTCTATCTATCTATCTTCTGATATCTCCTGTATTTGAAAACAACGAATGAAAAGCGAGTTGAATACAAGTCTTGTAGTACCATACTCATCTTCTTCACTGAACAATCTACCTTTCAACCATGTTTGTTTATAATTTACATCAAAAATTTTGTCAATACACTGAATGTACAGTTTATTTACACAAGCATGACACGGCTGTGTAGACAGTTTGGTGTGACGAAATCATATTAAATTACGTCATATTAAATGACGTCAGTAAATCTTATCGACTAAATCAAAGTCCGCATACTACTGATTTTTTTTTTAACTGACAGATTCAGGGGTAACAACCTACGTCATAGCAGAGATGTCGTACCCATTTCAGGAGCAGCCATATTGGTCTAAATAGGGTAAATAAAATGCTTCAAATTTGATATGTACATTACGAGCCTTCAGAAAACACACTTCACACACTGGTAAAGGCAAGCGCGCAGGGTAAGGAACAAACACACCGGATAAGGAAATTTTTCCGATCAGGATAAAAAAGAAAATGGCGGAATGGGTATCACATGTGCAGGTTTGTTGTTGTTCTAGATCTCGTGTTATGGTTACGGATCAATACGGCTGCTCACATTAGCTTCACGGAAGACACATATCATTCACAAATTTACATTCGATGGTCCGAATTCGACATTTACATCCAGTCAAACGGAGAACCGGACACAGTGGGGCTACTCCACCGCGAAATCTCATTATTTTACATGAAACGCTCTTCTGGGAAGATGGCATGCACCTTTTTGTTGGTTGTAGACATACACATGATAACTCGGATTGTTGCAAATACGATTTAAGGAAAATTTGAAATTAAAAGGCCCACAGTGAGAAATCCTAGTTCAATTTTCAATACAACGCCCACGGGCAAGGAGATGGGTACAACGCATATGATAAGACACAAAATTTTCCGGGGAAAATGGTTGTTGTATGGCCGTAGCACTAGTAAATTTCCATCTCAGATTAGGTTTTCCGATATTAATAATTAGTCCTACATAGTTTAAAGCACCAATTGTTACCTTTAGGAAACGTCCAAAGTTTGTGTGCATTGTTTTGGCATGCGCATTGCTGAGGTTCTAGCAATATAATCATCCCCTAAGGGGGATAGATGGATTGGGTTCATCGTGATCATGAATTAGAGAAATGATGTATTTGTCCATGCAGTATTTCTGGTAGAAAATTGAATGCTTGTTCTTTTGGCTGAAAATAAGGTAGATAACTTCGCCAAATTCGTGAGACATACCTATTACATGGTCATTAAAGGGCCTTATATGATTTGGCTTCTTTTTGACCCTCACTCAAATCCTCTTCAGTGTGCGACGTTTCACTTGCTAACAGACGTCGTTAATGGAAACATACATAGAAACGAGTTGTTTCGTCTTCAAGTATTTTCAGCATAACTTGGCGTTTGATGCGCCTGTATTGAGATAATAAATTGTGCCGAAAATAGTAAGAAAAGTGTGATAAAAGTATACCCCTTCGAAAGAAAAAGACAATAGAAAGTGCCATTAGAAACCCGGTTTCAATTGGCGCATTAATGAAGAAAATCCCAACTGACCAAAATAATGTTTTTTCATCATTTTAAATGCAAGAAACAATATTTCAGATATAATTAGTGCATTTTAGACTAAAATTCAGTATGTTCCCAGATTTCAGTTAATGAAGAAAATCCCAACTGACGAAAAAAATAATGTTTTTTCATGATTTTTTATTCCAAAAAAAAACAATATTTTAGATATAATTAGTGCATTTTAGACTAAAATTCAGTATGTTCCCAGATTTCAGTTAATATATCAGGTAGCACTGCTCATCGTTTGTACACTAAGCGAGTCGTATCTTGTTACCCCACCCACTTGCGTTACCATCGAGATATGCGAAAAATGAAAAATTACAGGATCAAAATGAAACAGGTATCAAATTATTCCTTGGTTTCTAACTAAGAAAATGAGTAATAACAACATATATTTGGCTTTACTATGAACGGAGTTATGGCAATTTTATATTGACATTTCTGATAATGGCCAAAAATTAATTTATGAAAAAATAAACACAGAGTTCACAGTTCATTTTGTTTTTTATATATATTTTCATCACATGTTAACATATCAAAATTGTATCTGTATACAAAATATAAAATATGTACAGGCAAGGCTAGGCTATTATATTTTGAAAGCCATAAAGGTGACAAATTTTGCAATTTCGGTCACAATCAGCTGGGGGTAGGGGTAAAGTCATGGTAAAAACATACCTTATTTGTGAATGACCAAACATTTTATTGATTTGTTTTTCTTTGAAGTTGTATCTTTTCATATAACTTCCTTTGGCTATCAATCACCATACAACATTTATGAAACAAATATTCCGGGGGGGGGGGGGGGGGGATGCAGATATAATTGGAGATCTTAACAGGCCCTTTGTACGCAGTTCGTCGTCGGATATAAGGCAAATATTGTTTGTTTGATTTGAGGTTTAACGTCCCCGTCAACACTGTAAAGGTCATTTTGGAGACGTTGCTTCCAATTTTGTGGGAATTTTACCCGACACTGAGATGAAACGACTTCGCAAGCCCTGCCGCCAAATGAAACCAATAGGCTTTATAAGCATGGGCGGGTCGACTCGCACCACTTTGCCTGGGCAGGCTTATATCCTCTAAGCAGTTTACCAGTACTCGTGTGTGGGTCGGTTTCAGCTCTGCGTGGAAGCATCATGCAGCCCATCTTTTTCTTAAGCCCCGATGGGCAAGGCAAATATTAAAGTATGTACATGTATTGGTAACTGAATGATTATGCCGGCCTCGGTAGCTCAGTCGGATTCGCGTCTGATGGTGATCAGGAGGGCAGGGGTTCGACACCTGCGGGGGTCGGCAACATTCTTTCATGGAGATTGATCATGAAACCTTTTCTACGGTCATTCTCTCCCTTCCGCTGATTCAAGAAGGGCAGTTGCCAGTTTCTGGCGAAAGAATGTACAGTGTACTGGTTAACCGCTTACGTATAAGCCTGCCTAGGAAAAGTGTGGATAGGTAAACTGACCGGCTCAAAAATGACCTAAAATAGTGTTGACGGTGCCGTTAAACTCTTAAACAAACAAACAAACCAAGAGGCATTACTGAAAACCAACCCAAAACATTTAAATATCAATTTGCACAGGACATTATATTAGCCTTGCCAAGTTGTCCTACCCAATATATTTTTACGGACCACATTCTTCTTGGCCGAATTCTCCTAGGTCAAATCGTCCGGGCCAAATCGTCCTAGATTCATAGTGTATGTGTGTGTGTGGGGGGGGGGGGGGGTGTAGGGGGGTACATTGCTAGAAACAGAGCAATGCAATGCACAAAAACGTTGAACGTTTCCTAAAGATCACAATTGGTGCTTTAAACTATGTAGGACTAATTATTAATATCGGAAAACCTAAGCTGAGATGGAAATTTCCTAGTGCTTCGACCATACAACAACCATTTTCCCAGGAAAATTTTGTGTCTTATCATATGCGTTGTACCCATTTCCTTGCCCGTGGGCGTTGTATTGAAAATTGAACCAGGATTTCTCGCTGCGTGCCTTCTAATTTCAAATTTTCCTTAAATCGTATTTGCAACAGTCCGATTTATCATGTGTATGTTTACAACCAACAAATCAAAGTACTGAAAGTACTGAGGAAAGTTGATTTATGAGGAATACTTATTATATAACAATGTTAGTCGTAGATCAAGCAGTTATCTAGATATTTTGTTGAAAAAATAATATAGAGACTAACTTCCCATATCACAGGTCCTGGTTTATGAATGCCATTTGACGTGTCACCAGTTACAATTCTGATTCTGGTTCTGATTTGACAAGGTCCAAGTGGGTTAAAAATTCGACAAAGAAAAAATGATTCATCGATTGTTTTGAGTTTAACGACAGGTCAACCCTAGTGGCTCATTTTGTCTTCTCCAAGAGAAAGGGGAAAAGAGATAGAAGAGACAGTAGAGGAGATGATTTGTTTGTTTGTTTGTTTGTTTGATTTGAGGTTTAACGTCCCCGTCGACACTGTAAAGGTCATTTTGGAGACGTTGCTTCCAATTTGTGGGACTTTTACCCGGTATTGAGATGAAATGACATCTCAAGCCCTGCCCCCAATGAAGCCAATAGTGTTCATACGCATGGACGGGCCGATTCGCACCGCTTTGCCTGGACAGGCTTAAATCCTCTAAGCAGTTTACCAGTACTCATGTGCGGGTCGGTTTCAGCTCTGCGTGGAAGCATCATGCAGCCCATATATTTCTTCAAGCCCCGATGGGCAGGGCCGTTGTAGAGAAGATGAAAGTGAGGAACAGAGGAGAAAGAGGAAAATGAAAGGAAGTTAGAAACAGAAGAAATATCAACACTCCCTCACTCTACCGTTACCTGCTGCAAGGACAGCAGGTGTTGCCCAACTCCGCCATTGCCTCACTCAACTACCCCCGCGAAGAAAATACGGAAGAAAGAAAGAAAAACGTGCCTGCCAATTTCTTCATGGTCCAACCATAAATTTCTAAATTAGCTCAGTACATGTCTGCTAATAATATTACAGAGAAGTTCTCCTAGCGGGCATTTGATGTCTTAGCAACGTCGCATCAACGTCGCATTGGTACGACGATGCACATACGTTGTGCAGCCGCTTGGAGCTATGTTCCTTCGGGCGTCGGGACATAATCAAAGCGCCAAAGACACTGAAATGACAGATTCTATGAGAAAATCATAACACTGTGAAAACTTTACAGAAAACCTTTCTAAAAAGATCCTAAAATTTAGAAAAGTAGTTCTGCAATTTCCATTATATGATATGTTTGCGGATGTCTATAGACCGGTGGTATTATTAAATGCCATTCGATGTTTCAAATTTTTGAAAGAAACCATTTACGTTTTCTGAACCAAACATTAAACTTCAAGTTTTAACAATGCTACTGTCCATAAGTAACAGTTTTTGTCTGGTCGGTTGTGGATACCTCTCCAAAAGATACTCAATGGGAAAGAGATCGGAGGAGAAAGGCTGGCTAGCCCAGTACATGAATTCCACTTGCCTGGAGACATTGTTTTAGTAAGAACAGCACTATGAGCCCGCGAGTAATCCTGCTGGACAAAAAAAAAAAACGGATTCTGAGCGTAAACAAATAAATGGAACCACGTGAGGCCGACGCACTTGATTGATGTAACGTCTAGCTGTTCAGTTCACGTCTCAGCCTTGATCTTGAATGTTCTTAATGACACTAAGCTGCGTTCGCTAACTACATGCAATAGCGCGCCACACAATTACGCTTATTCCATCCAATATGTCATGCTCTATTACGCACGAGTCGCCTCGGCATACCTTACACCTATACGTCGAAACACCTCGAAACGGCAATCGGCGTGGTTCACGCTGAAGTGCAATTGTCACGGAAACGCATATCACGTCAGTCGCTAAGATGGCAATTTACGTATTTCATGCACCAGCGTAAGTGATCCATACTGTGTAATGTCAACGTGTTATTTTTGGTCACGACAGGGACGTCTAGCTCTAAAACGTGCATCGCATAAGGGCGACGAACAGTGTCAGTGCTTATTAGTCGGTAGTTGGGACCCTTGTTTAGCTACAGGTACAGTGTAGCAGCTGCTGGCGGAAATCTGTTTCGCATATGCGTTTGTCGGATGAATCGATCCTGACGTACTGACGTCTTCCGCTACGTCGATGTCCACTAGCGTCTTCTGTTTATAGTAAGATGTCGCTCCAGTAGGCGATAGATCACACACATGTGGCGCCAAAAATCAGAGTCAACATCATCCACTTTACGACCAGCTTCTAACTGTCCATTAGAAGCCTCCGTGGTGTAGTGGTTATGCTACTTGTAAACCAGGGGTCGCAGGATCGATCCCGGGCTTCTCTAGACTTTTAAACCGAGGTATCGTCTCCGTATGTCCTGAGCTGTTGGTGGGACGTAAAACTCAAACACTCACTCACCCAATCTAACAGTGAAGGGGCACGCTTACGATCCTTTAATGAAAAATGTTGCAATACGCTCTCACTTAAAAAATAAGTTTCTTCTTTTCTAGGCACGATATTACATCACACATCAAAAGTTTGATCCTGAACATGTGGTTTCTGTCAGTACTGGTGTGAAGGTGGTACACAGGATCGTGACCGGACTGGTAACCATACGTCACGGTTGAATGATTGAACATTTTTAGCTTAAGGGCATGGTGCCTAAGCGTGTTGGAATCATGCAATCGTTTGGTTTCAGAATCAAAGCACTGAAAGTGTTTGTGGGATGTAGGTTGGGGTAATAGTCCTGGGCTGAGATTTAAACTGTTTAATCTAACTCTGAAATTCCAAACAAATAGTGAAGATTTTTATAAGAAGCGGATTCTCCAGCGTCCGATCTTGCTCTACTCTGTTTGCCAAGCTCACCCTATGATTCCAGGATAACCCTCTTCAGTCTTATGGAATACCCTGATCTCACTGTGGCTATTTTCTGCACGAAAAAGGTTATTCTGAGAAGTCAGTGATAGTCACATAGATCTTAGCTCTGAATCGCTTTTCTTATTAGTAACTTTGGGTCGAATGCCTAACAATCAACCCAAACATAGCCGCGTCGTTTGTCAGTGTTGGGTACATGTAAGTGTTATCTGTAAAATCTGCAGTTGAATCAAATGTTGGATCTGGCAAAAACTGTAGACTCAGTTCAAACGCCGCAGAGCACGGTGCTGATCTTGTTCTACACATTTTTTGCATCAGTTACTAACATCTTGAGTTTAGACGAATCGGTCCAAGTCCCCGTTAATGACCAGCCTTCATTAGGGACAATCGGCATGAGTTTATGGAGTGTACTCTTCCATCACTGAAGTTGGGCTCGTCCATTCTGCTAAATATGGCACCTAAAATTGTATCACAGGACCTACACTGTGTGCATAGGTATCTGTACCATATTCCAGGGTTGAAAGGGACAGCCTTTCTCGCAAAGTCTAATATACACCTAAGTTGTAACTGACCTAGACTTGACCTCGAAAGCCAGAAAACCCATTGCTATTCTTGTCTGCAGTTGAGCTGGTCCAATAGCAGGCTGGTCTTTAAGGATTAAATATTGATGGCACTTGATTTAAACAACACGTGTTTTGTAATATTAGAGCTCTCGAAAGCAGGCGAATTGTAGGTCAGTAAAGGGTTGTGTTAAGCTAACTCTTTTAACCCTGTAGACCGGTGCAGACGCCGAGGTAGAAATACACTGCATCTATGCAAACATTGTAGATCCTGATAAGACGGCACGTAGCTAGAACGTCTCGCCAGAATCTACATGTACACTGTTTGCCATCCTGTCAATGAACTAATCAGAAATCGTTTTCTATAAGAATATATTTAAGGCAAGAAGAGTCCTGTTTAGAAACTCAGGGATGAAAGAGTAAAACATAAATATCACCGAAAAGTGCGTAGGAAAATAGTTCCAGAGTACTGTTTTCTTTTCAGAATTCGTCTTTCTGTGCCAATTTATATTCAATTCGTATAAAGTCTCGAAAACTGAAATATTTTGAAAGACGTTCCATGCGGGGCCGGCCTGCAAAATTAATTTTCAAGAGTTCATTTGGACTATTTTATGCAGCGAACGAACAGCGGAAGTGGAGCAACGCGGTCCAGTACCGGAAGTAGAAATGTAGTGACAAAGAAACTTGATTTAAATCAAAGTACTGAAAGTACTGAGGAAAGTTGATTTATGACGTATATTCACCATGATAAAATGGTAGTGGTAGATTAAACAGTTCTCTAAGTATCTTTTTGACAACGTTGAAAAAGGAGTTTAACCAAGTTCGACTAAGAAAAAAATTCCTGTTGCTTGTTATTGTCCTCGTGGCAATCACTGACCATCTGACTGACGCCGACCCTGAACAAAATCCAGGTATTGGTTATTGATAGCACCCCTAAGATGTCAGAGCGGAACGTCAGAAGAAAATTCTGGACTGTGCTTGTTTGTTTGCTTGATTTGACGTTTAACATCCCCGTCAACACTGACTAGGTCATTTAGAGACGTTGCTTCAAATTTTGTGAGACTTTTACCCAACACTAAAATGAAATGACATAATTATCAAGCTACACGCAATGAAACCAAATAGGCTTGTGGCATGGACGGTCCAATTCGCACCACTTTGCCTGGGCAGGCTTAGATCCTCTAAGCGGTTTACCAGTACTCATGTGGGGTCGAATTCAGCTCGGCGTGGAAGTTTCTTGCAGTCCGTCTATTTCTTCAAGCCCTGATGGGCGGGGGCGGTAGGACTGTGCTCGTGCATTTGGCCATTGGCAAACAGAACCTTCATAATCAGACGTCACATAATGCGGTGTCCGATCAGATCTAATGTACCTGCTTAAACGAACAGTCCGATTCTCAGTTCATGACTATTCTCCAAACTTACATTCAGAGACGATCGATCCACCAGTTCTCTCAGCACTTTGATTAATTGAGTATTTACGCAAATACGCTGTTTATCTGGAGCACTGGACGGGAGTGAACTTTAAAACCTATTGCTTTCTTTCGGCGAGTCATGGGTCTCCAAAAATGAAGTGTATATTGCTTTCGGACACGTTACAGCAGAGCCCTTTAATTTCTACATTTTAAACAGTGGAGACGCTTCGACTTAGATCCGTCTTCCCAAGTGTCTATAAAACGATTGCATATGCATCCAAAAATTCAAAGCTTCCTTTTATAACACTGAAGGGTCTGATTCGAGGTCACAGAATGAGGTGTCTGATCAGTGGCTTCTGAATTTGCTTAACCAATATATGACACTGGAATCTTCCAACAAATAAGTTCGGAACAGGATTGTCAGATTTGTTTTCTTAAAGGTAGGTTTTGCAAGAATATATGTTTTTTTTAGCAATCAATGCAGACTCAGATCAGACGCCAAGTCGTGCTGCGTCTGATCTGGGCCTACAATACTTACATGCCATAAAAAGTGACGCTAGTTATAAATGGGCTAATGTCCAGTTCGGAAACCGAGGGGTGAAAGGGAAGGAACACCTGTGGAATCAAGTCCGACTTGATATAAAAGGATACACCGAGTATCATGCCGTAAAAAGTGACGCTAGTTATAAATGGGCTAATGTCCAGTTCGGCAACTGAGGGGTGAAAGGGAAGGAACACCTGTGGAATCAAGTCCGCCTTCTAGAAATCAATGCGCTGGAAAAGGAAATCAGGCAAGTGCTTAATTTGGACTATTTTATGCAGCGAACGAACAGCGGAAGTGTAGTAACGCGGTCCAGTACCGGAAGTAGAAATGCGATGACATATAAACTTGATACAAGTATCAACTTTCAAAAATCAACTTTCAAAAAGTGCATGCCATCTTCCCAGAAGAGAGTTTCATGTAAAATAATGAGATTTCGCGGTGGAGTAGCTCCACTGTGTCCGGTTCTCCGTTTGACTGGGTGTAACTGTCGAAATCGGACCATCGAATATAAATTTGTGAATAATATGTGTCTTCCGTGAAGCTAATGTGAGCAGCCGTATTGATCAGTAACCATAACACGAGATCTAGAACTACAACAAACCTGCACATGTGATACCCATTCCGCCATTTTCTTTTTTATCCTGATCGGAAAAATTTCCTTATCCGGTGTGTTTGTTCCTTACCCTGCGCGCTTGCCTTTACCAGTGTGCTTCAGCTGGTAACGAACAATATTTGCATTCCATCAGTGAGCTAATTACACCTAGAAACATTGAAAAGGCTTCGATAGCTTCGTCACAAGATTTGATTCGGCGCTGTAAACGATGGTAGTTCCGACATCATTGCCAAATCAGCTTGTATCGAGTGTTTTGAAGAAAAGGCCACATTTCAGAGACAGATTTCAGTATGTTTCATTCTTTTATAACCTAATGCACCGACTGCGCCTACTTGTTGTGACAAATGCCTTTTGTGTAGTAAACGCCGACAATTCTACGAATGGTTATGACGTCACTGCTCTGACGTAGGTTGTTCCCCCTGAGATTGGTCTCTCTCGATCTCTCTCTCTCTCTCTCTCTCTCTTGTCGTCATTTCTTTCGGTTCATGGTGCATTCCTTACGCGTATCTGTAAACTTTCATTTTGATTCTCTCTCTCTCTCTCTCTCTCTCTCTCTCTCTCTCTCTCTCTCTCTCTCTCTCTCTCTCTCTCTCTCTCTCTCTCTCTCTCTCTCTCTCTCTCTCTCTCTTGCTAGCATAAAAGAGGGCCAACGTCGGGCCCGGACAGACACGTCGTATCGCTGTCGGCCCGACGTTGGTCCGACATGCTCTGCTGGCTGGGTCTCTCTCTCTCTCTGTCTCTCTGTCTCTCTCTCTCTCTCTCTCTCTCTCTCTCCAAGTATGGATAGATTACCAAAATAATTCAACTCATCAGACTGCACAGCATATTACATAATGTCCCCCCGTAATCCTGAATCATGCGAGAAAAGAATGACTTGACAAGATATCGAAACACGCATGCGTACTCTTCGTAACTCCAAGCAGAATTGGCTCTCAGTTGAAAAAGAATTTTCTTAATATACCACGCTCGCGACAACTCCCACTCAGTCCTTAAGACGGACTGATATGTCCTTGACAAATGTGCGAAAAATAATCTTAATCTGGAGGGGAGCATTTTTTTGTGCCATTTTTTCCCAACATGTGTATCAAAGTACTTTGACGTCAATAAACTGAGGGGCCATTGTTTCGCGGCGTCTGCTAAGTCGGTTTAAGCCTTCACACTCTCTACCCTTTTCTATAGACCTCAGAAAAGATCTTTCTCATTAATTGTCCTTCATTTTTCTCCAATCTACATCTCGTAACAAAATGTAATGGCCTATAAATTACCGGAAGTTCTTGTGATTTTCTTCCTTATTTTTTCTAACAAAATATAGTCCCAACCGGCGGAAGCAGATTGCGAATAGAATCATAGCAACGGCCTTAGATGCCGCCCTACTGTATAGTAAGATGTCGCTCCAATAGACGATAGATCACACACATGTGGCACCCAAAATCAGAGTCAACGTCGTCCGCTTTTCCGACCAGCTTCTAACTGTCCAGGGGCACGCTTACGATCCTTTAATGAAAAATGTTGCACTTCGCTCTCACTAAATGCTTTTTTTTAGAACAAATGTCAGTTTCTTCTTTTCTAGGCACGACCTTACATTACACATCAAAAGTTTGATCCTGAACATGTGGTTTCTATTCGTACTGGTGTGAGGGTGGTGCACAGGATCGACGTGGCCGGATTGGTAACCAGACATCACGGTTGATTGATTTGACCTTTTTAGCTTAGGGGCATGGTGCGTAAGTGTGTTGTAATCGTTTGGTTTCAGAATCCAAGTACTGAGAGTGTGGGGTGTAGGTTGGTGTAATAGGCCTGGGCTGAGATTTAAACTGTTTCATTTAACTCTGAAATTCCAAACAAAAAGTGAAGATTTTGATAAGAAGACGCGTTCGGCAGCGTCTGATTTTGGTCAACACTGTTTGCCAAGCTCACCCTATGATTCCAGGATAACCCTCTTCAGTCTTATGGAATACCCTGATCTCACTGCGGCTATTTTCTACAAGACAAAAAGTTATTCTGACAAGTCAGTGATAGTCACGTAGACATTAGCACTTAAGCGCTTTTCTTATTATCAACTTCGGGTCGAATGCCAAACAATCAACTCAAACATAGCCGCGTCGTTTGTCAGTGTTGGGTACATGTAAGTGTTATATGTTAAATCTGCACACGAATCAGTCAAATGTTGGATCTGGCAAACAATATAAACTCAGTTCAAAAGCCACACAACAGGGTGCTGATCTTGTTCTACACTTTTCTGCATTAGTTACTAACATCTTAAGTTTAAACGAATCAGTCCAAGTCCCCGTTCATGAGCAGCCTGCATTTAGAGACAATCGGCATGAGTGTTGTCAGTGCTTTGATGTATTCACTGCCTTGGGTTTCTGGAGTGCACTCTTCCATCACTGAAGTTGGACTCGTCCATTCTGCTAAATATATGGCACCTAGAATTATATTACAGGACCTACACTAAGTATCTGTACCATATTTCAGGGTTGAAAGGGACAGCCTTTCTTTTCAATTTCTCCACGCAAAGTCAATTTACACCCAAGTTGTAACTGACCTAAACTTGACCGCGAAAGTCAGAAAGAAAACCCATTAATGATCTTGTCTACAGCTAACCTGGTCCAACAGCAGGCTGGTCTTTAAGGATTAAATATTGACAGCACTGATAGAAAACAGTGTAAAACCTGAGCAGACTGCTGAGCAGACGCCGCATTGATCTGGGTTTACAATCTTCGCCAAACCCGTCGCATGATGCAGCTGATTCATATGAAATGCTGAATCGTCAAGTCGTCTGCTTCAAAAGTTGTATTACGCTTACAGGATAACTAATACGCTTGTACAATTTTGATTAATGCGCCAAACCGGACTACATTTTGTGCGGACTCATATTTCTATGGCGGTCAAAGCCGGAAGAAAAAGCCTGAATTACTTTAAACGTGCAGCACAGCAAGAATAGACAGATGGAATCTGTCGTTAATTTAAGGTATGGTGTACGTGCATTTAAGATACAGATTTTTTGCGGCGAAACCCATACCAGTCCCTAGTTATTTCGCATTCTTGGGTAGATACAATGTATGAGAGCGTTTCTTAAATTTATTGTGCCTCGAGAGCAATCGTATTTGCTGACTCTACTATAGAAGTCTATTGAAAAAAAACTTATTTTGTAGGTCTGTAGCCAGAGCACGCTGACAGCGCTGGTGGGTCGGTTATCTGTGAGGGCAGGCTGGACTCTCAATACTGGAACACCGGTCAGAAAAACTGGTTTACTGGGATTAATTTAACCCAGATTTATATTCCGCCTTATACGTGTATCTTTGGACAACAAGAGCTGGCATACAATAATCCTCAAAGACAATATAAAGCAAACCTGATCAGACGCCTGAAATGTCAGTTATGATTGATCATTAAAGGATTAGCCCTAGCCTTATTTACGCGCGGGTTCACGCCGAGAGATTTTGTATATACAACTCTCGTCGCTGTACGCGCGCGTGTGTGTGAACAATCTCAGCAGTCCAAGTATGTAACTACCATTTCATTGGTTTGGTCGCCATGAGGCGGGCAAACCGGGTATAATGACCAGATTGTAGCTGTTCCATGGAGGGGCACGTGACGCGATCAACCAATCAGCTTAAACGATGATGCAATACTATACAGCAATTACAGGAAACAGCCTGTCTGAATAGCGAAACAGACCGAAAAGCAAGCGTTTCAACTCCAATTAAGGGAAATGGATACACCTGGCAGGTGTGGCAGTTTGTCTACCAGTTTTACCGTATTTCGAAACACACCTATTCAAAAACATTGCCATTTTTTGGCCAAAGAAAAAGAAATTTTAAAAAGAAAAATTGGAATATTTGCCTTTTTTGCTCAAAACATAGATTGCGGGGAGTCGACAGAAACGCCTCGACGAGGCGATTCTATCGAGTACCCACAATCCAGTGTCTCAGAGCATGAATACGGAAATTAATGTATACCCCTGCAAACCCGAGCTTTACTATATAAAAGTGTAGATTATATTTTCTTGTCCTTTGGGATCATTGATTCCATTGTGGAATTTTGACAATATCTGAGGGTAACTGATGAGGCCTAATTGACTGAAACTAGCTAGTCTGGTCCAGAAAACATGTACACTCCATATTTTTCAGTTCTATGGTGTATTCCTTGCTTCCAAAGGATAACCCTTTTATAGAACACATACTGTAAATGGCCAATTAATTCGAACAGTAAAAAAAATAAATACTGATCCGGGTGTTGGACTTATTAGAAAATATCAGATTGGAAATTTATCAGTGTTAGAACTGTTTGATCTGAAAGAATTCCATACATTGGATCAGGCTGTGTTCAATATTTTATACAACTACGTTTTTTCCCCGTGGCCCTGTCAATCCGCACGTGATTAGAAGTTATAAATATCACTTATGCAGTGCAGAAAAGTTTGATCTATAAATAAGTCAGTGTGTGCAGGGGGTCTTTGAATGCGATACACATTGTCATTAATGACATTTACACCTATTGAACTATCACTATTCCCTTTAAAATGGGCGAGTCAACTTGTGATCTCAGGAATAACAGAAATTGATTTGTTTCGAGCAAATTCTTTTCTTAAGAGTAGCCCATATCTAGGAAAAAGAAGATGCAGCAGACAAAGTCCAGCTACATGTATATATGGGATGGAATGTTGAAATCCGCACGTGCAGCTACCCAGTGGAGCTAGGCGCATAGATACTTCACCCCCCCCCCCCCACCCCCACCCCCACCTATATTGTTTAAGCGCATAGTGAAGCCTCAGGCGAGACTGCGCAGCCTTGTTTGTGTATTCTCTGTTTACTAATGGGCAGTCTCAAATCAGCGTGAGCCGGGGGCATGTAGCAATTCAATGCCCATCGAAGTAGTCCGGTGAAGACTGATTAGACTGTGCGGATGCAAAACCATCATGTTATTTAGATAGGCAAGTAACAAGAAAAAGAAAATGCGGACATCATACACAAATTTGATCTTCACTTTATGCGCGATGAAACATTTCAAACCTCTTGAACATTGAAGACACACTCCCGATTGCACAAATGTGCAGACTTATCAGTCTTTTCTGTACGCACATGCGCAATAAGTATTTTACTCGAGATAGGAGATCTGAACAGACTGATCCTTGCACTTGGTAGCTTAGGATGTGTTTGTAACGGCGCAAGCAGATTGGGCCGGTCAAATGTACACGCCGTCGTTTTAAGCCGGCGTACGGCGAAAAAAAAAAAGGTTTCAAACGAAGGACCAGATTAGCCTGCGCATCTAGCCAATGTGGCCATAGTTTTCACCTGTTGTTTTTTGATAAGCACAGAGGCCATGGTAGGCACATACGAACAACGAAGACTATTCAGACTGCATGAATGTGCAGGCTGACCTGAGTCTTCCCACCACACCGAATATGACTTATTTTCTTAATTATTTTCCCCGAAATTACTTCCAATAAAATGGGCAGCTTCTCTTGCTCCTCAGAAAACCAGGGTAGCCCAACCAGGTAACCTGAATTAAACTACCTTTTTGCATGCAACAACCATGAATTTCACTCGCACGTGCTAAAAGACCTTCTGTGGAAAAAGGCGGGAAACTCTCAATTAATATTTGTTTGTTTGTTTGTATTGGAGTTTTACGGCCCAGTCAACACTATTAAGGTCGTTTTTGAGCCGGTCAGTTTACCTATCAACACTTTCCTGGGCAGGCTTATACGTAAGCGGTTAACCAGTACAGTGCACATTCTTTCGCCAGAAACTTACAACTGCCCTTCTTGAATCAGCGGAAGAGAGAAAATGACTGTAGAAAAGATTTCATGATCAATCTCCACGAAAGAATGTTGCCGACCCCGGCGGGAGTCGAACCCGCGTCCTCCTGATCACCAGTCAGACGCGCATCCGACTGAGCCACTGAGGCCGGCCTCAATTAATATTAAAGGGGCGCTTCTGCTATCAAAAAGGCATTGAATCAATGCCCCAGCACATGGAAAAAGGGTAACACTGTCACACAAATAATAATGAAAGCTGAAGCTACGCTCCAAGTCTGAGAGCAAAGCGAAAACACTTGCATATCCATGGTGATCCAAGCCTTTGTTGGCCATAATGCTACATCACCGACTAGGATCAGCCTGAACATCGATGCAATGTGATCAGTCTTTGCTGAACCCTTAAATCTTACGAAGTCACAAGGCTAAGTGAAACCCTTTGCCTTGCATACCGGTTGTGGGTGCGCATGTTCAGTGTTTGCAGGTCGTTTAGAAACCAGCGAAGACACACCTTAACGTACCCATTCATGCAATCCGATTAGAGTCTTCGCTGATCGCATGAGCCTGATGCAGACGATGGGATTTTCACAACATAAATAAGCGAAACTCCTGCGGCTCATCAAGGTTGATCTAAGCACTTGCAGCCTGCGTTTCTCGCAGTCTAATCAGTATTCGGTGAGGGTATGAACCTTCCACTACCACAGGGCTATCGAAAGTGAGAGAAGCGAAAACCATTTGCCTTACAAAGTGCATGTTAATCCGAGTCTTTGGAAGTCGCACACATTTCATGCTAAGTTTTCTTTTTTTCGTGCGCTAGCTCATATACGACCAGTACGATGTTGTAATGATAAACTCGGGAACGGTCCGCAATGCTTGTTCTGGATGCATTTTTCGGCATTTTTTTTTTGTGTGTTCGAAGTATTAAAAATTCTGATTTCTGAAAAATTTGGGAGTTCGAATTAAATGAGAAAGTTTTCAGCCACAAATTCGAAATAATTTTGGGTGTTCGAACTGCTAGGGTGTTTCAATTAATTGGTCACCTACCGTATTTTACTTGGTGTGTAGGAATGTGTGGCGGCGGTGAAACGTCTCCCTGCCCTACATCATAGTGTAGATTATATTTTCTTGTCCTTTGGGATTATTGATTCCATTGTGGAATTTGGAAAATATCTTAGGGTCACTGTTGAGGCCTAATTGTCCGAAACTAGCTAGTCTGGCTCAGAAAACATATGCACACCATATTTTTCAGTTCTGTGGTTTATTCTTTGCTTCCAAAGGATAACCCTTTTATAGAACATATTAAAGGGGATTTTTTTTTTTATTTTTTATTTATTTACACAATATTTTAAGAGGGGATCACAATTCTATAGGCATGATTTCGTTATGGAAATACAATTTTAAGGACCTTATAGTTGCTACTCTGTTGGCTCTGTCCAACTGAAAAAGGGGTCTACTCTAAAAGGGGAAGAATTTACTTCTCAAGGGGTCTACTCTAAAAGGGGAGAATTTGCTCGCCAGGAGCAAATTCTTTCCTTTAAGAGTATACCCTTTAGACATATCCAAAGAGAAAGTACTTTTGCAGGAGTAGCAGTCATTTTCGCAAATTTTACGTCTTGCAATGCCATTATGGAGTAAGTCCATGGGGCCATGGAAACGAAAAACAACAGAACATAACTACTACTACTCACAAAGTGTGGCTGGCTATGGTAGCTCAGTCGGATGCAGTCTGACTGGCGATAAGGAAGACTCGGGTTCGATACCTAACGGGGTCGGCAACATTCTTTCGTGGAGATTATGAAATCTTTTCTATGGTCATCCTCTCCCTTCCGCTGATTCAGGAAGGGCAGGGGTCAGTTTTTGGCGACAGAATGTGCACTGAACTGGTAAACCGCTTACGGATAAGCCTGCTCAGGAAAAGCGTGGATAGGTACACTGACATGCTCAAAAAAAGACCCAAAATCAGTGTTGACTGGGCCGTTAAATACAAATAAACAAAACTTGCAAAGTTTACTTCACACAGATAGGAAGAGATTTATATATTCTGAACATCTTTCGGTACGCTCTAATAATAAGTATATGTAAATGTTGGAAAGACAGAACGTTATTTTTCCTCATTTATAAAGATCGCTGGGTGTAACGGGCCTCCGTGGCCTAGTGGATAAGAGTGCTGACTCTTAATCATTAGGTCTCTCAACGGTGTATGTTTGAGCATGGCTCAGGTCACATAATGAGAAGTTCTGCAACGGAAGTTCAGGAGGTTTTTCATCGGGTACTCTAGTTTTCACTCACCTCGATTAACGATCGGCTTGATGTGAGTGAAATAATCTTGAAAGGATCGTAAAACCAAACATAAAAAGATCGCTGGGTGTGTAAAAACAATTTCATGTCTTTGCTACTAGAATTAACGTCAGTGCCAAGGTCGAAGGTTCTAACTCTTCCAAATATATAAAATATTAATGGAACGAAACAAAGTCATAACGTTGATGGGTCGCTGTTTATTGTTCTTGAGCCCAGCACAGATAGCAATAGTTTCTTTTCAAAAACTTCATGACTACTAAGTTACCTGCCACCAGTTACAGACAGAGTTGTTAAAAGACTTTTTGGCGCATTCGATGGGAGCTATTGTATCTGATAAGCCGAGAGTGGTGTTCTTTATTTCCACTCAATACTTGACGTTTTACTAATCAGTTTCTTTTACAATTAAATTGTGATCCAGAAAGATATACAAAAGGATAGCAAATTTCAGGTTTTTGCGGAGGTACCGCTCAAAGAAACTGCCGAGGTTTAAGATACAGTCTGATTCGCAGCACTTTGTCTGGGCAGGCTTAGATCTTCCTAGGCGGTTCAGCAATACTTCAAAGTTCGGTTGGTTTCAGCTCAATCAGTCCAATATATTGCCCCAAGGTCTGATCGGCCCCCGTCCATCGAGGATTGAAGAAATAGATTGGGCTGCATGATGCTTCCACGCAGAGCTGATACCGGCCGCTAGAATCGCCTAGAAAGTCTAAGCCTGCCCAGGAAAAGTGGCTCGAGTCGGACCGTTCATGCATTTCAACCATTTAGTTACATTGGGTGACAGGGCTTGAGAAGGAGTTTTATCTGGCCGTTTTATCTCAGTACTGAGTAAAAGTCCCACAACATTTGAAGCAATGTCTCAAAAAGACCCATTCAGTGTTTACAGGGACGTTAACAACAAATGAAATAGATAACCAAGGCCCTACAGAAGGCCTGATGACTTAGGAAAAATCTTTTCATATGCCCGTTTGAAAAACAACAATAACAAAAAAAAAAAAAAAAAAAAAAAAAACGGTCGTTTTAAGTTACGGGGTTAGTGTCCGTCCGTCCGTTCTTAAACTTTTTTTCGTTTCCGTATAAATCCTACTATACAGTTTTCATCCGATCAAGCCTAAAATGTGTATGTAGTAAGGCTAAGATGTGAAGATATGCCACCAAATATTAACAGAGTTATGACCCTTTGAAAAATTCGGTTTACATTTTTGTTTGGTTAAGTTTTGTGCTATACATGTGCAAACCATATGTAAGTTACATTTAGTTTATACATGTACTTGTCATGGCGTTAAACAATTTACCACAGAATACTCATCACTACCTATACCCTTCCTGATACCAGGGTCACAGACTTCGAAATTTTATATACACGTTTTGTATTAAAGTTTATATTTTTGTATTCAAAAAATGCACTTAGTGGGATAACGATATCAGCTGGCTCAAATCAGAATGTAGACTGACAAGACCAAACCTATTGGATGCTTTTTGAAAGCAGCCAACTTGTTTAATTTAACTACGAGCTATATCAAATGACGGTCCCATTGACCTCTGGCCTGACATTAACACTAATAACCCCCGGTATTCGTGACATCCCATGTAATTACCGTAATGAATTGATGCTCTCTGTTAACATATTTTCACCTTTCACAGTTCAACTGCTCGCTGCATTTGCGTTTTGACATTACATACAACGTTTGTGAAACGTCGTATCAACGTCCATGCAACGCCATGACGTTGCATCTACGTTACTTAGACGTCATAAACATGATGGGCTATTTCAGCTTTACAGTTAAATTCCGCAATTAAGACACTAATTTTGCTTTAAAAAGCTTATTTAGAAAGGTCCAGTTATTCTTTCTTCGTGTTTTCTTCACACAATGTCCTCTGATCAGGGACCACCTTTGTGACTGTTCAAAAGTTGTCTTAAAGAACAGTCCCAAAGGTGGTCTTAATATAGGAATTTTACTGTTTTTATTTTTATTTATTTTATTATTACTATTTTCATTTCAACTACATACAGTAACGATAAATTCTGTGACTGCGATAAAACGTAAATGGTGAATTTTTGGAACTTATTTATTGATATAGTTACCTTTCACTCCTGGGGCAAGTTGTTCAAAGCATCGTAAGCTTAACGAATTCGTTAGCGGTCATATTGTTAACTGTTCTAGCAAGTTTAATATTTAAAATTTGGTTATTTTTGCTGAAAAAAGTGAGCAGCTTTTGCAAATGCAAAAGCATTTGCAAAAGCTGCTCACATTTCTTCAGCAAAAATTAAGCATATTTGCCATAATAAACGATCAAAGTTTTAACGATACGTTAACAAACGACGTCATAAGTTTTGAACAACTGGCCCCTGAACTTCTGGCTCAATTTGTTCAAAACTCATGATGTCGTTAGTAAACATAATTGTCATAACTTTGATGATTTAATAAAGGAAATATGCTAATATTTTTACTGAAAAAATGTGAGCAGCTTTTGCTCTCAGTTTTTTTTTTTTTCAGCGAAAATAACACTATATTAATGATTGTACTTGCTTGAACAGTTACACCCGTGGACACAAAACTGTTCAAACGCCTATGAAGTACTTTTCAATGAATCAAGTTAGTTTGACAAGCAAAATGTCATTCGTCAAAGTACTGAACGCCAAAAGAAACGCCCACAAGTTCAACTTCTGATTATTTCTGCAATCTGTTGAAAATTCGTTTCAAATGTCCTTAATGAACTTCCCAGTCGTCTAACTGTGGTCAGTCACTGTATTGATCTTCACGATACAGTCTGCTCAAGCGTAGCTACACATGTATGGTAAACAGGTTTTCCACGTGCATTGACCTTTTGCAGCCACTTGTTAAAAAAATAAATATGAAACAACAGCCATTTGGGCATGTAACAGGAATCCGAATTAAAACTAAAGGTAACTATATCAATAAATAAGTCAGCCTCGAAAGCGCAGTGGTTATGATCGACAGGTTGTGCGTTCGAATCCGGCCACTGGTATCAAGGTGTGTCCTTGGGCAAGACACGTAATGACACTGCCCCACTCCACCCAGGTGTAAATGGGTAGCAGCGGTGTATAAGCCACTGCCTCTCTCTCACGCGCGCGCGTGAAAACAACCGGAATGAGTGTTCGAGAGCGATTCAATAAGCTTGAAAGAACTAAAATAAATTAGTATAAACTAAAACGCCTAATTTTGCACTGACGTCAGATGCCATGGCTGAATATAAACCAGCGCCACCGAGCCCTTGGACAACCAGACTCTGGAAAAGATTTTCCTTATTTGTGCTCAAAAACATATAGTGTGGGTAATCGTTAGAGACGCCTCAATCTATCATTGGACTGGAAAAACGGAAAAAATTCAAAAATGTTCATACGAAAAATACCATTTCTAGATCTATGAAAGTGGCATTTTAGCACACGGGAGTTTTATCGTAATGGAAAAACTAGACTCTGTTCTTCTGAAATTCTTCCACTTTGACTTTGGACATGTCCAGACCTGAAATTTTGGAATTCAGTCAAAATCATTAATAGTATGAAAAAAGTGTAGCTCCTGATAAAACGACGCCAATCAGTCGTCTCATCTGGGCCTGTGCCGTTTCCAGTCTGCACTCAGAGACAATCAACCCGCCAGTGTTGTTAGTGAGAAACATACGCAGATCAAATTAGTTATTTCATCTAAAAGGCATTCTAGAAAACCTCAGCTTATACATTGTATGTTTCCAAAAAAGTGGGTCATGCAAGGTTTTACGTGCATTAGCTTTCTATTCCTTTTTAAATGATCTACATTCGAACATAGTGTAGATTATATTTTCTTGTCCTTTGGGACCATTGATTCCATTGTGGAATTTTGAAAATATCAGAGGGTCACTGATGAGGCCTGATTGGCCGAAACTAGCTAGTCTGGCCCAGAAAACATGCACACTCCTTGTTTTTCGGTTCTGTGGTGTATTCCTTGCTTCCAAAGGATAACCCTTTTATAGAACATATTCAATGGCTCGAACTAGTTTTGGGGGCGATTGGTATCAACAATAGTGAACAGTAGAGTGAAAACTTGCTAACTGCAAATTCCTTATTCACCGCCAAGAGACAGACATCCATGAGAAAAAAATGCACCATGTTCAAAACAGTTTCGAAAGTTCCCAATATTTAGAAAATGACACTGCCGATGAAACTTATAGAGGATCTTACATGAGTGCTTATGAATTATTGAATTTATTAAACGAGTTTAATAAATTCAATAATACATGAGCACGAATGCAAGATTCTATTTAGCATAGTTCATTTAAAACGCATTTTCTTCACGATTGTTTACAAAAATATCAATATTCCGCCATTAGTAAACGCGACGTCGTTAAGGACGTCGTACGTGTAAGGTTACGGGACGTATCTAGCTAATTTGCATATTTAATCCACTAGTGGATTATCGGAAATATTTCATGGCGTTATTACACTCTCAGACGCGACGTCATATGATAAATAGAGTTTATTTGGTTGTTTTGATCGATTACGGTGAAATAAATCACAAGTGTTCAAAGGCTTCCGAGTAAAAAACGAGTGAGCGATCCATCTATCTATCTATCTATCTATCTATCTATCTATCTATCTATCTATCTATCTATCTATCTATCTATCTATCTATCTAATCTATCTAATCTATCTATCTATCTATCTATAACATTTTGATTTGAGGTTAGACGTTGCTTCCAATTTTTGTGGGCGACTCGAACCACTTTGCCTGGGCAGGCTGATACATTCTAAGCGGTTTACCAGTACCCGTGTGCGATCGGTTTCAGCTTTGCGTCGAAGCATCATGCAGCCAATCTATTGGCTCAAGCTCCGATGGGCGGGCGCACTATCTATCTATCTATCTATCTATCTATCTATCTATCTATCTATCTATCTATCTATCTATCTATCTATCTATCTATCTATCTATCTATCTATCTATCTATCTATCTATCTATCTATCTATCTATCTATCTATCTATCTATCTATCTAGTTAGCTAGCTAGCTAGCTATCTACTTACCTACCTACATATCCATCTATCTATCTATCTATCTATCTATCTATCTATCTATCTTTCTATCTATCTATCTATCTATCTATCTATCTATCTATCTATCTATCTATCTATCTATCTATCTATCTATCTATCTATCTATTTATTCTTGGTTGCCCCCGCCCATATCTATCTATTTATTCTTGGTTGCCCCCGCCCATAGGGGCTAGGAGAAATAGATTGGGCTGCATGCTGCTTCCACGTAGAGCTCAAACAGACCACGCCTGAGTACAGGTCAACCGCTTAGACGGTCTAAGCCTGCCATCCAAGCATGTAAACCCTATTGGTTTCATTTGGCGGCAGGGATTGAGATGTCATTTCATCTCATTGTCGGGTAAAAGTCACACAAAATTGGAAGAAACGTCTCCAAAATGACCTAAATAGTGTTTACGGGGACGTTAAACCTCAAATCAAACAAACAACTCTATTCTTGGCATGTATAAGAACACCTCAAAGAGCCATTCTGATATTAAATGTAATGTAAGGTCATAAAAACTCCTTTCAGCCTGAATGTCTAAGAGTCTGCAGAGCTGATGCCAAAACTGCAATTAAACTTAGCAGAACACTCAGTGAGGCTCCACAGTCACAAATACCTACGACTTTTCATGTGTTTCGGTATTCCACATGCATTACGGAAACACGCCTTTACTAATACATCGTAAATTTTACCGCTAAAAAAATGAAAATTTTCCGATAAAATTTGTGAACCTGGCAGATTTTTCCGCCATTTTTCAAAGGTCTACAACTTTAGGGACTTCCTCTTCACTTTTCTATAAGCCCTTTCCCACAGAAAAAGGGGTCTACTCTTAAAGGGAAGAATTTGCTCCTCAGCAAATTCTTTCCTTTAAGAGTTGACCCCTATTGACATGGGAGACAAAAATACTTTTGCAGGAGTTGCCTCTCCTAAGCTTCGGGCACAACTATCAAGGTTTATGGACTGCCCGAGGGCCAGGGTCTGGACCGCCGGGTTGGTATGGCCCTCGCCTGCCTCGAGCAGTCCATAAACCTGGATAATGGATAAGTCCATATACATAGATAAGTCCATAAACCTTGATAAAGCTTACTATTGTATAACCTTTACCACCTTCTGCACTAATTCCGCAGACAACACATTGTTGATATTTGTCTTATTTTCTCCATGAGATGTCAAATCCTGTTTTCTGGCAAAATTAGAGAAATAATTCAAAATTCTGTCTGCAGCGAAAAAACACCCAGCATGCAGCGCGTTAAATGCCAGTATTGTTTACGTGACGGGCCACAACAATTGTCGATTTGCATGTTAATGCCAGTGGTTCCAAAAAAAAAATCTTGTAACCTTGGAATTTGTAACCTTGGAATTTGTACGTTGATGCAAGAATATAATTAAACCAGAATGACAAAAAAAAATCTATTTTCAAGGCAGTACCGTAAATGTCGGTAATATAACCAAGCCATCATGCTAACAAGTCCATGTAAATACCCTCGTAAATCCCACTTTATAAAGAGAAAAGTAGGTTTAACGGGGATGCATTGTTTTCTTATTTTTGCAAATGTGACTGGGGCCGTTATATAAAATGTGATATTTCCTTGTTTCAGATCAAAAACATAGATTGTTGAGGCGGTTCTAACGAACTGTTGAACACCCACAATCTATGCTCTAAGGAAAGATCACATTTTTTCTCAGAAAATGTCAGTTTTAGAACCAATGAATTATGTAACAAGGATATGACTTTACCCTAATGAACCCAGGTTGCCTATACTATAATGTTATTAATCAAGTAATTTCGTATTGGACCAGTAACTGGGACAATACGAAATTACTTGATTAATGACAATTTTATTAATTGACGCAATTGAAAACATGATTTATGATTTTTGAATATTGGTTGACCTGGTGTAATACAGGATAATCAATTAATAGAATGTTTTGATTTTTTGCTTTTTTCAACTGGGTTTAAGGTTTAAGGCCCTTTCAAGACATGCGCTCTCATTAATCAGAAGTGGGCAAAATCTGTATTCCCCGAAGAAAAAGCACCATACCAACAGTTGTAGGATAGGCTTCAGATTTGTGACGCGTCGAAAGCGAGGCCGAACAGACACATCACGAAAACGCACCTATATTATTTTGATCCCCTTTAACCCCACTTTTATATAGTAAAACTTGGGTTTACAGGGGTAAAATTTCCATTCTCTATCATTATGTACATTTCGAGCGATTTGATTGGTTTTACATTTCAATAAATTCCATCAGCTGTTTCACACAGCGACAGGAAGTAATATAACGTGACGTCAAAGAGCACGTTTTTAACACGCGCGTTACATTATGACGCCAACAGCGTTCGATTAAAAGTTTGGAAACTATTTTTATCATATGACGTCGCGTCTGAGAGTGTAATAACGCCATGTAATATTTTCGATAATCCACTAGTGGATTAAATATGCAAATTAGCCAGATACGTCCCGTAACATTACATGTATGACGTCCTTAACAACGTCGCGTTTACTAATGGCGGAATATTGACAATTTTGTTAAATAATCGTTAATAAAATGCGTTTTAAATGTCATATGATAAATAGAATCTTGTATTCGTGTATTATTGAATTTATTAAACGCGTTGAAGAAAAGTTATCTCTTTTCCTCAACTCGTTTAATAAATTCAATAATACATGAGCACTGATGTAAGATCCTCTATTAAAACGTTAAATGTTAGAAGATAAATAAATTGAATTAAAAGACGTTTTTTTTTTTTGTTTTTTTTTTTTTTTTTTTTTCTTGGAGTACTGGTGGGTCGATTGTCTCTGTTTGTAGGCTGGGGAAATAGTCATGAATTGATATCTAAACTGTTTCATTACGCTCTTAAATTCCATTTTTTTAGCAAACGGTATAGACCCTGGGCAGCCGCGTTCTGAGTAAGCCCAACCCGTGATCGTACGCAATACTCTGACCTCAAAGCGGCTATTTTTTTATAAATTCCCTTTATTCCGACAAGTCGGTGATAGTCACGTGGACTTTAGCACTAAAGAGCTTTTATGCTTAGTAACTTTGGGTCGATTGACAAACAATCGACCCAAAACACATTTCAATACTTGTGGGTCCTTTCTTTTCATTGTGCAGTGATGTTTTTTTGTGACCAGAACGATGGTCGACACTATTTTATACGTTATGATGACCTTGAAATTAATACCCAAATATTTAGAGGATTTACTACAGATATGCCGCATAAGAGGCATGTTATTCCAGTTCATGGCATCCCACGCACATCTATCAATTTTATGACATGTTCCTCAAGTGTAGCAGAGAGTAAAAGATCTAAAGATAAGGCATATGAAGTGAATCTGAACATTCTTTCATAAATTTGTACTAAGATCTACTTTACATTTACTTGTTTCTATATTTCATACACTTGTGTTGCCTATATCACTTGTAAAGTAAAAGTCTGATTGTGAGACTACCTTTGGAACTGTTCAAAAGTCGTCTTTGAGACCACTTTTGAACAGTCCCAAAGGTGGTCTCTTTGTTGAGGACACTAGGTGTAAATAGCTGAAATATTGTGACTATGATTTGAAAGTAGAATTTGTTTGTTTGATTTGAGGTTTGACGTCCCCGTCAACACTGTATAGGTCATTTTGGAGACGTTGCTTCCAATTTTACCCGACATTGAGATTAAGTGACATCTCAAGCCCTGTCGCCAATGAAAGCAATAGGGTTTATACGTATGGACGGTCCCACTCGCATGGCTTTGCCTGGGCAGGCTTAGATCCTCTTAGCGGTTTACCATTACTCGTGTGCGGCCGGTTTCAGCTCTGCGTGGTTCCAAGCATCATACGGCCCATCTTTTTCTTCAAGCCGATGGGCTGTAAAGTAGAATTAAAGTATAGAAGTAGAATGTATAAAGGCAGGAGCATATAATTTCACTCACGAGTGAAATTATATGCTCCTGATAAAGGAAATTCAACTTAACCACGAAATGTCTCCCTGCCCTTCATTTTGTTTGTTTGTTTGTTTGATTTAAGGTTTAACGTCCCCGTCAACACTGTATAGGTCATTTTGGAGACGTTGCTTCCAATTTTGTGGGACTTTTACCCGCTTAGAGAAATAGATTGGGCTGCATGGTGCTTCCACGCAGAACTCCATCCGACGGAATTTGATTACTGGTAAACTACTCAGAACGTGTAAGCCTGCCCAGGAAAAGTGGTGCGAGTCGGACCATTATCTTTGAGGGTAGGACTTGAGATGTCATTTTACCTCAATGTCGGGTAAAAGTCCCACAAAATCGGAAGCAACGTCTCCAAATTGACCTATTTAGTGTTGACGGGGGCGTACAAACAACAAAATCAAACGCGTATAAAAGCAAAGCACTGAGTGAGTGAGTGAGTGAGTGAGTGAGTGTTTGAGTTTTACGTCCCACCAACAGCTAAGGTCATACGGAGACGGGACTTCGGTTTAAAGACTCCTCCGAAAGTCTGGAGAAGCCCGGGATCGATCCTGGACCCCTGGTTTACAAGGCGAGTAGCATAACCACTACACCACTGAGGCTTCTACAAAGCACTCTGGTTGGTATTTTAAATCAGACCAAGAGCACATTAGACAAGAGCATCTAGCTTCTGCTATAAGTATGCTATTCACCGTGTGGGTGCCAGTCTAATCTGATTGGTTGAACAAATTCAGTGTTTTACTGAGGTTTCAGAGTTCATTGAGAAATACTGTTTAAAATATCTGTCAGTAATATTTCCCTGCTGTTTGAGAAACTCTAGTGCCGTATGCAGATGAAAGCAGTATGTAGCTACTTGATCAGACTCATAAAGAATATATTTTTGAATAACATCCAATGAACATAGTTGTAGTTGTCTGAAGCTATTCTGGGCCAGAAGTCCTGTTAACGCAACAAAACTCATGTTGATTTTGTTTGATTTGAGGTTTAACGTCCCCGTCAACACTGTAAAGGTCATTTTGGAGAAGTTGCTTCAAATTTTGTGGGACTTTTACCCGACACTGAGATCAAATGACTTCTCAAGCCCTGTCGCCCAATGAAACCAATAGGGTTTATTGGCATGGACGGTCCACCTCGCACCGTGGGGTTCCTGGACAGGCTTAGATCCTCTAAGCGGTTTACCAGTACTAGTGTGCGGGCCGGATTCAGCTCTGCGTGGAAGCATCATGCAGCCGATATATTTCTTCAAGCCCCTATAGGCGGGGGCCGTAAACTCATGTTGAAATTCTGTCAACACTACTTAGTGTTAACGGGGACGTTAAACCTTACATCTAATACACAAGAAAATATTTAGGACTGCCTGAACGCATTATGTGGTGGTCTTATTTGTGAGTGGTCTTAACAGTGGTATTTCACCGCATTCCATGTTAGGTTGCTGCCAGACGCCATATGTGCATTGTTTGAAATTTATTCCCATACTTCCAGGATTTTTGTGGTAGCAACCTGTTAAAGAAATTATTACCCTGTTCTGCAAATTGTGCATAAATATTGCATTACTTCTCATATCCATGTGCAAACCAAATCACAGGTTGAAAGAAAACTTGAAATTAATTTGTTTCATACGTTTTTCCATGTGGTTTGCGGTTGTTTGGAATAAACATTGAAACATGTTCCTAACACTGGCTCGCTTTGTTTCACTGCATTCTAAGAACTCTCAAGTTTAACCCATTTTGGGCGAACAAAAACTTTTATTCAATACCACCCTGCCATCACAAACCATGGGCCAACGTCGGTCCGATAGCGGTACGACGTTACCACGTCGTACCGCTATCGGCCCGACGTTGGCCCGGCATTGGTATAAGGCACCTCAATATCAAGTTTTCCTCTACCCGGCCAAGTTTTTTTACCAAGTTATATACACTTCAAGTGGTCTCGGGAATTGTATTGGGAAAGCGGGCTATTGTGCAACCAGGAGAGCGTTGCACTCCGCCTTCCATATGCCTAAGCACTGTGAATGAATGCCTTCTCTTTCCTACGGCCCTTCAGAGCAACGTGACATAAACCATTAATCTTTAGTTTAAGCAAACAGTGTCTGAATATTTATTTAGAATAAACTTATTTATCATACGAAGTCGCGTCTGAAAATGTAATAACGCAATGTAATAGATTCGATAATCCACTAGTGGATAAAATATGCAAGATACGCTCTGTAACGTTACATGTGCGACGTCCTAAACGACGTCGCGTTTACTAATGGCGGAATGTTGACATTTTTGTAAAGCAATCATGAATAAAATGCGTTTTAAATGCCATATGATAAATAGAATCTTGCATTCGTGCTCGTGTATTATTGAATTTATTAAACTCGTTGAGGAAAAGGAATAAAATGCGAGGCTTTTATTAAACTCGTTGAGGAAAAATAATAAAATGCTCGGCAAAACCTCACATTTATCCCTTTTCCTAATCTCGTTTTATAAATCCAATAATACATGAACACTCATGTAAGCTCCTTTATTTACATAATATGGCTATATAACAGTTCATATAATGAATGAGACAAGGACTGAGCGTAAGCAGGCACATGACGTAATTGTGACGTCACATCAACGTCGGTATAACGTCATGATGTATATGCAACGTCACATCCACGTCGGTGCAACGTCATGACGTTGCACCGACGTTGATTTGACATTGCCTTTGCGACGTGTGCCTGCTGGGTATAATTGCTCTCTTCTGATAACAGTGTTTGATGGCATCTGATCTGAGTCTATCTCAATGTCGGGTAAAGTCTCTCAAAAGTGGAAGCAACGTCTCCAAAATGACCTAAATAGTGCTGACGGGGAAGTTAAACCCCAAATCAAACAAAAACTGCACTGTTTGCCAAAGACTTAGGCGCGAACGGGTTTAGTGCAAAGAAGCTACGTACTTTGTTAAGAATATACAAACAAGTGGAATATATGGCTGCCGCAGCGTAAGAAACTGTGCATTGCATGGCAACAAAGAATTGGGTACCCACTTCTGCAATATATAGTAAAATTCCGCTATTAAAACCACCTAAAATTAAGACTAAATCTGCTCTCGAAAGCTTATTGAGAAGGTTTCAGTTATTCCATCTTTATGCTTTATACACCCATTGTCTCCGAATACGAGACCACCTTTGGGACTGTTCAAAAGTGGTCTGAAGACCACTTTTGAACAATCTCAAAGGTGGTCTTAATATAGGAATTTAACTGTATAATACTAGGAATGATTTTTTTATACTGATCTGAAACTCTTTTTCAAAAAATAATGAAGGTGACGTAATTTTAGCAAAAAACAGGTAAGAAAATAATGTGATACCGAAGCAAATACCACTTTTCTCCTAATCTTTTTTTTTACTAATAACGTGACAACAAATTTAAAATGGCCACTTTAACTACTAACACGAATTTTACTAAACATTACGAAAACACGCCTATACAAAAGCGAAAAAAACGAAAAAATTTGAGGTGAAAAATTGTGGCATTTTTCTCATTTCTGCTCAAAATATAGATTGTCGGTACTCGTTAGAGCCGCCTCACCGAGGCGGTTCTAACGAGTACCCAAATCTATATTTTACAGCAGAAATAAGAAAAATAAGGTTTACCCTTGTTAACCCCAGGGCGCGTTTTCGTTATGATCTAGAAAAAAAAAATCAGGTTTTCAAGATGTAAGAAACAAAGGCTGTATGGTGCTTGCACGGTCGATATAGCGAATTCCAGGGAAAAACAGGTTTGAAACCTCAGAGTATGAAGCACAAGCCTTCTTTTATTCACACCACAGACGGTGTAAACAATAAATGGTCGCCTTCCAGCATTGAGCCTTGACAGCTACCGTATTTACCTTAATATTCGGACACCTCAATGCCATACCACACTGTAAAAAATTAATGGAAACATTACACCAAAACGGGTGGCAGCTGAGCTGCCACCAGTTTTGGTGTAAGTTATCTCCAGTGTATGCTCGGTAACTTTTCACCGAATAGCCGTGTATTACTCCAGGTAAATGGTGTAATTATGCACCCGAAAATCGATGGAAAGTTTACACCATAGTGTAACTGATCTTCATTACCGGTGTAAATGTGCCATAATTTTGTGAAGGAAACGTTTCCGGGTGTAAAGTTTCCTTCCTTCAGTCGGTGTAACATTACACCAATAACTAGAGCTGTCAGTGAAACTGACTAGGGCCCCGGCAGCGCTATCAGAGGAGTAGGAAAATGTTGATGTTAAAAAAGACGTTTTTTTTCCTTTCACCTCTAAGTATGACCTTGACCTTTGAGGTACGGACCTGGGTCTTGCGCGTGACACACTGTCACATTATGGTTAATATTTCTGCTAAGTAATATTTAAATCCATCCAGGTATAAGAAAGTTATAGATTGGACACAATAAAAAGACGCTTTTTTGACCTTTTATCTCTAAGTATGACCTTGACCTTTGAGGTACGGCTGTGGGTCTTGCGTGTGACACTTCGTCACATTATGGTTAACATTTCTGCCAAGTAATATTTAAATCCATCCAGGAATAATAACAAAGTTATTAATTGGACACAGGAAAGACCCTTTTTTGACCTTTAACCTCTAAGTATGACCTTGACCTTTGAGGTACGGACCTGAGTCTTGCGCGCAACACTCCATCACATTATGGTAAACATTTCTGCCAAGTAATATTTAAATCCATCCAGGAATAAGAAAGTTATGGAGGATAAAAAAAATTGTGGACGGACAGACGGACAGACGGACAGACAGACAGACAGACAGACGGACGGACGGACAGAGTGATGCCAAGTTATATTTAAATCCATCCAGGAATAATAAAAAGTTATGGAGAATAAAAAAAATTGTGGACGGACAGACGGACAGACAGACAGACAGACGGACGGACAGAGTGATTACTATAGGGCACCCACACTTTCAGTGCGGGGCCCTAATTAAGACAGGCTACACCACACTGTACTTTAGTGTAGTGTATTTATTAATTTTTGTTTTTATTGATATAGAACTTATCATACTCTGATACCCCTTTCATAGGGTACCTTTGATACTCTTCTTATAGGGTATCAGTTGCCATTTTTTTCAATGGTAATGTTGTAGCTGGTGTGAAAATCTGCACTTTCCATTATATTTTGTATATTTTTTTTTATTAAACCGAAATTGTGTTTATACTGAAATGGAGTTTATCTTATTTTAATATTATTTAGCAGGATTTTCATAACGCATGAAACAACCCTATTATCAATATTAATAATTATATAATTTGTAAGATATTTATGCCGTTTTGAGCTATATGACACGAAAGAGGAACAAAATAACATATGTCGTACATATAACGCATCTTATACGACTAGTTACACGATTCGACAAGAAACGTTAACTTACGTTACGATGAAACAAAACACGAGTATTGGTGCAGCAAAGAACCGATAAGCTGGAGAGATAACACTTTCAAAATGTATTTACTTTTTTACACTGAAGATAACAAAATATTATCCGTCATTTGAAGAAATATTACACCGATATTTAGTTACACCGAAAAGGTGTAATGTTCACAGTTACACCGCCCTTCAAAAAATGTTAGCCTGTAGTATGACAAAAATTACCCTATTTTGTAGCAAACGTTACACCATTAATAGTGTAATTATTTCAAACACCAATTGATACGAAACGTAACACTTGTTTTACAGAATCGTTACATCAAACATCAAATTTGCAGCCCTACACCAAATTTTGATTAAACTATACAAGTTATCAGTGTATTGTTACTCAAAGTTACATTTTACACCCAAAATGGTGTATGGTTCGAATTCACACGAGTTTTAGTGTAAAATTTACTCTGCCTTCAGGTATAATTAACACTAATTTTTTACAGTGCATACTTGTTTTAAAATTTGAAAAAGTACGATTTCCAACCCGATGCTGTGTCTAAATATAGCTGGATGAATGGCAAACAGTGCTACGTAGTCTCATCTCGGTCTACACTGTTAGCTTAGGCCTGTCTGACCGAATATATAGGGTAAATATGGTGCATGTACAATTGTGTCGAGTATTCTTTAATTGCTTCCAAACGATAACGTTTACAGTTTAAAGAACATACTAATCTTCACAACAGTCGGCGAATGTATGGCGTCCGTAAAAGGTCTCCCTGTACTTCATCAATATGTTGATGCTATCTTCTAGTCCTTTTAGATAATCGATAACATTGTGAATTTTGGAAAATATCTGAGGGTCACAGATGAGGCCAAATTGGCCAAATCGGTCGACCAGGAAAACTTTTACAGTCCACAATTTTCAGTTCTGTATAGAATTCTTTGCTTTTAGTAGAAGATAAAATCATTGTCACCTCCAATCTAGCTGATGTTAAGAGAATGTGTGTTGGCCGTAAAAAGTCTCCCTGCCATCCGTCATAGTGGTGTAGATTATATTTTCGTAGTCCATTGGAATCATTGCTTTCGAAAATATTTGACGATCACTGATGAGGCCCAGTTGGTCGAAACTAGCTAGTCTAACCCGGAAAAACGTCTACACTCTGCAATTTACAGTTCCGTGGAGTATTCTTTGAATCAAAATAGCATGACGCGTTTGTTGGAATTTTCTGTCAGCTAGCTCATTTAATACAAGTTTGTTGTACATATGTTTTTAGTATATTTGTTGGACCTGAGTGGTCTTGTTTGTTCAGACGAGAACGTAGATAAACAAACTGTCAAACATCTTAATTATAAAACCATCTGTTGCCCAGTGCATGCAGCGCAGAGATAAGGAATCATGTAAACTGCAGGGAATCATTCTGTACTTTTCCTTATTTTAATGACTTTTTGATACCTCCCTCCCCATTCCATATCGTCTTGTTAGCAGCATCTGCAAACAAATGCACTGATGCATGTTTTGATCATTAATTAATCTGGCCATCGACATTTATACAGAAAAGAAGAGTTAAAAATCAAAGCGCTGACAGCACAAAATAATTATCCTGAACGAGAGGACTTAGACTGTTTCATTCCTGTACTGTTAGCAAACCGTGTAGTCCCTGATCACGTCTGATCTGGGTCTACACTGTTTGCAAAATCTAATACAAGATTCTAGCCCAGATTCTAAATAGATACTGACCGCCACTGACCTCACATAGATAAGCATTGCGATAACACACCCGTGCGTCATAGTGCATTTTTCTCATCTCCAAAATGGCTACTTTTCTGATGAATATTCGGGATATTCTTCTTATTTATACTGCAAACATAGGTTGTTGATGCTCGTTAGAACCGCCTCATGGAGGCGGTTCTAACGAGTACCCACAACCTATGTTTTGGAGCAAAAATAAGAAAAATAATATATACCCCAGTAAACCCCAGTTTTCTCTATATAAAGTGGGGTTTAGGGGGTGTTCATTTCACGGACTTATTCACGTGATGAATAACGCAGCTATTTTCTATAAATAACCGTTACCTGGATTTCCTATAAATCAGTGATAGTCACGTGGACATCAGCACTGAAGAGCTACGTATGCTTTAAAATTTTGGAACGATTGTTTATTTAGGTCGATTGATAAACAATCGGTCCAATAGGTAAAAACGTTCTCAAAGGCGTTCCTTGCACTACCACATGTGCCCTGTATTCTGGGTAAAACACAACCCGGATTCGTCAGCTGCAGAGTCTAGCAAGAGCCTTGAAACTTTACACAGATAAATTTAAAATTTTAAAGGGCAATAACTGAAGAAAGAATTTCAGATTTTTTTTTCACAAGTTAATCAGGTCATCAACCCGAATCGTTCAAAGGGCCATAACTCAAGAAAAATATGTCAGTTATTTTTTACGCGGAACCTATATATTAAATTTCAAAACCCTAACATGCATATGCCAGGCATTAAAAAAGTGCGATAAACGGACGGACGAACCGACGGACAAACAAAGACAAACCTTTCCGTGTTTATTTTCATTGGACTTTGTAAATGTTTTGTTTAGAGTTTTGTCCGGATAATAACTCGAAACTCGCTCGAGGCATCCAAATGAAACTTCATACATTTATACAGGGCAGTGTGTCGAACCCCGCCCATCGGGGCTTGAAGAAATAGATGGGCTGCATGATGCTTCCAATGAATATCAACGTAATCCCCACTTAAGTGGGATTAACAAGGTAATTATTATTGCACGGAGAGGTTAACATGAAAGGATAGCAGAAAGGCACGCCATTTTGGCAGGGGCATATAACATCAACCCAGATACTGAATTCGTAATCCCATTAATGTTTCATTTATAGGTTTCCATGCCTGTTTTCATAATCTCTATTTATCTTTCCTCGTTTTCTGGATAATCTTCCAAAATGTGAAAATATCTGCTCGTAATATTCTCTTTTTTTCACACAGAATAGCCCAGAAGTTGAAGTATATATGGGAAAATGAATGAGGAAGCTATCAGTACTGTACCAATAGCATTTGTTTTTCGGTATATGTTTTCAGGTGCGAGTGGAAGCCAACCAAAAGAGCTAGATGCATGAAGCTGCCTTGCGGCCTCTTGTACATGTCTACGGTCAGCACATGCTCAGGCGAGACTGCGCATATGCGCAGTCTCGCCTGAGCATGTGCTAGTCGCCTCGGTGACACGTGTCCTTTTCCCATGCACTGGCCTAATATATATGTGTGCCAACAAGTGTTTTTCCAGACATTTACCGTAATTTTCGTAGATGTTCGAACATATATCACGAATTATGTATGAAGTAATACTCAAATTGTCCCGAATTTTTTATTACACTTTGAGTAATTGACTATTTGTACTGCCTCTTAATAAGTCAGATTGCAATCAGTGAAGACTCAGATCAGAATGCTCCTTAAGAGTCTGTAACTTTTGTTTAGACATATATGACCTATCTGTCCAACTTATAATGGTAATAACGACTTATGCGCCATGTTGACTCACCCCACCTCTTGGGAGAAGTAGGTTGCAGGCCTACTTTTTTGCTAACATTCAGGTGGTAAGTGTGGTATAAATCATTTCAGGTAGTTCATAACCTAGAAATTTTTGAATTGCAATATATAGTAAAAACTCTAATAACGGTCATCTCTGTTTAAAAGTCACCTCTCTTCAGCAGCCACAATTATTCCTCTCTTTATACTTAACCTCTTCTCAGCAGACACATCTCTCCAGCCAACAACCACTTTGCCAAAACTATATTTTCCTACGCAATACCAAAATACTGGAAGTAAAAATAGAACGGTGCATTTATGTATTGCAAAATTCCATTAGCTTTGTTCCGCAATGTTCTTTCGCGGAGATTGACCATGAAATCTGTCTATTCCCTCGAGCTGTTGTCAGTTATTCAATGCACCGGGTGACAGCAGCATCATTTCACTTACCCCACCCACTATTTTTACATACAAAATGCATGACCCCACCAGTCACTTTGACAGATCCCGGGCGTAAATTTATTCCCAAAATACGCGTACTTGGCAACTGTTGAAATGTCTTACACACTATGCCACATGCAAAGAAATAATCAGAAAAGCAGAATTAAACAGTACAGTAATTTTTTTCAGGAATCCTTTTTGAAAAATAGCCACTTTTTAGTGCCAAAGCTACCTTCTTGAATTCCATTATGCCGCTGCACCTTGACCTTTCACGGCATCCAGACTGCTACTGTGTTAGTTTCGTATATCATTTCATAAAAGTATAGATACTTAGGCAGCAGAACACAGTTTCCAGCCTGTGCACATGGGGAAATTTCTTCATAAGTAAGGGTAGAGATCAAATTTAGTGTCTAAATAATGTTTGGCAATTATGAAAGCAATATCTTGAATTCAGTGTAGTGTTTTTGTGTCATTGTGGAGAAATATGAATTAATTCATGATCACATGATCTGGATATTATGGGATGTAACTGAAAGACGAAACTACTGCTGTGGGATATTTATCGCTACACTCCCTGTTTCATACAGTGTGTTCATTGCATTTGGTTATTGCTAAAAAAGTAAACGGCTGGCAGGGGTCAATTTCTAGCCCCCTTTCATTTCTGGTAGGTGTACAATAGAGCTGAATGCTGACAATTGTCCTTGCAAATGCATTGTGTTGCCAGGGCTCCCTTGAAAACAGCAGGAAATCGTATAAATTAGCAGCAGAAGTCGTTTGGGTAGGATTTGTTTACATAGCCACAACATTGGCTGTACAGTGTACAAGCTATAGAAACCAGCTTCAAATTATTCTGTGGCAAGTCACAATGCAGAGATAACACAAAAGAGAAGGGTTGCAAAGTGTACTATTTGATACGGCTCAAAAAACTTCGTCCACTGCGCGTCCGAGTCTCGCCGACAGCTTGGAATAGTGGTTAGCTGCAATTTACTTAGCAAAGAAGCACACATTGGCAAAAAAATCCACATTTCACAATTTCTATGACGTTTCTATGAGCAACCATGCCATTATTGACCCTGTTACTATAATATTTTGAAAAAAAAAAAAAACGTCCACCCTCAAATGCGAAACTGTCCCCGGATGACTAAACGATTTGTGTTTACAGGACAAGGCATTCTATAATTATTATACACTTTAGGATTATGCAAGACTAAGCTAAATCTGGAAGGTAGCTGCAAATTGTAATCAAGAATTTTACCATTCAGTTTAACATTTTGAAAATAAATTTTGTTAAATATTTTAAAGCTTGTGAACGATTTCCTTGTTACGTTTGGCTCGAAATAATTCACACATGTAACAGTAGCCACAATATGTTTCCGAGCCAAAATGTGTACCCTACTTTTTTCTTTAAGGGGAATGGGAACACCTTCATGGGAGGCAACTCCTGCAAATATAGGTTTGCCTTCCCATTTCAATAGGGGTCAACTCTTAAAGGAAAGAATTTGCTCCCGAGGAGCAAATTCTTTCCTTTAGGAGTAGACCCCTATTTCAGTGGGACAGGACTTATAGAAAAGCGAACAGGAAGTCCCGAAAATTGTCTCCCTTTGAAAAATGGCGGAATATTCTGCCAGGTGTTACCATTCCCCTTAAATAACATTAGGTTTACAAGGTTAAAAGCATTATTATATGGACTTGCCAACGCGGTGAAGAGACCTTTCTTCTCTGCACAAACCATAATCAAACAGTATCACGGGGCTTGAAGAAATATATGGGCTGCATGATGCTTCCACGCAGAGCTGAATCCGGCCCGCACACTAGTACTGGTAAACAGCTTAGAGGATCTAAGCCTGTCCAGGAACCGCGGTGCGAGGCGGACCGTCCATGCTAATAAACCCTATTGGTTTCATTGGGCGACAGGGCTTGAGTTGTCATTTCATCTCAATGTCGGGTAAAAGTCCCACAAAATTGGAAGCAACGTCTCCAAAATGACCTTTACAGTGTTGACGGGGACGTTAAACCTCAAATCAAACAAACAAACAAAACAGTATCAAACAATGTAAGCTATAGCATTTCGACATTTGTCATATAAAGATAACTTTTCGAGTACCACACACAAACCAGACCGTGCCTGTCTGTGAGAAATTTCCATAAGCACTATTATATTGACCTACATCAAAACAGCCTAACTTATTTCTGGGTTAGATCGATCTCTTCTTTTTCGATGTAATTGCAATATAGAGTAATACACTTAGACCAACCCGGCCCCCGCCCATTGGGGCTTGAAGAAATAGATGGGCTGCATGATGCTTCCACGCAGAGTTGAAACAGGCCGCACACGAGTACTGGGTACTGGTAAACTGCTTAGAGGATCTAAGCCTGCCCAGGCGAAACGGTGCAAGTCGGACAGTCCATGCTTATAAACCCAATTGGTTTCATTGGGCGACAGGGCTTGAGATGTCAATTCATCTCAACGTCGGTAAAAGTCCCACAAAAATTGGAAGCAACATCTCCAAAATGACCTATACAGTATTGACGGAGACGATAAACCTCATATCAAACAAACAAATCTTTTTCGATGTAGTTGTCCTCTAGAATGATACTCTTTGACAAACGTTGTTCCAGTATCATCAGCCCAGAATTGAAGAAACCAGGGTCCTTGTCTCCGACCCACGCCTCAACTGCCGCCACGACTTCTTCGTTGGACCGTAAATGACGTCCCCGGATATCCTTTTGGGAAAAAGTCACTAGGAGCTCAGTCCAGAGAAAAGGCAGGGTGCGGTATTAGATCGTACCCATTCCGCTCAACAGCAAGTTTGGACTCTTACATATAGTTCTGTTGGAGCAGAAGTTTACCTCGGCGTTTTTCACGGATCACAGTTCTCATTTGGTCGAGCAAATTTGCATAATACGCACCTGTTATTGTACTTTTCTTTGCTAAGATAATAACGCCTTGTGCGTCCCAAAATACAGTTGCCATAACCTTGCCAGCAGAGGATTGCGTTCTTAACTTTTTTGGCCTCGGAAACCCCGGCCCTAACCCACTGGCGATTTTGAGTCTTATTCTTTGACTGATAATAATGGACCCACGTCTCATCTACAGTCAGCAGATGTGAAAGAAAATCATCTTTCTTTGACCTTAACCGCTTAAACAATGTGCTGCATACTGATGCTCTGGTTGCCATTTGCTCGCTACCATGTGCAATGTGTAATGCATTCGCTATTTCTTCCACCATAATTCGCATATCAGAGTACACCAGATCCCGTACTTTGTCACACATTTCTTCATCGGTGGCATCTGATGGGCGTCCAGAACTGGTTTCGTCTTCTAAAGACGTACTACCGCGTTTGAATAACCCAACCCAGGATTTAACTTGTGTGTACGATGGTGCAGAAAACCCATACTCGCAATGTCTTTCCTGACCCGTTTTCCTTTCAAATACAAGTACAGTGAAATTCCGCTATTAAGACCATCTAAAGTCAAGCCAAAATCTGCTTATAAATGCTTATTGCATTCAGAGTTCAGTAAGTTGTACCTTGTGTGTTCTACACCCAGTATCTACGAATAAGAGCCCACCTTTGGGACTGTTCAAAAGTGGTCTTCAGACCACTTTTGAACAGTCCCAAAGGTGGTCTTTATATAGGAATTTTACTGTACCGAATAACAGCAGGGTACTCAACTTTCGACGAAAAGCTTCCTTTTGCATCGCTAGCCATGTTTGACGCTCAATATCTAATTAGTGAATGAACGATAAGGGTGCAATTTTGCCCTCATGACTAAAACATGTATTGAAACACGGCATGAAAATCTTGGTTGTCTCGGTCCATTGACTGGTTACTTATTGACTTGCCCTCGCACTACGTGTCTGTGCATTTCTGTTTGAGATTTTGTTTGAACTGAGCCTTAGCGTGTCCCTATTAACACTAGGTAATTCTGGAGACATTGCTTCAAATTTTGTAGGCGTTTTACACGACATTGAGATGAAATGACATCTCAAGCCTTGTCGCCCAATGAAATCAATAGGGTTTATTTGCATGGACACTCTCCTTTTTGCCTCTGGGCAGGCTTATACCTAAGCGGTTTACCAGTACTTTCAGCTCGGAGTGGAAACACCATGCAGCCCTATCTATTTTACCAAGCCCCGAGGTATGTTTGAAATTTTGTTTGAATTGAGGTTTTACGTCCTAGTCAACACTATTTAGGTCATTTGGAGGCGTTGCTTCCAATTTTGTGGGACTTTTACAATTTACATTGAGATGAAATTACATCTCAAGCACTACCACCCATACGAACCAATGGGGTTTATATGCATGAACGGTCCGACTCGCACCACCTTTGCCTGGACAGGCTCTGACCTTCTAAGCGGTTTACCAGTACCACTACTCATGTGCGGTCAGTTCCAGCTCTGGGTGGAAGCACCATGCAGCCTAATCTATTTCTCCAAGCCCCGATGGGCGGCGGCCCGGCTGTTTGAGATAGTGCATGGTATTTACATTCAATTTTGCACCCAAAGGAATGCAATCTAAATTACCTGTCAAGTCACTCACCAAACAAACCGAAGGCTCCGGGGGAGCTAATAGGAGAGACAGTAGTCCGCCTTCGACGTCTGTCAGCGTCGGCGTCGTTGACATTTTCAGACGACTTTGAAACTGCTTGGCTAATTGAAAGCAACTTACACGTGGAACATCAATAGTTTGTTCGCAATGCCTGGGTCACATGACCAAGATGGCCGCCGCGTTTGTTCCCATATCTATTTTAGCCGATGGCTTGCAATCAGCGGAATATAAGTTTATAACCAGTGCTTCAGCTGAAGTGCACGACCCGGCGGATGCGTGTGTGTGTGTGTGTGTGCGTGTGTGTGTGTGTGTGTGTGTGTGTGTGTGTGTGTGTGTGTGTGTGTGTGTGTGTGTGTGTGTGTGTGTGTGTGTGTGTGTGTGTGTGTGTGTGTGTGTGTGTGTGTGTGTGTGTGTGTGTGTGCGTGTTACCATATATGGGTATGGCGGCCATTTTGGTCATGTGACCTGGACCTTAAACGGTTCCCCCAATAAATGCGCCTTATCGTAAGGAGCAAAAATATATCTTATACTTTAGTACTGTATTCTGAATCGTTTGCAGGATAAAATGCATTCTCACTTTTCCAATACAAAAGCATATGTGTCAAAGTTTGACCTAGGCACAAAGAAGGTCAAGGTCAACCCAGGGTCACCATTTTAGCAATTTATGATGGGCCTACGTCCCAGATGCTATTTATCAAGTTTCGTGGAAATCTGCCCAGCGGTTCTGGAGAAGACTATTTTTGAAGGGTTTTTACCATATATGGCTTGGCGGCCATTTTGGTCATGTGACCTGGACCCCATGAGCAAATTTTGGTTTCCCCCATCCCATAGAGGCTCCATATGAAATTTGACTCCAATCGGCCCAACGGTTTCCGAGGAGAAGCAGTTCGAAAATTTTCATATTTTTCGCCTCGGCGAGGCTATACTAAATGGAATGTAATATTTCGCATGTTCATTGGTTAGATCTCATTGATATCTATCAGTATGCCAAAAATTGTTTAAATATTCCAAGCGGTTAAGTCACTATCACCAATTTTCACAAACGGGTTACGGACGGACTGACTGACAGACTGACAGAATGACACGGTGATTTTAGGGCACTCTTAGAAAATCAACCGACTTCAGTCGGTCGCTTTTTCTGCGGGTCGTGCAATTGCCAAAGATCCAGGTCATTTCCTGACCTCTGTCATGGATAGTAAATGTCTGTCTCTTCTCGGGTAAAATACAAGTGAAGGCAATGATCAGGAATCGATTCAATCAACCCACAGCTCCCATCAGAGTCACCAAAGGGAAAGAAACAAAATCATGAAATAACGAGACCCCAATTGAAGCATCAATAGCTGAAAGCCAAAAGGACAGTTACTTTACCACAAAATGGCCAATTGGCTATCCAAAATAAAACGATATCAGCGATACACACATTCAAACACAAACTATAACAAAAATAAATCGCGATAGAAGAACCGCATTGGAACGCTCAGTGAAAATAATTTTTGGGGGGTGGGGGGGGGGGGGGGGAGGTTGCTGAATCGATTTTACGCGGCAGCAATCCTCGCCATTACTTCTGTCACGATTGAGACAAATAATTTATTCAGTCCGCATGAAGGCTTCCTAACACCGAGAACACAAAATTCAAACAACCACAGAGAAGAAGCAACGGTGAGGACTCGACAGCAATGTTGGAGCAAAAGAAAACCAACAGTTAGACTGCTTGTCTCATTACTAATTGGAGCGTCTATGGGATGGGATAATAGAAGTGTTTAGTAGGGGCTGGGTCACATTACCTGGATGACTGTCAAACCAACATATGTTTAAAAATGAAAGTCTTCATCTCAGAAACAAAGGTCAAAGTCATTCAATGACCTTGGTGTGACGTCATTTAGATGGAGTATTTAAACTTCTTGAATAAACATGCCAGGCTGATTGAAATCCAGTGATATTTACAGTCTCAGTGGGGTGATGCTGGTGACAGGTTTTTAAGGTAACCAGGCGCTATGTCCAGGAGTAGATTTTTCAACTTTCTAAAAGGCTTTGGCTTTGAGGGATTCATCGGGGCCGATCCTCCCCTCTCGCCTTATATTAGACACGATGCAGTAAAGACGAAAGTGTCTGTAAGTTACACTCTCCAAAAAACGATGGGCTGTCAATCGCGTCTATGGAAGGTGGTCAATTCTGACCTGAAATGGTGTTCCATAGACAATGCCAGTCTGACCTAAGCGGCTTTGAAAAGGCCAGAGTTCCGGCAAAGGAAAGGCTAGGGTCGGATTGTCGTCTGCTTTAGCTGTTCTTTGTTGGCGTCAATGGTAGGCTGTTCGTTCTTCATCAAACAGTCCTTCTTACGGCCACACGTCTACACATATTGACCTGCACAATGCAGTGTAGCCCCGGCATCAACGACAACTTTAAAGTGTATGTAGTCCAAATTCCACTCGGGATCTCAATGGGGCTTATAAATCGATCTTGGCCAAGATATGCCATGTCCATATATGGTAAAAACGATTTGAAATTTATCCGGAACCGAAAGGCCGATGACCTTGACGCTTGGTGTCTCTGTCCTTGCCATGTTTGTTCAAATGATGACCTTGCCTTTTAAATCAAGGTCAAATAAGGTCTTTTAGAATTTTATATGACCAAAAGGCTAAACAGTGCCGTTTTAATTCCCAGAGCCGAACGGCTTCAGCAGAGCTTGTAGAATAATCTGTGATCCAAAATCCGGCGTTGTCCTTGTCGTTAAATCTGTCAAATCACATTTCCTTTGAAGCCACTTGGCCAGTCGGATCAAAAATTTCATTTGTAGCATCCAGGTATTGGTAAGATTGAAAGCTTTCCTTTTTTATGAAAATTTGCTTCTATGACAACGTTGCCACATTTGAAATGCTTCAAACAGCCTTGCTGTTCATAATTACTTTGGCAGAATTGATTCTTTGGTTGACCTCTACTTAGATTGTTCAAGCCACCATGTTTTGTCGCATGGGGCGTGTACAATATTTCCACTTGAGCTCTGGTAAGCGTAATGACCCATGGCCCTCCTGTTTTCTTATTATGTCTTGTAATTATTGTGTGTACTCGTCAGAATCGCCCCAGTTGTGTTTACATGGTGTAGTTTACATCGGCGTTAGGTTTTGTTTGTTTGATTTGATTTGAGCGTCCCCGTCAACACTGTATAGGTCATTTTGGAGACGTCGCTTCCAATTTTGTGGGACTTTAACCCGACAATGAGATGAAATGACATCTCAATCCCTGTCGCCCAATGAAACAAAATAGGGTTTTTAATAATGGACGGCCCGACTCGCACTGCTTTGCCAGGGTAGACTTAGATCCTCTGAGCGGATTACCAGTACTCATGTGCGGTCGGTTTCAGCTCTGCGCGGAAACATCATGCAGCCCATCTATTTCTTCAAGCACCGATGGGCGGGGGCTGTTATCATACCAAAAGACATTCTGAGCCTTCGCCTTACCCATTGAAAGTAGTAGTCCTACCTTTAAATATTCATCCCTTAACCTCAAGCGGTCATAGACTTTACTGTTTTCTTCAGTTGGATGGGTCTTGACTAAACTAGATCTCTGTATGGACTATGTCCTGTCGAAGATCCGTTCCGTTTGTCTGCCTGGCCTGTCTTGGAGAGTAAAAAACCATATCCTAGGCGCTATCGTTTTTGTCGACACCTAGGAGAGTGCCACAATCCCGTGCTTTACACCCTGACCTATGGGGGTTAGCACCGTAACTTACATCAAATCGAATGCGGTGCCGTATTACATGTTGTGGAGTCAGTTGAATTATTCGAACCGTTATGTCTAGGAGCATCAGATCGTTCTTAATTTTATAAATTTTCTAAGAATTTATTCTCTTTGAGATACCCTATTTGTTTGATGATTCGATACGAGGAATTCTTTTGATGTATGCACCTGGTATTGTTTTGATAAATAACAGGGTTGTATCGATAGTAGACTTGCCCAAGTCTGTTAATTAGGTGTCCATTGTAGAAATAATTGTTCACAAAAAAAAAAAAAATAAATACATTGTAAATGAATACAGTCTTTTATGAAAATTGTGAAATTAACAGACTTGTAAATATTGAAAGAACTCATTCACCTTTCCTGTAGATGATTGTCAGATAGGGGTGAGAAGTTTGTTTAGATAACTTTTCGCTGACAGCTCCAGAGCCTGTTATCATGATTTATTTACATTAGTGGGGGAAAACCACTTGATGGCAAAGGGTTTTAAAAAAAGAAGTTTCAATTTTAATCTTTTATTACGATAACATGCCTATGCTATATAAGAAGGCTCCAATTATAATGCGTTAATCGGATTTTTTCTTATTTCTGCTCAAAACATAGATTGTGAGTACTCTTTACAACCGATTCAGTGAGGCGGTTCTAATGCGTACCCACAATCTATGTGTAACCGCCTCAATGAGGTACCCAAAATCTGTGTTTTTGAGCAGAAATTACAAAATGACTAGCCTGGTTAACCCCGGATTTTTTCTTATTTCTGCTCAAAACATAGATTGTGAGTACTCATTACAACCGATTCAAGGAGGCTGTTCTAATGCGTACCCACAATCTATGAGTAACCGCCTCTATTTGCGTACCCAAAATCTGTGTTTTTGAGCAGAAATTACAAAATGACTAGCCTGGTAAACCCTGCTTTACTCCATATAAAGTGGGGTTAACAAGGTTTTTCATTGCATGGACATGTTTAGGGGATTATCAAGGTAATTGTGAAAACTAGTGTCGCTGATGAAGAGATTAAGTTCAGAAGTTAGTAGCCTTCGCATCATTTTTCTTTGTTTCTGCTTCAAACATAGATTGTGGGTGCTTGTTAGAGGCGGTTCTAAAGAGTATCCACTATCTATACTACTGAGCTGAAATAAGAACATTATGTAACCCCTTGTAAACGCCACTTTTCTATATGGTTTCTCCTGTTAAGATAATTTTGAAAAGATTTTGCAATTACACATCTTATTAAATAAGTAATTATGCAAGAATAATGATATTATGCTGCCTGCTTGCCTTTTTTCTATAAAAAACAGAGTAAAAACAATCACAGTCCAACCTCAGTGATGAAACAGGCCTCCGTGGCCTAGTGGTTAAGAGTGCTGACTCTTAATCATTAGGTCTCTCACCGCTGTGGTTTGAGCCTCGCTCGGGTCACATGTGAGACGCCAAGCTCTGCAACGGAAGGTCAGGTGTTTTTTCTCCGGGTACTCCTATTTCGCCCACCTATGATTAACGATCGGCTCGATATGAGTGAAATAATCTTGAAAGAACCAAAAAAAAAAAAACCTCAGGGATGATCAAAATGTGCTTGCTTAAGACATGTGCTTGCTTAATACTGGTGGATATTAATGTATTTGCCTTTTACGGGATTTGAATGATTGCTTGCTTAAAACAGGTTGCTTGCTTAAAAAAGGTGGCCACTATGACCGGTTTGACTGTATGATACCTCAATGGGTCGGACACCGATAGCTCGTTTTCTATGACTGTTTTCGAACTCGCTATTGAGTTCCTGAGAAATTCTTCACATATATCCATATGACAAATATTAAGTAATAGTTATGGGGATTTTGCGTATTTTATCTGGAAAAAGTATATTGTGAGTTGATTCTAATGAGCACACACAAAATATATTAATTAAATAGAGGTCTGAAAGTAATGTCGAAATAATCCTTATTAAATTCAACCCTACCACTATCTCCAACAAGTTTTAGGTCCCAACACAAAGGAAGGAACATTCCCAAAATGACCTATACAGTGTTGACAGGGGCATTAAATCAAATCAAACAAATCATGACAAAAATCTCCAAAATACTAGAATTTTCCTTCCTTTCACTGACAGACCCAGGTGGGTGTTATTTATTAAGTAAACATTAACTGCAGAGGCTAAATGCTCTTATCACCATGTGGGAGATCTTATTACATCAAGCTAGTTGCTGGTCGGACAATTTGCAGAGTATACAAGTCCCTACATTCATAGCTGAAGACTAAAGAGACTTTTACATATTTTTTGTTTAAAGGGACTTTCATTTAAAAATAAAAAAATGTAAATGTAGGGACTTGGGCAAGTCTATATCGATAGCTCAGCATGGCTCAAATCAAATGTCAAGGAATTTTGCACATAGGTAGCGATAAAGATGGGCTACTGTTTATATAGCAAATATTGCAAATACCCAACCCACCATCACGTTAACCCTTTTTGTACAAAATGGAAACTTCCTCCTTATATATAGCAGGAGTTCATTTCAAAATTTAGGGGTGACAGGTTGTGTTTTCATCAATATTTATTTGGAAAATGACTGAACTTTTAGTAAACAGGGGAGGCCCTGATCAGACGCCGCGTTCTGTGGCGTCTGATCTTGGCCTGCACTGTTTGCCAAGGTACTCCTTTAGGGGTTTCTGGTACTGAATGGGTTAACAATTCTGTGTAAACATCATCCCTTTTAACCCCACTTTATATAAAGAAATGTGGGGTTTAAGGCTGTGTTCATTGTTTTCATTATTTTAGTTCAAAACATAGATTGTTGGTACTCGTTAGAACCACCTCAATGAGGCGGTTCTGACGAGCACCCACAATCTATAAAAGAACCAGAAATAAGCAAATATAAAGAAAAAAAAAAGAAAGAAAAGTTGTTCTAGAGATAAGGAAGACGCCATTTTAGCACACGGATGTGTTATCATTACGCTATGTCAGTGCCGTCACTCTGTCAGTGCCGTCACTATGTCAATACGGACACTCTGTCGGCACTGTCAGTCTGTCAGTACCGTCACTATGTCAGTGCCGTCACTTTGTCAGTACCGACACTCTGTCGGCACTGTCAGTCTGTCAGTACCGTCACTCTGTCATTGCCGTCACTCTGTCAGTGCCCTCACTCTGTCAGTGCTGTCATTCTGTCAGTGCCGATACTATGTCATTGTCGTCACTCTGTCAGTGCTGTCACTCTATCAGTACCGACAGTATGTCAGTGCCGTCACTCTTGTCAGTGCCGTCATTCACATTGTCGAAACAATCAAAGTACTGAGAGCACTATTGCATGGGACGATTTTCTCAGAGCATAAACTGGAAAAAAAATGGTCTGGAACTAGGAGGAGAGACTGCGTATATAACCCGAATCGCTGCACTGTATGTGAACAGAATAGATCATGATCATACGCTACTTACTGTGGTGTCTGGTATGGGTCTACACTGGTTGTCATTGCCCCGTTGTTAGGACGCAAGACATATGTGGGTTAACCAAATCAAAATTAAAAAAAAAATAATAAATAAATAAATAAATAAATAAAACCTCTACTTGTGGGATCTTTTTTTTAACATTGCGCTCGGTCTATGAACAAAAAGGCCGGGGCATAGCATTTCCTACGATTTAGATGAGCGCCCAGCGAAGAATCAGATCCGCCTGTGCATCCATATAGTCTGCCAAGACTTCTCTTGCTGCACGAAGGAGCATTGGACACTTAGCTATCCTTAGAGCGCACAACGAAGACTCTGGTCAGACTGCGCGGATGCGCAGGCTGATCAGAGTCTTCGCTTGGCGCATATGTAAATTGTTAGAAATGCTGTGCCCCGGCTCAGTACATAGAATCATTAATTTGCGTACGGTTTTAACGTTACTGGTCAAAGATAGTCAGTCACGTGCGCTGCAGCATTCGGAGGCAAGACCACCATCTTATTGTGAAAATCGGCTACTTTTCACTGATTTTTTCTGCCTTATATACAACAGAAGCCCATTTCGACATTTAGGAGTGTCAAGTGGTTATTTTAGTAATTTATTTAGAAAATGACTGATTTTTCGTGTCAGTGAAAATCGTTCAGCCATTTTATTTATAAATTAGTTTCTAAAACATAATTAGAAAATATATTTGTCATAGTTTTGCCATAATCTTAACCTTTCCCACTCACTGGACTATTTTGGCTAATCTATAGAAGACAATTTGCGTGAAATGTCAAATCCTGTTTTCTGGAAAAAGTGAGAAAACATATTCAAATGCCGCCTGCTGAAAATACCCAGCATGCAGAGAATTAACTAATACTTCCGTTAGCTTAGCATGACATACTGGAGAAGATGAGGCCCTTCCAAAATCGTGACAGAAGCTACCTCTTCTAAACGCGCAGGGGCGTAACTACCTGTACGCAGATACGCACATGCGTACACATTAAAAACCTTAAAAAATAGACGTAGAAGAAAAAGAAGAAGAAATAAAGAGGAAGAAGAAGAAAAAGAAGAAGAAAAAGAAGCAGAGAGAAGAAGAGGAAGGAGAAAAGTAAGAAGAAAAGTAAGAAGAAAAAGATGATGGAGAAGAAGAAGAAGAAGAAGAAGAAGAAGAAGAAGAAGAAGAAGAAGAAGAAGAAGAAGAAGAAGAAAAAAACTATGTGTCTAGGATATACGCAACACTATTTACTAGCTAGCATACTATCCGCCTTTGCAACGGGGACCGCACTTACAGGAAAGAATTTACTCCCTTTAGGGAGAAAATATTTTCGTGTAAGAGTGGTCCCCATTTGGTAAACGGAGTTAAGTACTATTTTTGGTATTTTCTTCGGTTTGCGTACAAATGATTTTCTTCTAGCTACGCCCATGATGTGGAATAATACTTGCTGACGGACGAAAAGCACAGGTGTTTAGTACACTCATGCTTTTCTTTTTCTTTCTTTTTTTCTTTTCTTTTGTTTTCAATTTTCAGATGTAAATCACAATAACTGTAATGTTAATTTCTTTTGTCGTTAATAATAATAAACCACAGACGGAAGTGGAATTGATTTTGACGAATGTTGATCGTGCATTGTTCGTTTCTGAAAACAATGTATTTACCGAATCTTGTCTGCCTAGAGATCATCAGACGGGACAATGGTAAACAGTATAGACTCAGATAAGACGCCGAACAAACCGGATTCTTATCAGAGTCTGCACAGTTCGAGAAGCGTATGGAGTTTTCGTAACGCTTACAACAAATTTTATCGATTTTCGTGGCACAGTCTGTTCCTACATGTATGCTCAACAAATGCGCAACCTGTTAGCACAGTTTTGGTCCAAAAGTTTCGTTCTCCTATTACTGAAATTACGTACTTGTCTGTACTCTGGACTATTACATGCGAAATGTACACTATACTTGTTTGTTTGTATTGGATTTTAACGGCCCAGTCAACGCTATTTTAGGTCATTTTTGAGCCGGTCAGTTTACCTATCCACCCTTTACCTGGGAAGGTTATATATAAGCGGTTAGCCACTACAGTGTACATTCATTCGCCAGAAAGCACTATAGCTGACTGCTACAAGTGACTGTTATGAAAGAAAGTATGTACTTGTAAGTGCGCTACAGTTGACCGTTACAAAAGAAATTGCGTACTTGTATGTGAACAACAGTTGACTGTTATAAAAGAAATTACGTACTTGTATGTGCACAACGGTTGACTATTACAAAAGATATTACGTACTTGTTTGTTCGCTACAGTTGACTTTTACAAAAGAAATTGCGTACTTGTATGTGCACAACAGTTGACTGTTACAGAAGAAATTACGTACTTGTATGTGCACAGCGACTGACTTTTACAAAAGAAAGTACGCACTTGTATGTGCACAACAGATGACTGTTACAAAAGAAATGACGTACTTGTGTGTGCACAACATTTGACTGTTGCAAAAGAAATTGCGTACTTGAATGTGCACAACAGTTGACTGTTACAAAGAATTTACGTAATGTATGTGCACTACATGTGACTGTTACAAAAGAAATTACGTACTTGTATGTGCACAACAGATGACTGTTACAAAAGAAATGACGTACTTGTGTGTGCACAACAGTTGACTGTTGCAATAGAAATTACGTATTTGAATGTGCATAACAGTTGACTGTTAAGAAAGAAATTACTTTCTTGTATGTGCACAACAGGTGACCGTTACAAAAGAAAATACGTACTTGTATGTGCACAACAGATGACTGTTACAAAAGAAATGACGTACTTGTGCGTGCACAACATTTGACTGTTGAAAAAGAAATTACGTACTTAAATGTGCACAACAGTTGACTGTTACAAAGAATTTACGTAATGTATGTGCACTACATGTGACTGTTACAAAAGAAATTTCGTACTTGTATGTGCACAACAGTTGACTGTTACAAAAGAAATTACGTACTTGTATGTGCTCTACAAGTGACTGTTGCAAAAGAAATCACGTACTTGCATGTGCACAACAGTTGACAGTTACAAAAGAAATTACGTACTTGTATATGCACAACAGTTTACTGTTGCAAAAGAATTAACGTACTTGTATGTGCACTACAAGTGACTGATACAAAAAAATTACTTACTTGTGTGTGCACAACAGTTGACAGTTAAAAAAGAAATTTCATTCTTGCATTTGCACCGCAAATGACTGTTACAAGAAATTACATACTTTTATGTGCACAAGAGTTGACTGTTGCAAAGGAAATTACGTTCGTGTGTATGCACCACAGTTGACTGTTACAAAAGAAATTACGTACTTGTATCTGCACAACACTTGACTTTTACAAAAGAATTTACGGTCTTGCATTTGCACAACAGTTGACTGTTACAAAAGAATTTACGTACTTGTATGTGCACTACAAGTGACTTTAACAAAAGAAATTACGTACTTGTATGTGCACAACGGTTGACTGTTACAAAAGAATTTACGTACTTGTATATGCACTACAAGTGACTATTACAAAAAGCATTACGTACTTGTATGTGCACAACAGTTGACTGTTACAAAAGAAATCACGTACTTGTATGTGCATTACAGGTGACTGTTACAAAAAAATACGTACTTGTATGTGCACAACAGTTGACTGTCACAAAAGAAATTACGTTCTTGCATTTGCACAACAACTGACTGTTACAAAAGAAATTACGTACTTGTATGTGCACAACAGTTGACTGTTGCAAAACAAATGACGTACGTGTATATGCAGAACAGTTGACTGTTGCAAAAGAAATTACGTACTTATATGTGCACAACAGTTGACTGTTACAAAAGACATTACGCACTTGTATGTGCACTACAATTGACTGTTACAAAATAAATTACGTACTTGTATGTGCACAACAGTTGACTGTTACAAAAGAAATTACGTAATTGTATGTGCAGTACAAGTGACAGTTACAAAAGAAATTACGCTCTTGTATGTGCACTACAAGTGACTGTTACAAAAGAAATTACGTACTTGTATGTGCACTACAAGTGACTGTTGCAAAAGAAAATACAAACTTGTTCAATGTTACAAAAGAAATTGCATACTTGTTTGTGCGCTTTAGTTGATTGTTACAATTGAAATTACAAACTTTTTTGTTCGGTACAGCGGACGGACACAAAAGAAATTACGTACCTGTTTGTGCGCTACAGTTGACTGCTACAATAGAAATTACAGTACTTGTTTTTCGCTACAGTTGACTGTTACCAAAGAAATTAAATATATGTTTGTGTGCTACAGTTGACTGTTATCAAAGAAATTACATCATTGTTTGTGTGCTACAGTTGACTGTTATAAAAGAAAGTACATACTTGTTTGTGTGCTACAGTTGACTGTTACAAAAGAAATTACATACTTGTTTGTGTGCTACAGTTGACTGTTACAAAATAAATCGCCTACTTGTTTGTGCACTACAGTTGACTGTTACAAAAATAATTACGTACTTGTTTTTCGCTACAGTTGACTGTTGCAAAAGAAAGTACATACTTGTTTGTGTGCTACAGTTGACTGCCACCAAGGAAAGTACATACTTGTCAATGCGCTAGAGCTGACTGTTACAAAAAAGTACATACTTGTTTGTGCGCTAGAGCTGACTGTTACAAAAGAAATTACATACTTGTTAGTTGACTGTTACAAAAGAAATTACATTCTTGCTTGTGTGTTACAGTTGACTGTTACAAAAGAAATTAAATACATGTACTTGTTTGTGCGCTACAGTTGACTGTTACAAAAGAAATAACATACTTGTTTCTGAGCTGCAGTTGACTGTTACAAAATAAATTACTTACGTTTTTGTGCGCTACAGTTGACTGTTACAAAATTACTTACTTGTTTGTGCGCTACAGTTGACTGTTACAAAAGAAATTACTTACTTGTTTGTGTGCTACAGATGACTGTTACAAAAGAAATTAAGTACTTGTTTATGCGCAACAGTAGACTGTTACAAAGAAATCACGTACTTCTTTGTGCGCTACAGTTGACTGCTACAACAAATACGTATTTGTGTGTACTCTGTACTATTACAGACGACAAAAAATACGTTTAGTTGGCTGCTACAAACGAAATTACGTTTTTGTTTCTGAGCTGCCGTTGACTGTTACAAAATAAATTACTTACGTTTTTGTGAGCTACAGTTGACTTTTACAAAAGAAGTTACTTACTTGTTTGTGCGCTACAGTTGACTGTTACAAAAGAAATTCAGTACTTGTTTATGCGCAACAGTAGACGGTTACAAAAGAAATTACGTACTTCTTTGTGCGCTACAGTTGACTGCTTCAACAAATACGTACATGTATTTGTGTGTACTCTGAACTATTACAGACGACATTAAATACGTGTAGTTGGCTGGTACAAACGAAATTACGTATTTGTTTCTGAGCTGTAGTCGACTGTTACAAAACAAATTACATAGTTGTATGTATACTACAGCTGGCTGTTACATAAAAATAAGCACGTGTTTGTGCGCTACGGTTGACTGCTACAAAAGAAATTACGTACTTGAGTTGACTGTTACACAAGTAATTACGCACTTACTCTTTCTGACCTAAAAGTTGACTGTGACAAAAGACACTACGTACTTGTTTGTTCGCTACAGTTGACTGTAACAAAAGAAATTGATACTGGTTTTTGCGCTACATGTGACTGTTACAATACAAACTACGTACTTGTTTGTGGGCTGCAGTAAAATTACGTACTTGTATGTGCGCTGCAGTTGACTGTTTTAACAAAAGAAATATGTTCTACAGTTGACTGTTACATAAGAAATTACGTGAATGTACTCGTACTTCTGGCAAGGAAAAGATCAGGATAAAGAAGATATCGAGCTCGAGATGTCTTGCTTATCCCGTTCCCCAAGTACTGTACATGAATTAAAATTTAGCCGGGGCAAAGCATTTCCTACAATTTACATGTGCGCCCAGCCAAAAATCAGATCAACCTGTACCTCCATATAGTCTGACCAGAGACTTCTCTTGCTGCATGACATGACCGGCCCCGATAGCTCAGTTGGTAGAGCGTCCGGTCAGAGGAACGGGAGGTCACGGGTTCGATCCCGGGCCGCGACATACCAAAACCGTTAAAAATGGTACAAGCTGCTCCTCGCTTGGCACTCAGATTTATGGGGAAGAGCTAGGACTGGTCGACCCAGTGTCAAGATAATGTGAATGGGTGTAGTATCATGTAATGTGGTTGGGACATGATACTTCAGTGAGGCAGCACTATAAAAGTGAGCATTGAGCTCCCTGTCGCAACCAGACACCGCCGTGATATGACTGAAAAATTGTTGAAAGCGACGGTAAATATGTTCTATAAAAGGGTTATCCTTTGGAAGCAAGGAATACACTACAGAACAGGAAAATATGAAGTGTAAATGTTTTCTGGGCCAGACTTGCTAGTTTCGGCCAATTAGGCCTCATCAGTGACCCTCAAATATTTTCAAAATTCCACAATGGAATCAATGATCCCAAAGGACAAGAAAATATAAACTACACTATGATGTAGGGCAAACCCGAATTCACACACACACACACACAAACACACACACACATCTCTTGCTGCATGAAGGAGCATTGGGCCTTAGCTATCCTTAGAGCGCACAACGAAGACTCTGATCAGACTGCGCAGATGCGCAGGCTGATCTGAGTCTTCGTTGTGCGCACATGTCTTATTGTACGTTTTGTCGTGCGCTGGCTCAATTGTGAAAATCTTTCCTATGGGTTCATCAAACTTTCCAAAGAAATTCAGTCAGGGAAGATAACTAGAAAAAGAAAAGAATAGGGGTTATCAAACTTGTCTGGAACCTCGTATAAGTACAAAATCTAACGGCTCTTCTACGAACCTAAACATAGGCTAAAGGTGTCTGTGGCCTCATCACACCCATCAGGATTTAATAAATATTGAAGGGCAGAGTCATAAAAAGAATGAGCGAACAAACGGGTGGAAAATTAGATCCCGATATTTGTTCATTGCTTAAATCAGTCATAACAAAATATGGGTTATGAAAATACAAAAGCTGAGGTAATGTCATTCATGCGTTTGATTGCTGCATTCCTGTTACAAAACTACAAAGAGGGTACAAAGAGAAGTTCCGCATTGTTATAAAACACAAACATGTTACTCCGACACGATAATCATTTTAGCAGAAGCGCTTGACATTTACGAAAGTGATGCAAAGTACTCTTCTCTATGACTAAAACGCGAAATGAACCGCAGCAACGGAAAGCACGTCAAGCGGAGACGCTGATCAGCCTGTGCATTGTCTCCGCTTGGCGCTCTTTCAGGATCTATCAATAGCTATAGACCCCCGCCCATCAGGGCTTGAAGAAATAAATGGGCTGAATGGTGCTTCCATGCACAGCTGAAACCGACCGCACACAAACACTGGCAAACTGCTTAGAGGATCTAAGCCTGCCCAGGCTGGACCGTCCATACTTATAAACCCTATTGATTTCATTGGGCGACAGGGCTTGAGATGTCATTTCATCTCAATGTCAGGTAAGAGTCCCACAAAATTGGAAGCAACGTTTCCAAAATGACCTATACAGTGTTGATGGGGACGTTAAACATCAAATCAAACAAACAAAAAGGATCTATGAATACGTTGATAACTCCGGCAATGTCACAATCTGCATAGAGTCAAGTGATGTATTATGTGCTTATGGCTGTGTATTCCCTGCAGGCACATGACGTAATTGTGACGTCACATCAACGTCGGTGCAACGTCATGACATTAACGCAACTTCACATCAACGTCGGTGCAACGTCATGACGTTTATGCAACGTCACATCAACGTCGGTGCAACGTCGTGACGTTGCACCGACGTTGATTTGACGTTGCCCTAGCCGGGTATTGATGGGTCCGAGCCCTAGCGATGTGTGGCTGCTCGGTTATTATTATTATTATTTTTATTATTATTATTTTTCATTGCCCGTGCCTGTTACTCCGTGATCACCTCTTGTGGGGAAAAGGGAGCTGGTTGCTATGCTGTTTGCGGTTCGGTTTTTTTCCTGTTTTGCTTTCTTTATCGTTAGTTACTCGTCCTTTTGGTGTCATTGGTGGGGTTGTATTTTTCCTGGGCATCTATTTTTATTATTTTTATTACAAGGGTATACATTTATTGTTCAAGCCCCCGCCCATTGGGGCTTGAAGAAATAGATGGGCTGCATGATGCTGCCACGAAGAGCTGAAACCGACCCGCTCACGAGTACTGGTAAACCGGTTAGAGGATCTAAGCCTGCCCAGGCAATGCGGTGCGAGTCGGCCCGTCCATGCTTATAAACCCTATTGGTTTCATTGGGCAGCAGGACTTGAGATGTCATGTCATCTCAATGTCGGGTAAAAGTCCCACAAAATTGGAAGCAACGTCTCAAAAAATGACCTATACAGTATTGACGGGGACGTTAAACTTCAAATCAAACAAAACAAAACATTTATTGTTCCTTATTTTTTATCAAAAACATAGAGTGAAAGCCCCCGCCCATAGGGGCTTGAAGAAATATATGGGCTGCATGATGCTTCCACGCAGAGCTGAATCCGGCCCGCAAACTAGTACTGGTAAACCGCTTAGAGGATCTAAGCCTGTCCAGGAACCGCGGTGCAAGCTAATAAACCCTATTGGTTTCCTTGGGCGACAGGGCTTGAGATGTCATTTCATCTCAGTGTCGGGCAAAAGTCCCACAAAATTGTAAGCAACGTCTCCAAAATGACCTTTACAGTGTTGTCGGGGACGTTAAACCTCAAATCAAACAAACAAATCAAACAAACAAGAACCGTCAGTTCTAACGAGCACCCGAAAGCTATGTTTGGAGCAATAAGAAAATATCGCAATCTTTTATAGACTGTTTTAGCTGTGGAGGTATGGAAGACTACACTATATCTCACGGGTTTGTCACAGGCTGGGTGCATACATAACGATATCAAGTCCGTGTAAACGAACACTCCTGTCAACACCACTTTATATTGGAAAATCGGGGGTTTACATTATTACATCACAAAAACACGCCTATATAATTTGGACGACCTTGAACCCAACTTTTATATAGTAAAACTGGGGTCTACAGGGGTACGTATACCTTATTTTTCTTATTTCTGCTCTAAGATATAGATTGTTGGTACTCGTTAGAACCGCCTCGATGAGGCGGTTCTAAAGAGTACCACAATCTATTTTGAACAGAAATAAGACAAATATCACAATTTTTCACCTGAAAATTTTCGATGGTTAAGTTTACAACATATTTGTATAGGCATGTTTTCATAATGTTTATTTCTATTTCTGCCCCAAGACATCGGTTCATGGGTTGCCGTTACCGGTTAGACGGTTCTTACGGGAACCGACAACATATGTTTGAAGTATGAATTAGAAAAATATCACAATTCCATTATCAGAAAAATGACCGTTTTGGACAAATGAAAGGGTGCGCTATGTCACACGGTGTATACGAAGACAGCCTTTTCTTGACGTTGCTAAAATATATGATATTCTAGTTTACTATAGGGAACAAGGTACTAGAACCCCCTTCTCAGAAGGATCCTATTTTTATCAGAGAATTCAATTTATTAGCCTCTTAACAGTGATAGAATTCGTTAAATAAACACCAGTTGATGGCTGAAGCAGTTATCTCTAATATCACTTACTTGATGTTTATATACATGCAAAAGGGGTGCTTTTTGAATGGAAAAGACAGAAGCCTCCGTGGTGCAGTGGTTACGCTACTCGCCTTGTAAACCAGGGGTCGCAGGATCGATCCCGGGCTTCTCCAGACTTTCGGATGAGTCTTTAAACCGAGGTCCCGTCTCCGTATGACCTTAGCTGTTGGTGGGACGTAAAACTCAAATACTCACTCACTTGAATGGAAAAGATAATTCATGAAGCGTTGTTATAGTGGTTTGTTTCAACTGTTTAAATAAATGATATGGTACCACCTATAGGCAGATATAATACCCACAACACTGAGTTAATGCTGGGGCTTGTATCTAGCAGTGAATCTCCCATCAGTAGTCATCAAAAATGACTTGTGTAAATAATCAGATTTCATGACCATGCTGCCTGAATTTTTAATGACAGATTCTTTCTGTCATTCTTCGTCGTGCTGCATGTTTACAATTTTGTCGTCCGAACTTCCGGCTTCCACTCCTTTTGAAATATGACTCCGCGCAAATAGTCCGTTGTTTGTTGACTTTTCATGCTCGCTGTCTCAAAACTAATTTCTCATGGCATTATTTCCGCATTTTGATTACATGTTTTGTTTCATTTGTAATCAAAATACAAAAATGATCTTTCTTAAATTACAAACAAAACGGGAAAAGTTAATTGAATATGCATAAGAAAAGTTCCCATTTTATACAGACGACCGCATAATGGATCATTGGCGAATCTTGGAGGCGGCGTCTAACCACGGCCTTCACTGCCGGCTTCACTGTTGTCGAAAGTTAGCCCATTTTTTTTCCTAAATTAATTCCTATATTTCTAGCTGACGCCCCTTAATTTTGAACCGGGATTTCGAAATGAAATCTTCGTCAGATAAGTGATAATATAACATTCAGTACAAAATGGGTTATGACTAATTATATTTGTATCAATACGCCATTAAAGTACCTTTGTATATTTTTAGAAAAAAAAAAAAAATATGTATAGAGCTACAATCAGTGCACACCATTTAAGTATCTAGATAAACTTTGAAAAATAAAGAAAATAGACCGTATAATAAGCTGTATTTAACTTTTGAATATCGGCCAAGCCGCTTTGTCTGGTCCTGACCCGCACATAACAGTTACAGGCCAGGTTAAGATTTTACCGCTTCAACCCACGAGTTTCTCCAGTTCACTCTTCAGTCACTGAATTTGCACGCGTCCATTCTACACATGTAAATTGGGTGTCTAGTCAATAGTCGTCAATAGCATGTCAAACCATGTAGAACCGAATGCGGTGTATCATTATGAGCCATCTCACCAGGTTCTACACTGTTTGCATATGTAGGTATCTGTACTTGGCTATAAAGGGCTGAAAGGGTACAGACTCATAACACTTACATGACCTAATAAATGCGAAGTACGTGACGCTAGAAACTTCACCGTACGGTAGCAAGCCAGCAATAATAAACTCCTAACAGTTATCAATGTCCAATTCTGTTGTATAGGTCTAAATAACTGAATATGTAAGCACAATGTTGTGATAAATAATTAGTCACATGCCGCAAAACTTCAAACATCGCACAAAAAGTGTTTTCCTTTATTGTAGCGCACGACATAAGGCAGGTTCTTGACTAAGCCGCGAAACACATCTCAGTCAACAAGTGTAAGCTTTTACAAGAAAGTTGCGGCTATGTGTTGTCATAAAACTGGCAACTATCTCAGCAGGCACATGACGTAATTGTGACGTCACATCAACGTCGGTGCAACGTCATGACGTTGCATCGACGTTGATTTGACGTTGCCCTAGCGACGTGTGCCTGCTGGGTAGTCATTTGCATGTTGTTTTATTTATAATGTCCAAGTAAAATGAAGATGAAAGTGTTTAACAGCCGATTCACCTCAGTTTTGTGAACCAAACTAAAAATCAGCACTCCAGCGCCATTGTCCTTATCACTTAAGAAAGTAAATCTGAATTGCACGACCCGCAGAAAAGCGACCGACTGAAGTCGGTTGATTTTCTAAGAGTGCCCTAAAATCACTCTGTCATTCTGTCAGTCTGTCTGTCCGTCCGTAACCCGTTTGTGAAAATTGGTGATAGTGACTTAACCGCTTGGAATATTTAAACAATTTTTGTCATACTGAAAGATATCAATGAGATCTAACCAATGAACTTGCGAAATATTACATTCCATTTAGTATAGCCTCGCCGAGGCGAAAAATGTGAAAATTTTCGAACTGCTTCTCCTCGGAAACCGTTGGGCCGATTGAAGTCAAATTTCATATGAAGCCTCTATGGGATGGGGGAAACCAAAATTTGCTCATGGGGTCCAGGCCACATGGCCAAAATGGCCGCCAAGCCATATATGGTCTGTCTGTCTGTCCGTCCGTAACCCGTTTGTGAAAATTGGTGATAGTGACTTAACCGCTTGGAATATTTAAACAACTTTTGGCATACTGATAGATATCAATGAGATCTAACCAATGAACTTGCGAAGTATTAAATTCCATTTAGTATAGCCTCGCCGAGGCGAAAAATGTGAAAATTTTCGAACTGCTTCTCCTCGGAAACCGTTGGGCCGATTGAAGTCAAATTTCATATGGGGCCTCTATGGGATGGGGGAAACCAAAATTTGCTCATGGGGTCCAGGTCACATGACCGAACTGGCCGCCAAGCCATATATGGTAAAAACCCTTCAAAATTGTCTTCTCCAGAACCACTGGGCAGATTTCCACGAAACTTGATAAATAGCATCTGGGACGTAGGCCCATCATAAATTGCTAAAATGGTGACCCTGGGTTGACCTTGACCTTCTTTGTGCCTAGGTCAAACTTTGACACATATGCTTTTGTATTGGAAAAGTGAGAATGCATTTTATCCTGCAAACCATTCAGAATACAGTACTAAAGTATAAGATATATTTTTGCTCCTTACGATAAGGCGTATTTATTGGGGGAGCCGTTTTAGGTCCAGGTCACATGACCAAAATGGCCGCCATACCCATATATGGTTACACTCATAAAGCTAAAAGCATCCGGCGGGTCGTGCACTTCAGCTGAAGCACTGGTTTTTCACAGAATCTGTCATTTCAGTGCCTTTTGGCGCTTTGATCATAACTTCTACCTTGTTCCTATAAGTAAGTTATTTAAGTGTTTTCTTTTCGAGAGCTCTGAGAGGAAAACAAAGATATTCATGATCTGTTTCAATAGAAGCAGGTGTGAGATTTGCTTCAAAGAATATGTTTTCATTGACCTGCTTTCCTAATAAAAAGCGCTTGCGTACACAAAGGTGGATTATTATTAGTTTTTTTTTTCAGTCTGCAAAATTAAAAGATGATATAATAAGGTAAAGTTGTTTTTTTTTCTGACAAAGCTGGGAGCATTTTGTATCTATAACTACGAACATTACACGGACAACAAGGAATTTTACCATTCACAGCACATTCTGGTGTGAAAGATAATCAAGAAAGTCTCAGACACGCCTATATAATTCACCCACCACCCCCACTCCCGCCCCTTGGGCCAAATTTTATATAGTAAAACTGGGGTTTACAGCGGTAAACCTTATTTTTCTTATTTCTGCTCTAAATATAGATTGTGGGTTGTTCTAACTAGTGTCCACAATCTATATTTGGAGCAGAAATAAGAACAATATCACAATTTTTCATCTTAAAATGTTCGTTTTTACGGCGGAAAAGTTTACAATGCATTTTACAGGCGTGTTTTCATAAAGCGTTTTCAGTTTATTTGAGTCTCATAGATTCTATTAGTCGGGGTTTGAAGAAATAGATGGGCTGCATGATGCTTCTACGCAGAGCTGAACGGCCCCCGCCCATCGGGGCTTAACAAAATAGATGGGCTACATAATGCTTCCACGCAGAGCTGAAATCGACCCGCACACGAGTACTGGTAAACCGTGGTGTAGTGGATAAACCAGTCGTCTCATAAACCAGGGGTCGTGGGTTCGATCCCGGGCTTCTCCAGACTTTCGGATGAGTCTTTAAACCGAGGTCCGGTCGCCGTATGACCTTAGCTGTTCGTGAGACGTAAAACTCACACAAACCCAGTACTGGTAAACCGTTTAGAGGATCTAAGCCTACCCAGGCAAAGTGGTTCGAGTCGGACCATTCTTGCTTATAAACCCTATTGGTTTCATTGGGCGGTATGGCTTGAGATGTCATTTCATCTCAATGTCGGGTAAAAGTCCCACAAAATTGGAAGCAACAACTCCAAAATGATCTTTACAGTTTTAATGGTGACGTTAAACATCAAATCAAACAAACCAACGCAGCGCTGAAACCGACAGCACGCGAGTACTTGTAAACCGCTTAGCGGAGCAAAGCGATGCCAGTTGGACCGGTCAATGCTTATAAACCCTATTGCATTGGTTTCATTGGGCGACGGGCTTGAGATGTCATTTCATCTAATTGTCGCGAAGAAGTCCCACAAAATTGGAAGCAACGTCTCCAAAATGACCTATACAGTGTTGACGGGGGCGTTAAACATCAAATCAAACAAACCAACGCAGAGCTGAGACCGACAGCACGCGAGTACTTGTAAACCGCTTAGCGGAGGCAAAGCGATGCCAGTTGGACCGGTCAATGCTTATAAACTCTATTGCATTGTTTTCATTGGGCGACGGGCCTGAGATGTCATTTCATCTCAATGTCGGGAAGAAGTCCCACAAAATTGGAAGCAGCGTCTCCAAAATGACCTATACAGTGTTGACGGGGGCGTTAAACCTCAAATCAAACAAACAAACAAACAAATAAAGATTCTGTTTTTCATGGTCTTAAATGAAACATGATGCTATGTGATACTTATTGGAAATCAACAACAAAAGAATCTTTTATACGCTTTTGTTTCGGTATTTAAAAAGCAACGGTAGATTTGGATTCTGGAATGCCATAAAGGTGAATAGCCGTTTAAGATGCTGAGTAATCATATCAAATATGTCCAGAAAACCCACAGGCACAGAGGTTATCTAAACACCGAAGTGGCAGATATAAACTTGCTACCATTAATATCATTTGATAATATTTGTGACTAAGACCAGCTTTTGTATGAGGCAACGCCAGGCAAAACCTACATTATATGGGCCCCGTCAAGCGATTTTGGTACTTATCGCCTATGCGAGCAGCGAAGGTTCAGGCGAGACTGCGCGGATGACTTCCTCTTCATTCACTGCTCGCTCATACAAGCAGTGAATCAAGAGGAACCTTCAGACAGAAAGCCATATCCCTGGCCCCTCTGAATGGCTGGGCATGCGCAGTTAAAATTTGCCATGACGAAATGCTCGAAGACACAAATTCGCTTGGCGGGGCTCATATTAAGACCTCTGTGACTGTTGTTCTTGTTGTTCAAGTTAAGGCATTTTACGTCTGCCAAGGTCGAGCGGCTCCACAGCGAGACGTAAGGTCTGTGCCAGTTTAGAAATTTTGAAGGCCGGTCTAAATTGAGCCAAAAATGTAGAGTTATCAGAGCCAATTCGGCTGCGATCGTGATTTCTCTACTGTGCTCGAGAGCTGAAAGTAGGTCAACGATGCTCTCTCTTTGGGCCGCGCGATTTTGGCCATCAGACTTAGGCTGCCAATGGAGCATTCCTATGCAAGTTTCCATACAGGAAAACGCGCGGCTAGCGGCCCAGGAAGAAGACTGGTCGCAAGTCTTATTCCCAACCAGCAGGTAGGATGAGTGCGTAACGATTCAGACGCTGGTACAAGCCCTCAGCATCTCCTACCGTCCTACCGGCCTGTGTCCATGCAGAAGTGCTGCTTGTAGAAGCGCCCGTCGTCCTCCACATCCGATGACCTCGATACGTACAGAGTGTCGTTCCCCAAATGTTGGAAAGCATAGCACTCTGTAACGTACGGGTAGGTTCGACCCGTAGGCTTCCTGCTACATATAAGCAGGTAGAGGTCGTGGTCACCGTAGCGACGGACAGCTTGGCAGTCGTAATGGTCTTGTACACGGAAATGCGGGTCGATCGTCACGAAGTCCATGTCAGGCGCGAGTGGCTGCGGCGGTGTTGGCTGAGAAGGCTCAGGCGAAGATGTCGGTCGCTTCAGTGTCGGCGCGGGTGCGGGTTCGGCGCTGGCTGTCGCTGGTCTTGTGATGGTGGCTGGAGAGACTTCGATGGTCACTGTTGCCGGTGTTGCTGTCTCTTGTAGTGGTCTCTCCTTCTTGGTTGGCTGCTGTGTCTTGGCTGTCTTCCTGGGTCTGGTTGGAGATGGAGTGCTCATATCCCAGCGAAAGTTGACTGTCACGCACTGGTGCTGGAGGCATGTGGTTACTTCAGGCACCCCATGAAGTCGGCATGACTTCAGGAAAGGAAGACGATACTCTTTCATGAAGACAGCATGCTGTGAGAATGATCTTGACTTAGACTTGCCAAAGTCTGTTACTTAAGTGACCATTGTAGAATTAATTGTTTACAAAAAAAAAATATATATAGAAATACAATTATCTTGTATGAGAATTGTGAAATTAACATACATTCAGAGATGAAGATTAAAGGGACTTTTACATATTTTTTGTTTAAAGGGACTTTCATTTGATATAAAAATGTAAAAAGAAAAAATAAATTAATAAATAAAATGTAAATAAACGAGTTGAAAATTCAATAATACATGAGCACGAATGCAAGATTCTATTTATCATAAGACATTTAAATGCATTTTATTCACGTTTGTTTACAAAAATATCAATATTCGGCTATTAGTAAACACGACGTCGTTAAGGACGTCGTAATGTAACGTTACGGGACGAATATACCTAATTTGCATATTTAATTTAAGTGCATTCTTTCATATCTCCAAAATGGTTAATTGTTTTTTTTTTTTTTCTTTTTGTTTTGTTTTGTTTTGTTTTGTTTTAGCTGAATGCCATAAACATAGGTCGTGGGTTCTCGTTAGAACCGCCTCGTTGATTCAAGAAGGACAGTTGGCAGTTTCTAGCGAAAGACTGTGCACTGTAATTGTTAAACGCTTACATATAAGCCTGCCCAGGAAAGCGTGGATAAGTTAACTTACCGGCTAAAAAATGACCAAAAATAGTGTTAACCCCTTTTTTCGTGGGACAGAGCTTATAGAAAAGCGATCAGGAAATTCCGAGAGTTGTCTCCCTTTGAAAAATAGCGGACAAATCTGCCAGGTGTTCCCATTCCCCGTAAGCTCTGTTCTGAGAGCTTAAAGGGAATGAGAGAATTGATGAGTGTCCTTTAGTTACATTGCGTTCTGTTTATCAAACAGTACAAATTTAATTTAGTGCTGATCACATGGACAACTTCAATGAAATGATCGACTGTGTATTGTCAAGTCTGGGGCGAATGACAAACAATCGATCCAAAAAGTGAGATTCATGTGGGGTTTTCCAAGGAATTAATTTCTCAGACTTGATAACCCAAATGAACAAAACGCGCGTTTATGTATGCATATACTAAGATTAAGTGCACATTTCACGTCATAAAAACGTATTCAGCACGGTGCATAAGTGGCTGCATTAATATATCAATGTCTGATAGTATTGATGTTATGGGAAATACGCAATGTATGCTGACTGGATTGCTAAAATGCTTATTCTGTTGGCATGTTTCTGGCATGTGAAGGATGAGACCAAAGGCATGATGATCATGAATTTGTTTCTTTTCCAGGAAAAAAGACACAACAAAGAACCGAGAAAATAGATGACGTGAGAAAAGATGAGATCAAAATTTTGGAAGCTTACCCAGTATAACGCATACTGTAAACTAGAAAATACCAATTGGCCCATACATGCCCAGCGACGAAAAGGAAACGTTGGCAAACAGTGAATACCTGATCAGACGCCGCAAAACGCGGCGTCCGATCAGGGTGTTCACTATTTTCTTAAGGGGATTGGGAACACCTTCAGGGGAGGCAACTCCTGCAAAAGTATTTTTTGTCTCCCATGTCTCCTGAGGAACAAATTCTTTCCTTTAAGAGTAGACCTCTTTTTCGGTGAGACAGGTTTTATAGAAAAGCGAACAGGAAGTTCCGAAAGTTGTCTCCCTTCGAAAATGGTGTAAAAATCTGCCAGGTGTTCCCATTTCCCTTAAAGAATGATTTTTTTACGAACATGCAATTAAAAAGACACCCATTTCTGTTGGGCGGATGATTCTGTTGACTATTTAAATTTTATCAACCAACAGGCTTCAACATTTGGTCTTCATTTGCACCAACATTACAACGGTTTCTTGCTGTCGAGTCCTCAGTCCTCACATTTGTTTTATCTCTGTGGTTGTTTGATTTTTTGTTCACGGAGATGTTGCACTGATGGGTAAGGAGGCCTTCATGCGGACTGAACAAACGCGACGGAAGTAAGGGCGAGGACAGTGGCCTTAAACCTCACAGTGGAATTCGTTTAGCTCCCCGTTCCAAGGCGGTTCTTCTGTCGCGGTTTATTTTTGTTATGGATTGCTTTTGAGTGTCTGTATCACTTATATTATTTTGTTTTGGATAGATAATTGGCCATTTTGTGGGAAAGTAACTGTCCTTTTTGGTTTTCCGCTATTGATGTTTCCATTAGGGTCTAGTTGTTTCATGTTTGTGTTTCTTTCCCTTTGTTGTCTCTGATTGGAGCAGGGGGTTGATTGTATCGATTCCTGATCATTTCCTTCACTTCTAATTTCAAGATGTCAATCAAAGGTCAAAAACTTGACCAGCTCCGCAAGAGTAGCGCTGTAACGTAAAAAAATGGACCGTGAAAAAATGAGACATTTCCACCACTGCGCATGCGCAACACATTTGCTCCGCCTACCTTAGATACGTTTATCGGATTGCTATTTGCTTAATTATCGTGTAGTCTGGCAGTTACCTCCCCTCATTCGCCCTGTTAGCTTGCTTTAAGGCGAGTTCTCCTTGTAACAGCGTTTGCAGATGGAACAAACACCACCACCAAGTCACTTTCAGTTTTAAAGTCTGTAACAATGTATGACTCCTTAAAATTCTCACATCAGTTTCTTTTGTATTCTTTTGCAGCATGTACTAGAAGAAGCATCATGTGTCAGGAACATGATACTTCAGTGAGGCAGCACTATAAAAGTGAGCATTGAGCTCCCGGTCACAACCAGACACCGTCGTGATATGACTGAAAAATTGTTGAAAGCGACGTTAAACCCGAATTCACACACACACACACATACATACACACACGCACGCACGCACGCACACCTTAACCTTCTGTACAACTGTACAACGATCCATCATTATTCTCACATTACGATGACACACCCGTGCAATTTCTTTTTCCATGCACATTTGTGATATTTGTCTTACTTTTACTCCTAAAATAGGTTGTGGTTGCTCGTACGAGTACCCATGACCTATGTCTTAGAACAGAAAAAAGCAAAATAACTTATACCCCTGTAAACCCCAGTTTTCTCTAAATAAAGTGGGGTTTAGAGGGTTTTAATTTCACGAACTTGTTAATATGATGAAAGGTGTTAGAGATATTGTGTTGCCAAGATTATATTCTCAGGGATGATAACTAAAATACCATGACACCCGGAGTTATGGTTTTTGCTCATAACACGCCTTTTTCCCTCATGTTTTCTTTGTTTGAATTAGTGTTTTACGTCCCCATTAACACTATTTAGGTTATTTTAGAGAGGTGGCTTCAGTTTTGTGGGACTTTAGCCCAACATTGATATGAAATGACATCTCAAGCCCTGCCGCCTGAACAAGCCAGAAGGGTTTATATATAGGTGACGTTCCGATTTACAACACTTCGCGTAGTCAGGCTTAGATCCTCTTAGCGGTTTACCAGTAGTCCTGTGCGGTCGGTTTCAGCTATGCGTGCAAGCATGATGAACCCAATCTATTTCTCCAAGCCCCGATGGGCGTGGCGTAAATCTTCACCTCGTGTTGCTTGGTTGATTTGAGGTTTAATGTCCCCGTCAGCACTGTAAAGTTCATTTTGGAGACGTTGCTTCCAATTTTGTTGGACTTTTACCCAACACTGAGATGAAATGACATCTCTAGCCATGTCCCCCAATGAAACCAAAAGGGTTTATTAGCATGGACGGTCCGCCTCGCACCGCGGTTCCTGGACAGGCTTAGATCCTCTAAGCGGTTTACCAGTATTAGTGTGCGGGCCGGATTCCGCTCTGCGTGGAAGCATTGTGACTAAAAAGTGAAGCACCCGATCAAACAACATATTTTGCGGCATCGGAACTGTTAGTCTATGGTCTAAATTTGATATGCCAGGCTAATACGGGTTAATCGGCGTCTGACCTGGGTTTGCACTGTTTGCCAGTCCTGAAAGAAACGCTTAGCTTACGACGTTAAAGCGGCGTCTGACCTGGGTCTGTGCCATTTGCCTTAGTCCTAAAGTAGAAACGAAAGGCTAACGCTGGTTAAGCAATGCCAGATCTCGGTCTGCATTGTTTGCCAAAGCCTTGAAATGGTTATACTACTCATCTCATTGACCAGGGTTAGTTGGTTCCATCTCGGGCTTCTCCAGACTTGCGGATATTAAACCGAGATCCCGTATCATTATGACCTTAGCTGTTGTTAGGACGTAATTCTCAAAGACATAAACAACCCATATAAGCTTAGTGTCTCTTATGTCATAGGCAAACAGTGCAGACGTAGCTCAGATGTTCCTCAACCCAATTAAGCGCAGCATATCTGTTTAATGACAAAGGCAAACAGTGCAGACCAGACGATGCCCCGTATTTTTACATTGGCAATTGGAAAGAACTGTGTCTATTATGCAACAAATCACGGTGCGGAAAAGCGTGCCGAGTGAGATCATTAAAAGCTGCAAATTTATGACGCCATACGTAGATTCGTAGACGTTAGACGGTGTAACGTCACTGTCTAGCACCGACAACGTTTCAAAAGGACATAAATGCGGCATGTGTTACAGTCGATTTCTTTTAACAATGGTGAAATGTTTGAGAATTTGAAGGAAACAACAACATTATCTAAGAGTTTCAGCGTGCTAGAATCGAAATAACTCAGCTCTAGCCAGTGATTTGTTGGGTAATAAATCACAGTTTGTCGGTCAGTTGTAAGTAGACAAATCACACGCGCTCGTGATACGGACCTCCAAACTGTGATTTATTACTCAACAAATCACAGCTAGAGCTTATCTATCACTAGTCGCTTATACAGCCAATGGTTAAATCCGGTGATATATTGCGTGATAAATCACTAGGCGGAAAAGCGTGACGTGAAGAGCCGCCGTTTTATGAAGTTTTGCGACGTTATCGATCCTTTCCTTGACGTTAGACCGTGTAACGTCTTTTTCAGTACGTTACACATGCGTTACAGTCAAACATGTCGGCGGGATTTCTTCAAACAGTGGCGGAATGTTGAGAGAATATGAAGGAAACAACAGCATTTTAGTAGACTTTCAAAGTGTTATCAGCTCTATTGTTACGTCCTCTTGATGTGATCTACCATACAACGGACCTCCAAACAGTGATACATTACTCAACAAATCACCGCTAGAGCTGGTTTATTCAATCTCAAAACCAAATTAGCACATCACCTCTATTTAAGGCCAAATGGATACAGCGCAGATCCTCGCAGACCCGGCTCAGATGTCGGTTAACCCATTTAACCCAACATCTAAAATAAAGGACACTAGGAAACATTGCAGACCCAGATCAGATGCACATTAATTCATATCATACCAAACTCTCTATGTATGGACACTACGAAAACAGTGCAGACCTAGATCAGACGCTCCTTAGCCAATGCACGCCAAGGCCACAGAGAAAAGGTGCTATACCACAGAGGCTTCTAGGCCGATGCACAGTTTACGTATCTCCTATAACAGAGACAGACTTTCGGATGAGTCTCCCAACCGAGGTCCCGTCTCCGTATCACCTAAGTTGTTGGTGGGACGTAAAACTCAAACACTCACCTCACCTATAACAGAGACAGTAGTCGTATATCAGTATATGAATATCTGATCGTGATGTGCACTAGCAAGCGTAGATTGCAGTGTGAGGTTGCGAGACCTCCATCAAACTCGGGTCGTTTAGGGTAAGAAATCACGACTTTTGGATGCCAAAATGACAGTTGATAATTGTTTTTACTTTGAATTTCTTTTCCACTATTAAAGGTCAAGAATACGTAAATAAAGGGCACAATTATTTAAGTGCGTTGACACTGCAGCGCCACTTTCAAAATGGCGGCGTCAATCGCCGTCCGTCAATGTAAACTTAAATATAGGTATAACTTTGTTTGTTTTATTTGAGGTTTAACGTCCCCGTCAACACTGTATAGGTCACTTTGAAGACTTCGCTTCCAATTTTGTGGGACTTTTACCCGACATTGAGATGAAATGACATCTCAAGCCCTGTCGTTCAATGAAACCGACTCGCATCGCTTTGCCTGGGCAGGCTTAGAACCTCTAATCGGTTTACCAGTACTTGTGTAGGGCCTGTTTAAGCTCTGCGTGGACACATCATGCAGCTCATCTATTTCCTGAAGCCCCGATGGGCGGGGGCCCTGGTCTTGAGATATAATGGTGATGAGAGGAGGATATCTTTGCAGTCTTCTCTAAGTTAACAGAAACCCTAAAACTGGTAACCTGGCAAACAGTGCAGGTCCAGATCAGAACGCGGCATCTGATCGGGGCCTACACTGTTGCAAAAAGCTCAGCCATCTTCCAAATAAATGTTGAAGAAAACACAACCTGTCACCCCTAAATTTGGAATGGACTCTGCTATATATAAGGAGGAATATTCCATTTGTTACAAAAAGGGTTAAGGTTAAAGGAATGCTGTGAGTACTCATTTAGGAGAATCTGGTGATTACACGCAACATACCTTTTTAGACAAAATGAACTATTCTTTATATATGGACAACCTAACGGAAGCTATAGGATTAATTCTATAGGGTCTAAGAACGAGTTCGAATTATCCGTGGTAAACCCGCCATCTCTCTTCGAGACATTTCAGAATCACTGTATATAGACTAAAATCAGACTGTTGCCAAGGTTTCTTCACATACTGTTTGTACGAGCCACATATCTTTTACTGCGCTGTTATGTTCAATTCGTCTAAGGCCTAATACACTACGTATGAGTAAAACCAGGCGATTTGTTTCTGGTTTTAAGACCCATTGGTATTCGAAGAGACCGTTAATTAACGGTGGGCGACAACTGGAGTACCTGAAAAACATATGACCTTTACTTTGCGTCACACATGCAAGGTGATGAACCTTTTACCCACTAGACCATGAAGGCCCCCAAAAGGCAGTATACACTGTTTTATTATTAAAACGCAATGAGAGTGCAAGATAACCAAATACCTGCTAGTAATTTTGTTCGTTCGTTTGTTTGTTTGTTTGATGTTTAACGTCCCCACCAACACTATATAGGTCATATTTGGGACGTTGCTACTTTTACCCGACATAGAGATGTAATGTAATCTCAAGCCCTGCCGCCCAATGAGACCAATAGGGTTAATATGCACGGATGGTTTGACTCGCACCACTTTGCCTGTGCAAGCTCAGACCCTCTAAGCGGCTTACCAGTGGTTTCAGCCTTGCATGGAAACACCATGCAGCCCAATCTATTCTGCCAACCCTGATGGGCGGGGTCCGAGTTTTTGTTCGGCAGTTTGTGTGAAGTTTAACGGCCTTGTCAACACCATTGAGACAACGCCGAGCAGGCCATCTTACCTTGGGCAGACATGCACATCAGTGGTTGACCAGTACAGTGCACATTCATTCGACAGAAACAGAGGGAAAAGCCACAGAAAAATCAAAGCAAAACGACACAAAACAAAAAACAAGAGGCCCTGGTCGCTCCCCTGAGCCCTGTGCAAATTCGGTAGTACTCAATCACCTGATGCTATAAACCAAGTTTCAAGACAATCAGTCAAGTGATTCCGGCGATGAAGATTTATGAAGGTTTTCACCATAACAGGGCATGGCGGACTGGTACCTTTTCAACCCTTTTCACGCACATCTTCTCTTTTTCATTCATTTTCTTTGTAGAAGCCTCCATGGTGCAGTGGTTACGCTACTCGCCTTGTAAACCAGGGATCGCAGGATCGATCCCGGGCTTCTCCAGCCTTTCGGGTGAGTCTTTAAACCGAGGTCCCGTCTCCATATGACCTTAGCTGTTGGTGGGACGTAAAACTAAAACTCACTCACTCCTTTTCTTTGTATTTCTTTATGTCCACTTTTTTCACGGATGTCCACTTTTTTCACGGATTGTTGCCTTATCTGTTTTTCTTTCACATCAGTGTACATTTTTCTTCGCGATTATCCTTATCACGCGCACCTTCTTCTTTCTCGGACTGGGATCTTTTCAACCATTATCACGTACATCTTCCTTTTTCATTCCTTTATTTTGCATTTCTCGATGTCCACTTTTTTCACGGTTGTCCACTTTTTCACAGATTGTTGCCTTATCTATTTTTCTTTCACGTCAGTGTACATTTTTCTTCGTTATTATCCTTATCACGCACATCTTCTTCTTTCGCGGACAGGTACCTTTTCAACCCTTTTCACGCACATCTTCTTTTTTCATTCCTTTTCTTTGTGTTTCTTTATGTCCACTTTTTTCACGGATGTCACCTCTTTTCACGGATTGTTGCCTTATCTATTTTTCTTTCACGTCAGTGTACATTTTTCTTCGGGATTATCCTTTTCACGCACATCTTCTGCTTTCGCGGACTTGTACCTTATCAACCCTTTTCACGCACATCCATCTTTTTTTTCGTTCCTTTATTTTGCATTTCTTTATGTCCACTTTTTTCACGCATGTCCACTTTTTTTCACGGATTGTTGCCTTATCTGTTTTTCTTTCACGTCAGTGTACATTTTTCATCGTGATTATCCTTTTCACGCACATCTTCTGCTTTCACGGACTGGTACCTTTTAAACTCTTTTCACGCACATCTTCCTTTTTTCATTCCTTTTCTTTGTAGAAGCCTCCGTGGTGCAGTGGTTACGCTATTCGCCTTGTAAACCAGGGATCGCAGGATGATCCCGGGCTTCCCCAGCCTTTCGGATGAGTCTTTAAACCGAGGTCCTGACTCCGTATCACATTGGCTGTTGGTGGGACGTAAAACTAAAACTCACTCACTCCTTTTCTTTGTATTTCTTTATGTCCACTTTTTTCACGGGTGTCGACTTTTTTTCATGGATTTTTGCCTTATCTATTTTTCTTTCACGTCAGTGTGCATTTTTCTTCGTGATTATCCTTATCTTTTTTTTCGTTCCTTTATTTTGCATTTCTTTATGTCCACTTTTTTCACGCATGTCCACTTTTTTTCACGGATTGTTGCCTTATCTGTTTTTCTTTCACGTCAGTGTACATTTTTCATCGTGATTATCCTTTTCACGCACATCTTCTGCTTTCACGGACTGGTACCTTTTAAACTCTTTTCACGCACATCTTCCTTTTTTCATTCCTTTTCTTTGTAGAAGCCTCCGTGGTGCAGTGGTTACGCTATTCGCCTTGTAAACCAGGGATCGCAGGATGATCCCGGGCTTCCCCAGCCTTTCGGATGAGTCTTTAAACCGAGGTCCTGACTCCGTATCACATTGGCTGTTGGTGGGACGTAAAACTAAAACTCACTCACTCCTTTTCTTTGTATTTCTTTATGTCCACTTTTTTCACGGGTGTCGACTTTTTTTCATGGATTTTTGCCTTATCTATTTTTCTTTCACGTCAGTGTGCATTTTTCTTCGTGATTATCCTTATCACGCGCATCTTCTTCTTTCTCGGACTGGTACCTTTTCAACCCTTTTCACGCACATCTTTTTTTCATTCCTTTACTTTGCATTTCTTTATGTCCACTTTTTTCACGGATGTCCACTTTTTTCACGGGGTTTTGCTTTATCTATTTTTCTTTCACGTCAGTGTACATTTTTCTTCTTGATTGTCCTTATCACGCACATCTTCTTCTTTCACGGACTGGTACCTTTTCAACCCCTTTTACGCACATCTTCTTTTTTCATTCCTTTTCTTTGTATTTCTATATGTCCACTTTTTTCACGGATGTCCACTTTTTTCACGGATTGTTGCCTTATCAATTTTTCTGTCACGTCAGTGTACATTTTTCTTTGTGATTATCCTTACCACGCGCATCTTCTTCTTTCTCGGACTGGTACCTTTTCAACCCTTTTCACGCACATCTTCTTTTTTTCCTTCCTTTATTTTGCATTTCTTTATGTCCACTTTTTTCACGGATGTCCACTTTTTTCACGGATTGTTGCCTTATCTATTTTTCTTTCACGACAGTGTACATTTTTCTTCTTGATTGTCCTTATCACGCAGGTAACAGGACACTTCGGCCCCACAACCACCTCGGCCCCTAGACACTTCGGCCCCTAGACACCTCGGCCCCAAAACCACCTCGGCCCCACATAAAATTGAAACCCTAGACGGGTCGGCCCCTGGACACGTCGGCCCCTAGACACGTCGGCCCCATATACCTAGACACTTCGGCCCCACTTTGCTTTTCACGGGGCTTCCACTTAAATAGGAGATTGGGTTGGATGCCCGATGAGTTTGTTCTTTTTTTAATTATTTTTATTTGCTGATTTGATTATTTTGATAGGGAGCCACGAATATTTGAACCTATAATATATATATATTTATTATATATTATAACGTTACTAAACGGGAAATCTATATGTCCATTTAAGAAGAATGGAAGATACATTTGAAAATTCCCCTCTTTTATTTCAATCATGGTATAATTCTAATTACATTGCTGCATGCTTTAGAGCAGGCTCTTTTTGTACTTTTCTGCTCTTTTGATCATCTTTAGGCTTTTTTATTATCCGAAACAATTCGACACCGTTAAAATACTTTTTTAATTATTTTCAATAAGTTATCCTTTAAAGTTACTAATTGGATGGAAATCTGGATGGATCGGTGGATGGGGCCGTAAAACAAAAAAAAAAAAAAAAAAAAATCATTCCTCGGTTTCGTCAATCATGGTGATGATGGGGGATAATCTTATATTTGTTAACATATTTATTTATTTATTTATTTATTTATTTATTTTATTTATTTATCCGGCCTCGGTAGCTAAGCCTGATGCGCGTTTGACTTGTGATTAGGAGGACGCGGGTTCTATACCTACCGGGGTCGGCAACTTTCTTTCGTGGAGATTGATTATGAAATCTTTCCTTCGGTCATTCTCTCCCTTCTGCTGATTCAAGAAGGGCAGTTGTCACTTTCTGGCGAAAAGAATGTGCACTGTATTGGTTAACTGCTTACGTATAAGCCTGCCCAGGTTAAGTGTGGACAGGTAAACTGATCGGCTCGAAAATGAACTAAAATAGTGTTGACTTGGCCGTTAAACTCCAATACAAACAAACACTTTATTTATTTTTTAGGTAATTATCAGTGTTCAGGTTCGCTGAACTACAAATATCCTCGTAAGTAAACCAATTAATTTTATGTATTCAAAAACGGCATGAAAAACGGTGCAGATCCGGTTCAGAGGGCAGAAGCAATCTGATCAGGATCTACACTGTTTGCAAAGATAAGGATAATCGTGCTCAGCGGGGTAAGGATTAATGAATTTCAGGTTAGTACACTATTTAGCAAAAAGTCCTACAAGAACAATTAATTATTGACTTAAATTAGTAAAGTGTGAAGCTCAATAAACAACCAGGCGTTACTAATCCCTTTACCCCAATAAAGAGATCCTTGATGATAAACAGATCATTGTTATCAACTTTCACACACTTAATTAATATTGTCATTCTAGTCCATATTAAAGACGGGCAGTAACGAGTATATTGTATACTTTATTAATTAATTAATTAATTAATAAATTTATTTATTAGTCACATTTCTGACTCAGTTACTCACTTGATACATGTACATGTGTACAATATGTATATATTAGTGGCAAACAGTGTAGATCTGGATGTGCACTGTGTGCAATGTCTTCACTGCTCGTGTTTTTGTAGGAATTGATCAGTATATTTCCATTGTTATCAAGTTTCACACATTTAGAAATTCCTATCTGATTGTCATTTCAGCTCATATTTAAAGACGGACAGTAACAAGTATACTGTATAATTTATTTATTTAATTTATTTATTAGTCACATTTCTGACTATCAGACCCTCAAATTGTATTCATTTAAAATTCGAAAACTGAATGGCAGTGTAGATCCAGATCTGATGGATCTGGATGTGCACTGAGTGCAAAGTCTTCATGGCCCTATATATTCTTGTAGAAAAGGCTCCTTGACTATCAGTATCAAATATTCACAATTAGAACAACCCGCTTAACCCCACTTTTCGTGATGCTGACTCAAGGTCAACGTCACGATTGAAGGCGGCGGGGGATTAGCTGTCCTTAAGAGTGTAGTCCAAGTTAACCTGAAAATGTCGTGTATGCGTTGTTCTATTTATTATAAACGTCTCATTGGTTATTTGTTATTTTTATACGAAATGTAAATAGCAATAAAATAATTTGATCTTATTTCCTAACAATTTAATAGAAGATTCCGTAAAACCAAAATTATATAACGAAAAGTTGATAAAATTATATTTCTTAGTTCTGCTCGAAAACATAGACCTTTGATACTGGTTCAATCGTTCTCAAGGAGATGGCTGTTAACTAATATGAAAGGGATCTAAGAAATGACTAGTTTGCATCACACAGATTAATATTAAACTAGTTGTGATTAAAGGTTGTCACAGACGCATTCTGATCAGGCCTGCACATTGGGACGGTTCTAACCAGTACACACAACCTGTATCTTGGAGCATAAATAAGAATTACGAAAACATGCCTATACAAATGCATTGTAAACTTTACCGCCGAAAAAAAAACGAACATTATAAGAGGAAAAATTGTGATATTTTTATTATTTCAGCTCAAATAAGAAAAATAAGGTTTACCCCTGTAAACCCCAATTTTACTATATAGCAGTGGGGTTCAAGGGGGTCACAATTATAAAGGCGTGTCTTCGTGATGTAAATAATGTATGTCCCTATGAGCCCCAAGTTTCCCCTTTATAAACTGGGGCATAGCGGGGTCTTCATTACACGGGCTTGTAAACATGATGTTTTGTTTGTTAGATTTGACGTTTAACGCTCCAATTAACACTGTATCGGTCATTTTGGAGACGTTGCCTCCAATTTTGTGGGAATTTTACCCATTGAGATGAAATGACATCTCAAGCCCTGCAGACCAATGAAACCAATAGGGTTTATAAGTATAAACGGTCTGACTCGCACCGCTTTTCCTGGCCAGGCTTAGAACCACTAAGCGGTTTACCAGTACTCATGTCACAGGCTGTCGGTTTCTTGAAGTCCCGATGGGCGGGGCCGATTTTAACATGATATAACTGCCCATACCCTAACAGATATCAAAAATGGGGCCGAGGTGTCTTTGGGGCCGAGATGTCTAGGGGCCGAGGTGACAGTGGGGCCGAGGTGTCTAGGGCCGAGGTGACTAGGGCCGAGGTGTCTAGGGCCGACTTGGTTTTGGGCCGACCTGTCTAGGGGCCGAGGTGGTAGTGGGGCCGAAGTGTCTGGAAATCATCACGCACATCTTCTTCTTTCACGGACTGGTACCTTTTCAACCCCTTTTACGCACATCTTCTTTTTTCATTCCTTTTCTTTGTATTTCTATATGTCCACTTTTTTCACGGATGTCCACTTTTTTCACGGATTGTTGCCTTATCAATTTTTCTGTCACGTCAGTGTACATTTTTCTTTGTGATTATCCTTACCACGCGCATCTTCTTCTTTCTCGGACTGGTACCTTTTCAACCCTTTTCACGCACATCTTCTTTTTTTTCCTTCCTTTATTTTGCATTTCTTTATGTCCACTTTTTTCACGGATGTCCACTTTTTTCACGGATTGTTGCCTTATCTATTTTTCTTTCACGACAGTGTACATTTTTCTTCGTGTTTATCCTTATCACGCACATCTTCTTCTTTCACGGACTGGTACCTTTTCAACCCTTTTCACGCACATCTTCTTTTTTCATACCTTTTCTTTGTATTTCTTTATGTCCACTTTTTTCACGGATGTCCACTTTTCACATGGATTGTTGCCTTATCTATTTTCTTTCACGTCAGTGTACATTTTTCTTCGTGATTATCCTTATCACGCACATCTTCTTATTTCACGGACAGATGCATTTTTGGCCCATTTTCACGCACATCTTCTGCTTTCACGGACTGGTACCTTTTCAACTCTCTTCACGCACATCTTTTTTTTTTTCATTCCTTTTCTTTGTAGAAGCCTCCGTGGTGCAGTGGTTGCGCTACTCGCAGTGTAAACCAGGGATCGCAGGATTGATCCCGGGCTTCTCCAGCCTTTAGGATGAGCCTTTAAACCGAGGTCCCGTCTCCGTATGACCTTAGCTGTTGGTGGGACGTAAAACTAAATCTCACTCACTCCTTTTCTTTGTATCTCTTTTTGTCCACTTCTATCATGGATGTCCACTTTTTTCACGGATTGGTGCCTTATCTATTTTTCGTTCAAGTCAGTGTACATTTCTCTTCGGGATTATCCTTTTCATGCATATCTTCTGCTTTGACGGACTGGTACCTTTTCAACCCTTTTCACGCACATCCCTCTTTTTTCATTCCTTTATTTTGCATTTCTTTATGTTCACTTTTTTCACGCATGTCCACTTTTTTCACGGATTGTTGCCTTATCTGTTTTTCTTTCACATCAGTGTTCATTTTTCTTCGTGATTATCCTTTTCACGCACATCTTCTGCTTTCACGGACTGGTACCTTTTAAACTCTTTTCACGCACATCTCCTTTTTTTCGTTCCTTGTCTTTGTAGAAGCCTGTGTGGTGCAGTGGTTACGCTACTCGCCTTGTAAACCAGGGATCGCATGAACGATCCCGGGATTATCCTGACTTTCGAATGAGTCTTTAAACCGATGTCCCGTCTCCGTATGACCATAGCTGTTGGTGGGACATAAAACAAAAACTCATTAACTGCTTTTCTTTGTATTTCTTAATGTCCACTTTTTTCACGGATTGTTGCCTTATCAATTTTTCTTACACGTCAGTGTACATTTTCTTCGTGATTATCCTTATCAGGCACATCTTCTTCGTTCACCGACAGGAACCTTTTCAACCCTTTTCACGAACATCTTTTTTTCATTCCTTTTCTTTGTATTTCTTTATGTCCACCTTTTCACTGATGTCCACTTTTTTCACGGATTATTGCCTTATCTATTTTTCTTTCACGTCAGTGTACATTTTTCTTCGTGATTATCCTTATCACGCACACCTTCTTATTTCACGTACAGGTACCTTTTCAACCCTTTTCACGCACATCTTCTTTTTTCATTCCTTTTCTTTGTACTTCTTTATGTCCACTTTTTTCACGGATGTCCACTTTTTCGCAGATTGGTGCCTTATCTATTTTTCTTTCACGTCAGTGTACATTTTTCTTCTGGATTGTCCTTTTCACGCACATTTTCTGCTTTCACGGACTGGTACCTTTTCAACCCTTTTCACGCACATCCATCTTTTTTCATTCCTTTATTTTGCATTTCTTTATGTCCACTTTTTTCACGCATGTCCACTTTTTTCACGGATTGCTGCCTTATCTGTTTTTCTTTCACCTCAGTGCACATTTTTCTTCGTGATTATCTTTATCGCGCACATCTTCTGCTTTCACGGACTGGTACCTTTTCAACCCTTTTCACGCACATCTTTTTTTTCATTCCTTTTCTTTGTAGAAGCCTCCCTGGTGCAGTGGTTACGCTACTCGCCTTGTAAACCAGGGATCGCAGGATCGATCCCGGGCTTCTCCAGCCTTTCGGATGAGTCTTTAAACCGAGGTCCCGTCTCCGTATGACCTTAGCTGTTGGTGGAAAGTAAAACTAAAACTCACTCACTCCTTTTTTTGTATTTCTTTATGTCCACTTTTTTCACGGATGTCCACTTTTTTCACGGATTTTTGCCTTATCTATTTTTCTTTCACGTCAGTGTACATTTTTCTTCGTGATTATCCTTATCACGCGCATCTTCTTCTTTCTCGGGTTGGTACTTTTTCAACCCGTTTCATGCACATCTTCTTTTTTCATTCCTTTATTTTGCATTTCTTTATGTCCACATTTTTTCACGGCTGTCCACTTTTTCACAGATTGGTGCCTTATCTATTTTTCTTTCACGTCAATGTACATTTTTCTTCTGGATTGTCCTTTTCACGCACATTTTCTGCTTTCACGGACTGGTACCTTTTCAACCCTTTTCACGCACACCCATCTTTTTTCATTCCTTTATTTTGCATTTCTTTATGTCCACTTTTTTCACGCATGTCCACTTTATCACGGATTGCTGCCTTATTTGTTTTTCTTTCACCTCAGTGTACATTTTTCTTCGTGATTATCGTTATTGCGCACATCTTCTGCTTTCACGGACTGGTACCTTTTCAACCCTTTTCACGCACATCTTTTTTTCATTCCTTTTCTTTGTAGAAGCCTCCGTGGTGCAGTGGTTACGCTACTCGCCTTGTAAACCAGGGATCGCAGGATCGATCCCGGGCTTCTCCAGCCTTTCGGATGAGTCTTTAAACCGAGGTCCCGTCTCCATATGACCTTAGCTGTTAGTGGAACGAAAAACAAAAACTCACTCACTCCTTTTCTTTGTATTTCTTTATGTCCACTTTTTTCACGGATGTCCACTTTTTTCACGGATTTTTGCCTTATCTATTTTTCTTTCACGTCAGTGTACATTTTTCTTCGTGATTATCCTTATCACGCGCATCTTCTTCTTTCTCGGGTTGGTACATTTTCAACCCTTTTCACGCACATCTTCTTTTTTCATTCCTTTATTTTGCATTTCTTTATGTCCACATTTTTCACGGATGTCCACTTTTTTCACGGATTGTTGCCTTATCTATTTATCTTTCTGGTCAGTGTACATTTTTCTTCTTGATTATCCTTATCACGCACAATTTCTTCTTTCACGGAAAGGTACCTCTTCAATCCTTTTCACGCACATCTTCTCTTTTCATTCCTTTTCTTTGTATTTTTTTATGTCCACTTTTTCAATGGATGTCCACTTTTTCACGGATCGGTGCCTTATCTATTTTTCTTTCACGTCAGTGTACATTTTTCTTTGGGATTATCCTTTTCATGCACATCTTCTGCTTTCACGGACTGGTACTTTTTCAACCATTATCACGCACATCCATCTTTATTCATTCCTTTATTTTGCATTTCTTTATGTCCACTTTTTTCAGGGATGTCCATTTTTTTCACGGATTGTTGCCTTATCTATTTATCGTTCTGGTCAGTGTACATTTTTCTTCTTGATTATCCTTATCACGCACATCTTCTTCTTTCACGGACTGGTACCTCTTCAACCCTTTTCACGCACATCTTCTCTTTTCATTCCTTTTCTTTGTATTTTTTTTATGTCCACTTTTTTCGTGGATATCCACTTCTTCACGGATTGGTGCCTTATCTATTTTTCTTTCACGTCAGTGTACATTTTTCTTTGGGATTATCCTTTTCATGCACATCTTCTGCTTTCACGGACTGGTACTTTTTCAACCCTTTTCACGCACATCCATCTTTTTTCATTCCTTTATTTTGCATTTCTTTATGTCCACTTTTTTCACGGATGTCCACTTTTTTCACGGATTGTTGCCTTATCTGTTTTTCTTTCACGTCAGTGTACATTTATCTTCGTGATTATCCTTTTCACGCACGTCTTCTGCTTTCACGGACAGGTACCTTTTCACGCACCTTTTCTTTATTCATTCCTTTCCTTTGTATTTCCTTATGTCCCCTTTTTTCACGGATTGTTACCTTATCTATTTTTTTTCACGTCGGTGTACATTTTTCTTCGTGATTAATAACTGATTATCCTTATCACGCACATCTTTTTTCACGGACAGGTACCTTTTCAACCCTTTTCACGCACATCTGCTTTTTTCATTCCTTTTCTTTGTATTTTTTTATGTCCACTTTTTTCATGGATGTCCACTTTTTTCAAGGATTATTGCCTTATCTATTTTTCTTTCACGTCAGTGTACATTTATCATCGTGATTATCTTTTTCACGCACATCTTCTTCTTTCGCGGACTGGTACCTTTTCAACCTTTTTCACGCACATCTTTTTTCATTCCTTTTCTTTGTATTTCTTTATGTCAACTTTTTTCGCGCATGTCCACTTTTTTCACGGATTGTTGCCTTTTCTGATTTTCTTTCACGTCAGTGTACATTTTTCTTCGGGATTATCCTTTTCACGCGCCTCTCCTTCTTTCTCGGACTGGTACCTTTTCAACCCTTTTCACGCACATCTTTTTTCATTCCTATATTTTGCATTTCTTTATGTCCACTTTTTTCACGCTGGTCCACGTTTTTCACGGATTGTTGCCTTGTCTGTTTTTCTTTCACGTCAGTCTAAATTTTTCTTCGTGATTATCCTTATCACGCGCACCTTCTTCTTTCACGGACTGGTCCCTTATTAACCCTTTTCACGCACATCCATCTTTTTCATTGCTTTATTTTGCATTTCTTTATGTCCACTTTTTTCACCCAGGTCCACTTTTTTCACGGATTGATGCCTTATCTCCTTTTCCACGCAGGCTGCAAATTTAGGGTTTCTCATGTGTACTGATCAATAGCTCGTCTACATAACTCAGGGTGAGGATGTTTCGTTATACTTCAGCATATGCAGGATCTTCTCGTTGTTAATGTTACTTTTAAAATGCATCGATACCTTTTTTTTTTTTTTTTTTTTTTGGCACCTGTACACAATTTTCGAGGTAACAAAATCATAATTCCTCTCCCAGATGGATTAGAGAAATACTCAGAGAAGTGTAATACTAAACTAAACAGAGGGAGAGGTAGAGGTTTAATAATAATAAAAAACAACAACATTTTTTTCTTTGATTGTAGTGGAGTTTAACGGTCCAGTCAACACCATTCCGGTCATTTTGAGCCGGTCAGTTTACCTATCCACACTTTTTCTTGACATGCTTATACGTTAGCAGTTAACCAGCACACTTGCTGTTCAAGAGCAAAATGTCAGTAACAGTCACAGAGGTGAAACTTTCATTGCATGGTATATCGTATACTTCCCAGCTATTACGCAATAGCCGGCCAATATGGGGCTGAGAGCGAAACGATGTTGATACGTCTTATCGCTGTCGACCCGACGTTGGTCCGATGTTTTTGGCAGGCTGGGCAATAGTTCATTCAAGGAGGATGAAAATGTGACTATTGATTTGTTTATCGTGTAAGCCCCGCCTTAAACAATCGGGTAACGCCCACTTAGCAACGCGCATGTGCAGTGGAGGAAATGTCGCATTTTTTCACGGTCCACTTTTTTTACGTTACAGGGCCCATAACGCAAATGCCCATAACGCCTACCACTCATGTAATAATTTACGAAGCGAACTCATCGGGATAACGAGAAAAGTGTGACGTGTTTTATAACATTCTGTATGTTTGTGATGTAAACAAACAGTAAAGACCCTGATCAGACGCCACGTTCTGTGGCATCTTGGTCTACTTTGTTTCCCAAACGCAACTCATGCACGATTCAAGCCCGTTTAATACAGATAATCCTATTACACAACACGCTGACCTCACTGCGATAAAATTGACACATCTACAGTAAAATTCCTATATTAAGACCACCTTTGGGACTGTTCAAAAGTGGTCTTTAAGACCACTTTTGAACAGTTCCAAAGGTGGTCCCTGACCAAAGGACATTCTGTGCTGAAAAAACGAAGACAGAATAACTGCATCTTACTAAATAAGCTTTTTATAGCAGAATTTGTCTTAATTTTAGGTGGTCTTAATAGCGGAATTTCACTGTATATATAAGTTACCATTTCCTACAATAAGTGATAGTCATGTGGGGTTTACATGTAGCACGGAAAAAAGATTTTGTACTTAGTAACTTTGGGGCGGGGTTGGGGTGGTAGGGTGAGGCAAAACTAACGTGTATCTTGCGTTACTGATTACTTTCAGCCGGTAAAGGTATTATTTCTACACTTTCGATTCATTTCCTCTTTCTCCTCTGTCCCTTACTTTCATATCATCTGCTATACCTTTTTATCTCTTTTCTCTCTTTCTCTGGGTGTGGACACAAAATGACCCACAAGGCTCGACGTGTCGTAAAACCCAAAACAATTAATTAATAGTAACTTTTGGTCGACAATCGACCTAAGAGCTAAAATGAAAAACTTTATTACAGTTATCACTAATTGTAACCTAGTTATTAGGTACATAGCCACTTTATTAGAACGCTGCTGAACAAATAATACCATTAAGATTATTTTAATTAAAATGTATTCGAATTCGACTATTATTAACATAGTTTAAATCCAACATAATCTTTATCGACACTTTGGCATAACACATCAAGGACTTTAATACATTCTAAACCACTGAATCCGGCCCCCGCCCATCTTGAAGAAACAGATGGGATGCATGAGCACACGAGTACTGGTAAACCTGCCTGGGCAAAACGGTGCGAGTCGGACCATCCATGCTCACTATTGGTTTTATTAGGCGACAGGGCTTGAGATGTCATTTCATCTCAATGTCTGGTAAAAGTCCCACAACATTGGAAGCAACGTCTACAAAATGACCTATACAGTGTTGACGGGGACGTTAAACCTCAAATCAAACAATAAATCACGAAATGATCACATTTCAATACGATTAGCTGACAACTGATCTTAACGGTGAATTTTAAGTTGGCGCATAAATACATAGTAACTTGTGCTTGTATCCATCTTTGAAAAAAAATCTTCCAAGAAATAATGAAAGCATTGACAGCACTGGTGGGTCACTGATTGTCTCTGAACGTAGGCTTGGAAAAATCATTACGTGAACAAGTCCGTGAAATGAACACCCCTTAAACCACACTTTATATAGAGAAAACTGGGCTTTACGGGGTATACATTATTTATGTTTTTTCTGCTCCAAGACATAGGTAGTGGGTACTCAATGATGCGGTTCTAACGAACACCCAAAACCTATGTTTGCAGGATAAATAAGAAAAAAAAAACGGATTTTCGTCAGAAAAGTAGCCATTTAGGAGACAAGAAAAATGCAATATGCCGCACTAGCCGGGTGTGTTATCGAAATTTGATCCGTTTAACCCTTAAATCCGTGTATTCCTGACTCAAAACATGTGTCTAGTCTAGGGTTTACAGTCAACCCTATTTAACCAGTCTGACGTCATAACAACAAGAATAGGGCGGCTATAAATAACCGTTACCTGCATATCATCAACCAAAAACAATTACAAACACCAAAAACATAAAGAAATTGCACATTGTATGCTGGTGGACTCTTCCATTGCTATTGTTTTGTTTGATAGATTAGAGGTTTAACCTCCCCGTCAACACTGTATAGGTTATTTTTGAGACTTTGCGTCCAATTTTGTGGGACTTTTGCCAATTTCTAGTTCTCCATAAAGAATTTTCTTCGGCAAACTTTCCTCAGGCATTCAGGTAACATGGCCTGTTCACTGCGCTGCGTACCAACGCAGCGCCATTTGTAATGAGTTTGAGACACGGACTATGTATTCATGAAACTTGACTTTTCATTGATGTAAGCGAATTGTCAGTTACAGAAGTTCGGGTTATAGGTACAATTAAAACACACTTTTAACAATTTTAATTTGCGACTACATTTAATTATACATTTGAAATCTGAAGTTTTGCCATTCGCATTCTATTTTTGATACATTCTGGATTTTTAATAACGAACTATGTTTTTCGTTTTAATCGTCGAAAGGGTATTCGGTTTTGATTACTGTTTTATTGTCTGTCAGTACAGGTATGAATATACTTCTGATATGTCCCAAAATTAAAATTCAGTGTTTGAAATAGATGAGGGTATGTCTATGTGTGTTTGAAATAGATGACAGTGTTTAGAATTATCCCTTTCGATTCCAAATATTGTTTACTGCGTAATAACCAGTGCTTCAGCTGAAGTGCACGACCCGCCGGATGCTTTTAGCTTTATGAGTGTTACCATATATGGGTATGGCGGCCATTTTGGTCATGTGACCGGGACATAAAACGGTTCCCCCAATAAATGCGCCTTATCGTAAGGAGCAAAAATATATCTTATACTTTAGTACTGTATTCTGAATCGTTTGCAGGATAAAATCCAACACAAAAGCATATGTGTCAAAGTTTGACCTAGGCACAAAGAAGGTCAAGGTCAACACAGGGTCACCATTTTAGCAATTTATGATGGGCCTACGTTCCAGATGCTATTTATCAAGTTTCGTGGAAATCTGCACAGTGGTTCTGGAGAAGACTATTTTTGAAGGGTTTTTACCAAATATTGCTTGGCGGCCATTTTGGTCATGTGACCTGGACCACATGAGGAAATTTTGGTTTCCCCCATCCCGTAGAGGCTCCATATGAAATTTGACTTCAATCGGCCCAACGATTTCCGAGGAGAAGCAGTTCGAAAATTTTCACATTTTTCGCCTCGGCGAGGCTGTACTAAATGGAATGTAATATTTCGCAAGTTCATTGATAAGATCTCATTGATATTTATCCGTATGCCAAAGATTGTTTAAATATTCCAAGCGGTTAAGTCACTTTCACCAATTTTCACAAACGGGTTACAGACGGACAGATAGACAGACCATATATGGCATGGCGGCCATTTTGGTCATGTGTCCTGGACCCCATGAGCAATTTTTGGTTTCCCCCATCCCATAGAGGCTCCATATGAAATTTGATTTCCATCGGCCCAACGGTTTCCGAGGAGAAGCAGTTCGAAAATTTTCACATTTTTCGCCTCGGCGAAGCTATACTAAATGGAATGTAATATTTCGCAAGTTCATTGGTTAGATCTCATTGATATCTATCAGTATGCCAAAAATTGTTTAAATATTCCAAGCGGTTAAGTCACTATCACCAATTTTCACAAACGGGTTACGGACGGACCCAAAGAAGGTCAAGGTCAACCCAGGGTCACCATTTTAGCAATTTATGATAGGCCTACATCCCAGATGCTATTTATCAAGTTTCGTGGAAATTTGCCCAGTGGTTCTGGAGAATAATATTTTTGAAGGGTTTTTACCATATATGGCTTGGCCTCCATTTTGGTCATGTGACCTGGACCCCATGAGCAAATTTTGGTTTCCCTATCCCATAGAGGCTCCATATGAAATTTGACTTCAATCGGCCCAACGGTTTCCGAGGAGAAGCAGTTCGAAAATTTTCACATTTTTCGCCTCGGCGAGGCTATACTAAATGGAATGTAATATTTCGCAAGTTCATTGGTTAGATCTCATTGATATCTATCAGTATGCCAAAAATTGTTTAAATATTCCAAGCGGTTAAGTCACTATCACCAATTTTCACAAACGGGTTACGGACGGACAGACAGACAAACCATATATGGCTTGGCGGCCATTTTGGTCATGTGACCTTGACCCCATGAGCAAATTTTGGTTTCCCCCATCCCATAGAGGCTCCATATGAAATTTGACTTCAATCGGCCCAACGGTTTCCGAGGAGAAGCAGTTCAAAAATGTTCGAAAATTTTCACATTTTTCGCCTCGGCGAGGCTATACTAAATGGAATGTAATATTTCGTAAGTTCATTGGTTAGATCTCATTGATATCTATCAGTATGCCAAAAATTGTTTAAATATTCCAAGCGGTTAAGTCACTATCACCAATTTTCACAAACGGGTTACGGACGGACAGACAGAATGACCGACTGACAGACTGACAGAATGACACGGTGATTTTAGGGCACTCTTAGAAAAAAACGACTTCAGTCGGTTGCTTTTTCTGCGGGTCGTGCAATTAAGCATGTTACTACAGCAAAGATTAACCCTTTCAACCCCGAAGACCAGCACAGATACTTATGCAAACAATGTAGATCCCGATGAGATGGCTCATAATGAGCCACCTTATTAGGATATATAACTTTCCCCTGATAACGCTTTAAAACTAGATGCCATATTTAGTAGAATGGACGTGCCCAAAGTCAGTGATAATACAGTCCACACCGGAAACTCAGGGGTTAAAGGGTAAATAAATCAAAGCACTGGCAGTTTTGATAGAGTGTAGATGGGAAAATGATGGCCCTGAAGGGGATCTTGAACGGTTTCGTTTAACCCTTAACCCTTTTTGTACCAAATGGAATCTTCCTGCTTATATATAGCAGGAGCCCATATCAAAATTTAAGGGTAACGAGTTGTGTTTTCTTCAAAATTTATTGGGAGAAAGGATGAACGTTTTGCAGTGTAAGCCCTGATCGCGGCGTCTGATCTGGGCCTGCACTGTTTGCGAAGGTACCCCTTTAAGGGTTTACGGGACAAAATGGGATAAATAGTTATACCTTAAGCAAACAGTGTAGACCCTGATCAGACACCACGTTCTGATATGGGTCTACACTGTTTGCAATACCCAACACATGATTCAGTCAATATTCTAGGCAACAATCTGAACTCACAGCGGCACAAATAACGTTTTTTTTGTGTTTTTTTTTTTTTGAAAATGACTGCTACCTGGATTTCTGAAAAACACGCCTATATAATTTTGACCCCCTTAAACCCCACTTTTTAAAGTAAAACTGGGTTAATGGTGGTACATATTATTTTTTTTCTTATTTCTGGTTAAAGATAGATTGTAGATGCCCGTTAAAACCGCCTCTACATCTATCCCCGGAAAACAGTGGGTTCCGGGACGGGGTCATTTTGATCCAAGGCTATAATTTGAATTATCTTGGTAGAGGTCTGCTAGTTGAATCTTCACACCTAGTATCAAAGACCTGGGCCTTGTGGTTTCAGAGAATAGTTTTTTATGATTTTCCCTATATAAGTCAATGTAAAACCAAAGGGCCCCGGGACGGGGGCATTTTTGGCCCCAGGGCTATAATTTGAACAATCTTGGTTCCCAAGACGAAGCTTCATACCAAATATTAAACATCTGAGCCTTCTTGTATCAGACAAGAAGATTTTTGAAGATTTTTCCCAATATAAGTCAATGTAAAACCAAAGGGCCTTTTTTGGCCCCAGGGCTCTAATATGACCAATCGGGATAGAGATCCACTAGATGAGGCTTCACACCAAATATCAAAGACCTGGGCCTTGCGGTTTCAGAGAAGAAGATATTTTAAAGTTTTTTCCTATATCAATCAATGTAAAACTAAAGGGTCCCGGGGCGGGGACATTTCTGGTGCAAGGGCTATAATTTGAACAATCTTGGTAGAAATCCACTAGGGCCCCGGGGCGGGGACATTTCTGGCGCAAGGGCTATAATTTGAACAATCTTGGTAGAAATCCACTAGATGAAGCTACACACCAAATATCAAAGCCCCGGGCCTTGCGGTTTCAGAAGAGAATAACTTTTAAGATTTCTCCTGTATAAGTCTTTGTAAAACCAGTAGGCCCCGTGGAGGGGCATTTTTGGCCCCAGGGTTATAACTGAACATTCTTGATAGAGGTCCACAAGATGAAGCTTCATACCAAATATCAAACACATCAGCTATCTGTTTTCAGACAAGATGATTTTAAAGGTGTTCCCCATGCAAGTCTATGTAAAACCAAAGGGCCCCGGAGCGGAGGCATTTTGGTCCCATGGCTATAGTTTAACTACTCTAGATAGAGGTCCACAAGACAAAGCTTCATTCCAAATATCAAACACCTGCTGGTTTCAGACAAGAAGATTTTTAAAGGTTTTCCCATTGTATGTCTGGGCCTCCGTGGCCTAGTGGATAAGAGCGCTGATTCTTAATCATAAGGTCCCTCACCGCTGTGGGTTCGAGCCTCGCTGGGGTCACATGTGAGGCGCAAAGTAAAACCAGTAGGCCCCGTTGCGGGGCATTTTTGGCCCCAAGGTTATAATTGAACATTCTTGATAGAGGTCCACAAGACAAAGCTTCATACCAAATATCAAACACATCAGCTATCTGTTTTCAGACAAGGTGATTTTAAAGGTGTTCCCCATGCAAATCTATGTAAAACCAAAGGGCCCCGGAGCGGGGACATCTTTGGCCCCATGGCTATAGTTTGAATACTCTTGATAGAGGTCCACAAGACAAAGCTTCATTCCAAATATCCAACACCTGCTGGTTTCAGACAAGAAGTTTTTTTAAGGTCTTCCCATTGTATGTCTGAGCCTCCGTGGCCTAGTGGATAAGAGCGCTGACTCTTAATCATTAGGTCTCTCACCGCTGTGGGTTCGAGCCTCGCTGGGGTCACATGTGAGGCACCAAGTTCTGCAACGGAAGGTCAGGTGGTTTTTCTCCGGGTACTCCGGTTTTCGCCCACCTCTGATTAACGATCGGCTCGATATGAGTGAAATAATCTTAAAAGGGCCGTAACACAAAACAAAAAAAAAAAAAAAAAAAACAATGTATGTCTATGTTAGACCATTAGACCAAGGGCCCCGGAGCGGGAACATTTTGGGTATCAGGGCCTTTAATTTGAACAATCTTGGCAGAGGTCCACTAGATGAAGCTGCACACCAAATATCAAAGACCTGGGCCTTGCAGGTTCAGGGAAGAAGATTTTTTTTAAAGATTTTTTTCCTATATATGTCAAACCAAAGGGCCACGGGATGGGGACATTTTGGACCCAAGGGCTATAACTTGAAAAATCTTGACCGAGGTTTATGAATGTCAAAAAGTGCACCGTCCTTCGGATCGGGACGTAAACTGGAGCCCCCTGTGCAGGGAGAACCATGCCCTGTGCAGGGTAAAGATCCATACCGTAATTGCATGATTACTGTGTAGTCTTTTTTTCCTGCAAAACCTGGAGTGTATGTAATAAACACCTGCGGTAATGGTCAAATGTGACCGACGCAGTATCAGTAGATAGATAGATACATGTAGATAGGTCTACAAGACAAAGCGTCATACCAAATATCAAACACCTCAACCTTCTGGTTTCAGACAAGGAGATTTTTATAGGTTTTCTCTATATAAGTCCATGTAAAATCAAAGGGCCTCGGGGTGGGGGCATTTTTGCCCCCCCCCCCCCCCCCCCCCCGTGCTATAATTTGAACAATCTTGATAGAGGCCTCGGGGTGGGGGAATTTTTGGCCCCAGTGCTATAATTTGAACAATCTTGATAGAGGTCCAAATGACGAAGCTTCATAGCAAATATCAAACACCTGAGCCTTCTGGTTACAGACAAGAAGATTTTTAATGGTTTTCCCTATATAAGTCTCTGTAAAACCAAAGGGCTCCAGAGCGGGGGAAGTTTGGCCCCAGGGCTATAATTTGAACAATCTTGGTAGAGGTGCACAAGATGAAGCTACACGCCAAATATCGAAGACCTGGGCTTTGCGGTTTCAGAGGAGAAGTTTTTTTAAGTTTTCATAAAAAAATCTATTTTTGTCTCCTGTGACCTTGATGTGCTGCGGACCGAAATCATTTGAACAACTTTGAAAGGGGACCACCGTGAAGTTTGGTCAAAATCCGATCAGTTGTTTAGAAGGAGATATCGTTTAAAGAAATTGTTTACGGACGCACGAAGGACGAAAAGTGATCACAAAAGCTCACCTCGTCACTACGTGACAGGTGAGCCCAAATCCAATCTGAATATATTAGACCTATTAAGCCTAAAAATATTACTTTTGATGCTTCTGTGATACTAGCTTTGTCTTCTAGCCTATTCACAAGGTTTTTAATGTCATGTCCATTGTGACCATGACATCTGATCCTTGATCTTGAACATCAATAGGGTTCATCCTCTCTCCATGGGCAACATTTATGGAAGGTTGAGTGATTCAAAGATGATTGTTTTGTCTTCTATCCTGTTCCCAATGTTTTAAATGTTATGTCCATTGTAACCTTGACCTTTGACCCTGGAAATCAAAAGGGTCCACCCTCTCCATGGGGAACATTTTTGGAAGGTTTGATGCTTCTGTTATGAATGCTTTGTCTTCTATCCTCTTCACAAGGATTTTGATGTCAAGTCCATTGTGATCTTCACTTTTGACCCTTGACCTTGAAAATCAATTGGGTTCATTCTCTCTCCACGGGAAACATTTATGGAAGGTTTGGTGCTTCTATGATGATAGCTTTTGTCTTCTATCCTGTTCGCAAGGTTTTTAATGTCAAATCCATATAGGGTTCATTTTCTCTCCATGGGGAACATTTGTGGAAGGTTTGGTGCTCCTATGATGATAATTGTCTTCTATCATGTTCACAATGCTTTAATGTCGTCTATTGTGGCCTTTGCCCTTGACCTTGAAAATCAAAAGGATTCATCATCTCTCCATAGGGAACATTCGTGGAAGGTATGCTGTTTCTATGATTATCGTTTTGTCTTCTATCCTGTTCACAAGGTCGATTGTGACCTTGAACTTTGACCCTTGACCTTGAAATCAATAGACTTTACCCTCTTCCCATGGAGAACATTTCCGGAATGTTTGGTGCTCCTATGACAATAGCTTTGTTTACAAGATTTTTAATGTCAAGTCACCTGTGACCTTGACCTTTGACATTGAAATGAATAGTGTTCATCCTCTCTCCATCGGGACAATTGTGGAAGGTTTGATGCTTCTGTGATAATAGTTTTATCTTCTATCTTGTTCACAAGGTTTTAAATGTCAAGTCGATTGTGACCTTGACATCTGACCCTTGACCTTGAAAATCAATAGGATTCTTCTCTATCCACGGGGAACATTTGTGGAAGGTTTGATGTTTCTATGATTATATTTCTATCCTGTTCACAAGTTTTTTAATGTCAAGTCCATTGTGACCTTGACATTCGAACCTTGACATTGAAAATCAATAGGGTTGGGAACATATTCGGAAGGTTTGATGCATCTATGATGATAGCTTTGTCTTCTATCCTGTTCACGAGGTTCTTAATGCCAAGTCCATTGTGATCTTGACATTTGACCCGTGAATTTGAATTTCAAAAGGTTGATCCTCTCTCCATGGGAAACATTTATGGAAGGTTTGATGTTTCTATGATGATAGCTTTGTCGTCTATCCTGTTTGCAAGGTTTGTAATGTTAAGTCAATAGTGGCCTTGACATTTGACCCTAGACCTGGAAAATCTATAGTGTTCATCATCTGTCCACGGAAAACATTTGTGGAAGGTTTGGTGCTTCTGTGATGATAGCTTTGTCTTTTATCCTATTCACAATGTCTTTAATGTCAAATCCTTTGTGAGCTTGACATTTGACCATTGACCTTGAAATCAATAGGATTTATGATCGTCTCTCCATGTGGAACCCTTCTGGAAGGTTTCATGCTTCTTCGCTGATGGCTTAGTCTTCAATCCTGTTCACAAGGTTCCGGGCACACGGACCAACACCCACACCCGCACGGCAGAGATGCTATATATCCACCACAACTTTGTTGCGAGGGGATAATGACGACCAATCAGGTAATGTGTCATTGACTGGTGATAGACAGACCTCACAGAGATAATTCTGAAGTCATTAAAATTTTCTGACGTATTCGGTTGCTTATTTGCGGCGAAATGCTCTTTATGACATGCTCGCGATGTTTCATTCTCTCCCTTCCGCTGATTCAAGAAGGGCAGTTGTCAGTTTCTGGCGGAAGAATATGCACTGTACTGGTTAGCCGCTTATAAAAGATTGCCATGGGTAAACTGATCGGCTCAATATTGACCTAAATAGTGTTAACTGGGCCGTTAAACTCCAATACAAAAAAAGTCCAACCCTTTAAAGACATGCAAAATTATGAAACATTTTAATGAAATTAAAGGTATAAAACAAAAGTTTTTTTTTTTTTCGCAGCGCTTCCTCCTTTGCTCCAACATGGAGCAATTTTTTACTTGTCTTAACTGTGCTAATTTCAGAAGAGTATGTACACTTTGCATCCCTGTCCTGTTCAGGACTTCTGTGTCTGGAATCCTGTCTTGCCACTTAATCTTTAAGAGTTTTCTAAGACAGCTAGGATGGAAGTGAGTCCGTCTTTTGGCATGCCGTTGGTAAACTGTCCATGTTTCACATGTATACAATAGTGTTGGCAACACCACAGCTCTGTAGACTTTTAGTTTTGTGTCAAGTCTGATTCCACTTCGATCCCAGACACTACCACGTGGTCGGCCAAATGCTGCACTAGCTTTGGCAATCCTGGCATTGACTTCATCATCAATGTGCACGGCTCTTGACAGTGTGCTCCCAAGGTAGGTGAACTTGTCTACCACTTGCAATTTTTGACCTTTCACTGTGATGTTTGGCTCTTTGTAAGGCTTACCAGGTACTGGCTGATAGACTACTTCAGTCTCCGAAACATAAACATCAAACGAAGATCAAACAACGATGAGTAGTGGACGGCATGAAACAACTGAATGGCTGAAGCGGAAGAAAACCAACAGTTGAACTCCAGTAGGCCCGTCCGGAGACAGGGCATTAGGCACCAACTGACTTACTTAAAAGGTTTTTTGGCCGCAGCCGTTCCGACCCGGCGTGCAATTAAAGAGGCAAGCAAAGTTCTCAAACTACCATGCATGGCATGATGCTGTCGGCAAAGTTATCAAACTACCATGCGGGTAGTCGGGAAACTATCATGCATGCAGTCGGGAAGCAAAGTTATCGAACTACCATGCATTACATTTGTGTTGCACCTAGTCTAGCTCCTAGACCTTGATGTCATTTTGACCAATGACCAACCTTCCTGTGTGTTTTTGTCAAATATGAAACCTTATTAGACTTTAATCTTGTCTCAGACATCAAGGATATCTTCCCAAGATAAAACAAGTTGCTATCAGAGAGGGGAAAAGAACTAAAAATAAAAAAACTAATATAGAAGAGTATTACTTATTAGCTTTAAAATATGATATCCGTCTAGTAGCTAGTCTATGTTGCACCCAAAGCCGGCTCTTGTCAAAAAAAAAAAAAAAAAAAAAAAAAGAGGGCCAAGATGGCCCTGGGTCGCTCACCTGATTTCAAGATGTCACATAGCTTCGGAAAGTCATGTGGACAACTGGCAGCCATCATTTTCATTGGAACGGAACTGTTTAAGCTCTTTCGATAGAGTGTTATCTCAGGAACACTCCTATGAATTTTGAGTGAAATTGGCTCAGGGGTATATAGGTAGAATTGTGTTTAAAGATCTTTCTATTTTTAGCTCTGTAGGCCATCTTATACTTGAGATTCAATCAAATTGAGCTATTTTTTGGAAGGAAGCGCCAACTTGGCAACATTGCTGTGAAGTTTGAATCAGACTGACACAAGGGTTCAGGAGTTTGCGTTTGAAGCAAATTTCTGATATTTTTCTATTTCTAGCTCTGCCAAACATTTTTTTTTTCTCATCGGGGCGAAACTGTTTTAACTATTTTGGTAGAGGGTCACCTCAGTAACATTCATGAAGTGTGTATGAAATTGTTCCAGGGGTATAGGAAGAGTTCTCTTTTAAATATTGTTTCCTATTTTAAGATCTGACGGCCATCTCGTTCATCGGAGCAGAACCATTTTAGCTATTCTGGTAGGCGGTTTTCATGTGAAGTTTTAGCTTAATCCTTCTCTTGCTGAATATTCATGTTAGCCACACCCATCTCTGACTTTGAACCAATCAGATTACTTGATGTAATTTATTGCTACAAATTCATAAACTGAATGTCAAACAGTGTAGATCCTGATCAGATGGCTTCTTCAGAAGCCATCTGATCTGGATCTACACTGTTTGCAAAGACAGGGGTTGTCGTGAACAGCAAGATAAGGGTTAATTTACCCAAGGGTGTAGGAGTAAGCAGTTAAAGCAAATTGTTGACGGTTTTCTATTTTTAGTTCTGGTGGCCAATTGGCTGATTGGCTGTGAAGTTCAGCTTAAATTGGCCCACGGGTTTAGGAGGAATTAGCATTTTAAGCAAATTCATGGCGTTTTTCTATTTTTAGCTCTGGTGGCCATCACGTTCATCAGAACAAAACGATTTTAGCAATGTTGGAAGAGGGTCACCTAAGCAACATTCCCAAAAAGTTTGAATGAAATTTGCAAATGGGTATGGGAGGAGTAGTCATTTAAAGATTTTTCTCATTTTTTTTAGCTCTGGCGACCATTTTGTTCATCAGAGCGGAACGATTTTTACCTAGTTTGGTAGAAAGCCACCTAGGCAACATTTCTATGAAGGTTAACTGGAGTTGGCCCAAGGGTTTAGGAGGAGTTAGCATTTTAAGCAGACTGTTGATGTTTTATTTTTTTTTTAACTGTGGTGACCATCTCGTTCATCAGAGCCAATGATTTTAGCTATTTTGGTAGAGGGTACCCCAAGCAAGGCTTGAATGAAAATGGCCCAAGGGTACATGTATGGGAGGACTAGTCGTTTAAAGATTTTTCTATTTTTAGCTCTGGGATCATCTTGTTCATCGGAGCGGAACTTTTATAGCTATTTTGGTAGAGTGTCGCCTAAGAAACATTCCTATGAAGTTTGAATGAAATTGACTCGGGGGTATGGGAGGAGTGGTCGTATAAAGATTTTTCTATTTTTAGCTCTGGTGGTCATCTTGTTTATAAGAGCGAAACGATTTTAGCTAATTTGGTAGAGAGCAACCTAGGCAACATTCCTGTTAAGTTTAAATGAAATTGGCCCAAGGGTTTAGGAGGAGAAGTCTTTTAAAGCAAATTTTTTGACGCGGCGGACGCAGGACGACGCATGACGCACGACGGACATTCACTGATCACAATAGCTCACCATGAACACTTCGTGCTGAGGTGAGCTATTCATGCTCAGGTGAGCTAAAAAAAAACAGAATAGTAAGATGCGGATTATTTATATCATACATCAACAGATCGAATATGAAATAAACAATTCCGATGTGTGTGATGGACAGATGAGGGAGTATGGGTAATTTCAACACCAATTCTAAACAATTTACTTATTTATAGCCGGAAACTCTGGGCAATGAACATTTTGAAGCTAATTTTCGTCAATTAAAGTATTCACTACGGCTAATGTCAGATGTTAATAGACCTTTAAACGCAAAATGTACATAAAAACGTGTTTATATCTGAGCATGAAGCGCGGTACAGCCAGGATGCGCGTTCGGCCATCATGCTTTCAGCACTCTTGTAACGCCTGTTTTTATTTTGTACTAGCCTTGAAATCAATGTAAATAAATGCATATGTGAAACGAGTTAAAATGATATTTTCACATTGTGAAAATGTATGATAGTTTCACATTGTGAAAACATCAATGATTTAGCAGCTCGGACTATTTTATTTTATTTTATTTTTATTTTATTTTTATTTTTTTTTTTTTTTGGGGGGGGGAGGGGGGGGGGGGGAGGTAGGGGGTCATATAAAATAAAAGGAAAATTGACTTTCTGGATAAATACCAAAAATATTTCATCGAGTGTGTTGAAAATGACCCGGACTCCTATATCGCGGCATGCTTAGCAGGCGCGACAAGCACAGCGCGACAATGACTGTCACAAACATCTCGAAACGTTTTGACCCCCTTGAACCCAACTTTTATATAGTAAAACAGGGGTTTACATGGGTAAACCTTTATTTTTTGTTATTTTGCTCTAAAATATAGATTGTAGGTACTCGTTAGATCTAACGAGTACCCACAATCTATATTTTGAGCAAAAAAAAAGAAAAATATCGCAATTTTTCATCTTAAACTTTTCGTTTTTCCGACGGTAAAACTTACCGTGCATTTGTATACATATATAGGCGTTTTTTTCGTAATGAAATTCTTGTTCCGGATACATGAAACACATTATATCGCATTCATAACGAAATTTTGACACCCTTGAACCCCACATTTATATAGTAAGGGGTAAACCTAATTTTTGTAAAAAAAAAAAAAATCATGTTTTTGTGGTACAATTGTCAATAAATTTGAATAGGCGTGTATGGCGTGGGATATGTTGCAAAATTCAATAAATAAAATTTATATGCATAAAATACATTTAAATGATATATTGAATTATTGGAATGCAAAATCGTTATGTAGGTGCAATATTTTTTTGTTTTAGATGTAAAAACTTTTTATTTTAAATGCTATATAATTATTTAAATTGAGAAAAATTATTTCAGTTTAATTTTATAGTTAAATGATATAAAATGATTCAACTGCATAAACGCGGTTTAATTTTTCAAAACACATTTAGATTCACAAAAATCATTTAGATGATATAAACTCATTTTAATGCATAAAAATGGTTTAATTTTCAAAACACATTTAGATTCACAAAAAATCATTTAGATGCATAAGCATGCCGGGAAGGTTAATAGCGTGACGTAGTCAATCGATACCGAGTACAAGTAATAGCTTTACACATAGATGTTATTATCAATCAATTGTCTCTTGGTTTTGCTTTGGTTTAGCGACCCTTTCAGGATTATTTCACGTATATTGAGCCGAAAGTTTATTCAGAAGGTGGGTAAACACCGGAGTAACCGGAGCAAAACCACCTGACATTCCGTTGCAGAACTTGGCATCTCACATGTGACCCGAGCCAGACTCGGACCAGTGCGATGTGAAACGGTATCTTGGTCTCACGGTATATAGAGTGGGTGCTCATTTCATAAAAGATGCGCGCAATGAAACAATATTTATCTAAAGGACTGAATTAGCGTTACTGCTACTGCTGGTAGTAGTAGCAGTAATGCTGCTGTTACTGTTATCTTCACGTCGAACATCAATGACTAAATCTTATCCTAGTGCGCAGATTTCGCAGATGCGCAGAAGTAAGCTACATGGTTCAAATATATTCTTTTTATGAAAGGCATGAACACTCATGAAAGATACTCTATATACCGTAAGACCAAGAGTCCCACAGATGGATAATGACGTCTGTCTCCAAGACTTGATTGTTCGAATTGAGGTTTAACGTCCCCGTCATCACTATTTAGGTAATTTTGGAGACCTTGCTTCCAATTTTGTGGATTTTTTCCGACATTGAGATGACATTACATCTCAAGCCCTGCAGCCCAAAGACCAATAGGGTTTATATGCATTAACGGCCCGACTCGCACCACTCTGCCACTCCTAAGCGCTGTATGAGTACTCATGTGCGGTCGGTTTCAGCTCTTCGTGAAAACACCATGGAGCCTAATCTATTCCCACAGCCCCGATGGACGGGGTTCTATTACATGTACTGAGTATACCTGTTAGCACAAGACATTTCTGACATTCTAACATTCTAATTTCTAATTTCTAACTCCTTACTTCTCAAGCCCTGTCGTTGAAAATATTTGAGGGTCACTGATGAGGCCTAATTGGCCGAAACTAGCGATTCTGTCCAGAAAACCTGTACACTCCATGTTTTTCAGTTTTGTAGTGTATTCATTGCTTCCAAAGAATAACCCTTTCCAGAACATATTTTAACGTCACTGCATCTGGTGTCTTGGAATGTGGGGCGGCGGTAAAAGGTCTCCCTGCTTTACACCATATTGTAGTTATATTTTCTTATCCTTTTGGGACCATTGATTTCATTGTAAAATTTTGAAAATATTTGAGGGTCACTGATTAGACCTAACTGACCGAAACTAGCTAGTCTGGCCCAGAAAACCTGTACACTCATTTTTTCCAGTGCTGTAGTGTATTCCTTGCTTCCAAAGGATACCCCTTTCTATAACATATATAACGTCACTACAGCTGGTGTCTGGGAAAGTGTGGCGGCCGTAAAAATCTCCCTGCCCTACACCATAGTGTAGTTAATATTTTCTTGTCCTTTGGGATCATTGATTCCATTGTGAAATTTTGAAAATATTTGAGGGTCAATGATGAGGCCTAATTGACCGAAACTAGCTAGTCTGGCCCAGAAAACATGTACACTCCAAGTTTTCCAGTTTTGTAGTGTATTCCTTGCTTCCAAAGGATAACCCTTTCTAGAACATATTTAACGTCACTACAGCTGGTGTCCGGGAATGTGAGGCGGCCGTAAAAAAGTCTTCCTGTCCTACACCATAGTGTAGTTTATATTTTTTTTGGTCTTTGGGGTCATTGATTCCATTGAGAAATTTTGAAATTATTTGAGGGTCACTGATTAGGCCTAATTGGCCGAAACTAGTTAGTCTGGTCCGGAACACTGTACACTCCATGTTTTCCAGTTTTGTAGTGTATTCCTTGCTTCCAAAGGATAACCCTTTCTAGAACGAATTAAGATCCTCTAAGCGGTTTACCAGTACTCTTGTGCTGTCGGTTTCAGCTCTGCGTGGACACAGCATGCAGCCAATCTATTTCTTCATGCCCCAACGAGCAAGGGCCGATGTATTAGGACAGGTTAGGGTCGGGTCGGGTCGGATCGGGTCCGGTATTAGGATATTAGGGTAGGTAGGGTAGGGTAGGGGTAGGGTACGGTAGGGGTGGGTAGGGTAGGGTAGGGTAGAGTAGGGTAGGGTAGGGTAGGAGGGTAGGGTAGGGTAGGGTAGGGTCGGGTAGGTAGGATAGGGGTAGGGTAGGGTAGGGGTGGGTAGGTAGGGTGGGGTAGGGTAGGTAGTGTAGGGTAGGGTAGGGTACACAAAACCCACCTACCCTCCAATACCTACCTACCTACCTACCCACCCGTCAGTCCCGCCTGCCCGCCTGCAAGCCCACACAACCACCAACCCGACAACCCACCTACCTACCTAAAATCGACCTACCTACCTACCTTGCTACCTACTTAACTTCATACCTACCTACCAGCTTACCTTACTAATTACCTCCCTTCTCACCTACCAACTAGCCTGTGTACCTGCCTGCCTTCCTAATTACCTTCTGAACCTACCTACCTACTTACCTGCCTGCCTACCTTCCCTAAAGACCTCCTTACCAACCTATCTAATTAACTGCCTACCTGTCTGCCTGCCTGCCTGTCTGCCTGCCTGCCTGCCTGTCTGCCTGCCAACTTACCTACCTATCTGACTGCCTACCTACCTAAAACCGTACATTACTACTGTATGTATGTAAGTTTGTAGGTAAGTAGGTAGGTAGGTTGATAGCAGGCAGGCAGGTAGGTAGTATGTAGGTAGGTATGTATGTAGGTAGGAAGGTATGTAGGTAGGTAGGTAGATAGGATTGATTTGAGGTTTAACGACCCCAACAACACTTTATAAGACATTTTTGACGTTGCTTCCAATTTTGTGGGACTTTTACACGACATTGAGATGAAATGCCCTGTCGCCCAAAGGATTTATAAGCACAGATGGTCCGAATCGCAGCACTTCTACCCTACACTACTACTGTATGTATGTAGGTAAGTAGGTAGGTAGGTAGGTAGGTCTGCCTACCCGTTCTGCTTGCCTGCCTACCTACCTGTTCTGCCTGCCTACCTGTTCTACTTGCCTACCCGTTCTGCCTGCCTGCCGACCTGCATACCCGTTCTGTCTGCCTACATGCCCACTCTGCCTGTCTACCTGCCTGCCCGTTCTGCCTGCCTGCACGCATGCCCGTTTGCTAGCCTGCTCGTTCTGCCTGTCTGCCTGCCAGTTCTGCCTGGCTGGTCTGCCTGATCGTTCTGCATGCCGCCTACCTGCCAGTTTTGTCTGCCTTCCAGCCAATTCTGTCGCCTGCCTGCATGCCCGTTCTGCCTGCCTGCCCGTTCTGCCTGCCTGCCTGCCTGCCAGCCCGTTCTGTCTGTCTACCCGCCTGCCCGTTCTGCCTGCCTGCATGGCTTCTCGTTCTGCCTGCCTGCATACCTACCCATTCTGCCTGCCTGCCCGTTCTGCCTGTCTTCCTAACTGCCCGTTCTGCCTGCCTGACGGCCTGCCTTCCTGCCTGCCCATTCTGCCTTCTGCCTACCTGCAAGCCCGTTCTGTCTGCCTGCCTGCCTGCTCGTCCTGCCTGCCTGTCCGTTCTTCCTGCCTACCAGCCCGCTCTGCCTGCCTGTCTGCCATGTCCGATCTGCCTACTTGCCTGCCTGCCCGTTATGTTGCCTGCCTGCCCGTTCTGCCTGCCTGCCTGCCTGCCTTCCCGTTCTGCCTGACTTGCCGTTCTGCTTGCCCGTTCTGCCTGCCTGCACGTTATGTCTCCCTGGCCTTCATGACCGTTCTGCCTGCCCGGTCTGCCTTGACTTCCCGTTCTGCCTTGCCTGCCCTACCCTGTCTGCCTGCCTTTAACCGTATACTACTACTGTAGGAAAGTAAGTATGTAGATGGGTAGGTCCAGAAAACTGTACAC